>JAOXNO010000063.1:10818739-10829193 GCA_028565335.1 Limnodromus scolopaceus | reverse complement strand
TCTCCCTTCTCCTTGTTATGTAGGATTTACCTAGGAAGATAAAAAACTCCCATCTTGAGTCTTCAAATGGACTTAAGGTATCCTTAGTGCTTGCTTTCCTCTTTCCTCCAATGCAGGTACCAGACAGCGAAATACCTGCCAACGAACTGCAGTTTAAGCTACCAAGTTAATCTGCTTGAAAAATACTCAATTGCAGAAGAACCTATGTGTCTTAAGACTCGTAGAGGGCATGAACTTTGGCAACAGGTCTGGCAGCGTTACCAGAGATGGCATTCCCTGGCTACTGCATACAAGAGTGAGCCACACACAGAGGAGAAGAACTTGGCTTCTGAACTCAGGCGTTTTATTAAAGCCAGGGAATCTCAATGGTTGTGGATTAGCCCTCCAAACTGCACATGGTACTATTCTGTATTTTTCATAAAGTAATTCATTCTCTTAGAATCCTTCAGAGAATAAAATTTCCACTGACCCAATAAAATATGCTAAAATTACTTAAAATGACACTGCTTAGGATTAGGTAGGAAGCCATTATATCATAGTTTACAGAGCTAATGACCAGTATTGAGTATGCATATTGTACACTATAATGAAATGGGGAAAAATTACTTTCAGATGCATTTTCACTCTGTATTTTGTAATAACAACAATATATCAACCCTTCTAATATTCTTTTCTTATGATTGAGTAGACCTATTTGGTTTGTTAATGTACACAGGTAAATCTTACAATATCATTTGGCAACTGTTATGTTCAAGCTGGAATGCTCTTATTTCTCTGCTTCCTCCCTTGAAATATCACCTTGTGCTAAGACAGAGGAGCAATAAGGATGACACACAAGAAATCAGCATCCACTCTGAGAACGTGAGAACATTCCTGCTTCCTTAAACACCTGCTTTGCCTTATGGCCACAGTCGTTTGGCTATTTATTCTGCAAATATGTCCAGATATGGGATGATATTATGATTCCTTTTCCATTTCTATTTCTAAAATTTCTGATTTTCACCCAGAATTTCACTATTTATTTTGGCCAATGCTTCTGTCTTACTCTCTTCTTTGTTGCTTTAGTTTCTGAAGGACATGTGTATATGTACATATACTCATATATTATTTTTCCTGCAGAGCAGATAACAGAGAGCCAGTAACATCTTTGTTGGTGGTACAAATTAAAACTTGGCCTTGCTCAAATATATTCAGATCTAAGGAAGATCAGATACTAAAATGAATTGTATAACCCATCTGTATCAGGGAAATATCAGATCAAAGCCCTGTGTATATGCATCTATAAATTGGAGATAGCCCACAGATAAACCAACATCCAGCTTTTATAACTGCATACTATTTGTTCTGGAAATGCAACCTGAAGTCTTGATCAAATGCTTCTCATATTTATACCCTCATTTCACTTAAATGGAATTACTCCAATGAGAAAGGCAAACAATGTGCAGGATTACAGGATTTCTTAAGGACAGACTCAAAATACATCCTCTAGTATCAAGTAAAACAGCAATACCTCACAATATGCTTAAAAAGGAGAAACATTCAGAAAAATTCATCAAATGAAACAGCCCAAAGTGCGAAATCACATATGTTAAATCTTCAAAACAGAAATGTTTTCAGATCAACGTACACAGATAGCGCCACCCCAGGAATCTTAAAGTGAATGAGCTCTCTCTCAAACAGTAATAGTAAGTTTAACACACTTTGCAAATCTGAGAAAATGTCAAACAGCTGGTGATTGCCAACATGATCCCAATACATTAGGAAGATGATTTAGAGAATAACAGATCGATTAGCCTGATATCAATACTGGCTGAAATAAACAGTTCATTCAGGACTGTGTCTGCACCGCATCCAAACCTAAAAACGTAATGAATGCCAGTCAGCATTCCTAGAAGACAAGTCTTCTTATTTTGGCAGGAATGTGTGCCTGGTTGATAATGGCAACTCTCTTGAGGTGGGGTACTGAATTCTTCAAGGCATTTGAGTTAGTACCACATCAAAATTTGATTTTAAAATGCTCATAACAGCAACATAAAACAGGACATCTTAGATGGATTACTGGCCCAATGACAGATCACAGAAAATAGTTGTTACTGAGCTGGTATCAACTTTCTTGCTTTTGTTGGTAACGGTTAAGGACTGGTTTGTGTTACAACAAACTCCAGTATTTTAAACACTAAAATTGGCAGTAAGGAGGGGCTGCTGTTGCAATGTGATCTGAGTCACTTGATAAAATGATCACAAGCCAACACAATGTTTTTAATTTTATACAAATATGCATCTATCCAGAACATGGATGAAAGTGATACCTAAGGATTAGGAATTTCATCTCTGTTCACCTGATGCAGAGCAGCTCTTGAGTTACCTCAGATGAGCTGTCACTGAGTTCTGCAGCAGTACCATCTAATATGATCCTTGGATGAATAAAACGAGGAGGAATTATCAAACGAGCTTATCCTTCTTAACAGCAATAGCAAGAGCAGTATTAGAGCCTGGCATCTACATTTGAGAAAAAATGCTAAAACCACTTAAGGAAGTGAAGGGAAGCCACGGGACTAGGACATGAACCCGTCTGCCTCCTTCTCTTATTACAGGGGTAATTAAATACTGAAGCAGGTGGTAGACTCACTATCTCTGCAGCCTTCAAAACAAGATTAGATAATTCTTTATGAGTTTGATTTATTCCAATCGCCTTTCCTAAGGTGCTACACTATATTCCAGTCTGTGGGTTGTCTAGGATATGGAAACTCTTCAATGTGTGTATGCAGAATGTTAGACCAGATAGCATCAGACTGTTCAAAAAGTTTTTGAGTCTTCTCCTTCCTCCCTAGTTGTGAGAATTGTTCTTCATAAAGATGCTGAGTAAAATTGGGTATGATGTGATCTGATGTGACCAACACATCTGAAGGGACCAGGAATGCCACAATCACTAATGCACGTTGCCAAAAGTGTGTTTATCTTGTTTGCTTCTTCTGAACCCTTCTGTGCTCTGCACATGGGAGCACAAAAAAATAATTGTGGTAAAGTCCAGCTCAGACCCAGGACTGCCTGGGTGGAACAAACACAGGTGGAGTTCAGAGAAGGTGAAGGAACTAAGTAGCATAGGAGAGCTGCAGACATGGATTCTTTGGAGACTTTAATATCACAAGCAGTCCCCATGGAATACATGAAACAGTGAGAATGACAAGAAGCGATTCCCAGCCTGTAGGCCATCTTCCAAGGGAAACTTTAAAGCTAGAATTCATCTCACCTAGTGTTAAACATCTAAAAGTTCAGCATTGGTCAAAGCTAAATTATTTGAAGGTCTGCTCTATACATTTCCAGGAGACAGATACCACCAGAAGGCAATTCATATTCCCCCAAATTAAGTCCAAAAAAGATGGAATGAATCACCTTGTGATACCTCTTGGCCATATGGAAGCCTAGGTGAGTTTAGACTGGAAGTCTACTTTCTGGATGGATAAAGTGAGATGAACCCCATGCTAAATATTATCTTCTCCAAAGCATAGCATTAGTAATGTTTCTGAATGAAATGGCCAAAAATATGTTAATGTTAGCAAAATAACTCATTTTGCTCTTCTCTTATGCTTCTCTGAGACACATTCATGCTGTTTTAGTGGAAAGGTCCCAAAACGCCATCAACCTGAAATAGATATTCTCTACTGTTTGGTTTTAGTTGCTTTTTTTTTCACTTTACACTCAATAATTTAAAATTGTCAAACCAAAGAACAGGAAACATCTTCCAACAGAAAGCGATATATCTAATACTATATATTCAATACACCTGCAAGGGGAGTGTGTCTGAGAACTGCAGACCGTGCTGCAGCTTCGCCTGACGTGAAGCACAACTGAGTGCTGCTTTGCACATCACGAGGGGGAGAACGTCCACATACTCAGTGTGGGTCGCACAAACACAGGTGCTGACACTTCTCAAAACATTCAGTGAAATTCATCTTTGCTTGGAACTAAAAAAGCCTCTTGTTCATACGCACTAAAAAATAAACTTTGTAGGCTGTAGAGGTGGGGTGTGGATTTCATTTCAGGAAGGTGGATGCATTTTTACAGTATTTACCTATGTCTAATATAATACAATTTTTTTTTAGCCTTTAGATACACTTCATTTTGAATCTGAGATTTTAGTCTCCTTGATTTATTGGACTTATTGGGTAATAGAACTTCTTTGATCCTTTAAACCAAAGTGAAATGGAAGACAGACTTGGAAAGTGCTACCCCAGATGAGATTTGGCAAGGAATCAATATTTTACAGTTTAAATATGTATTAATCCATGGCAGAGCTAAACCATTTTCACTTTTTATACAGACAGTATTTTACCCTTGTGAAAGTGTATAAAAAGTGCGTATTATGGAGTTATTTTGTTGAATGTTATTTATGATACACTTATCTCATTGGGGAAAAGCAAGAGCTAGTGAGATCTGCCCAGGGAAAAATTATTGGGTGGTAGTTTCAAAAGAGCTTGAAAGATTTAGACAGTCAATTCCCAGTGAATTGGGACTTATGACAGGAGTTATGGCTCTAAATCATATAAGTAGTTTTGAAAACCCAGCTCCTCCTTCCCCCTTTATCTTTAATTGAGTTCATTTGTCTTTGATTTGTGTATTGTGACATTCTCAGGCAATTTGAAGCTGCTTCAGAAATAATAACAGGCAAAATACACACATAGTCTTCTGCTGTTAGAGGTACTGCCCCTTGGACTAGAGTTGAGCTGATGGCGGGCTCTCTAATTTACTCCCTTGTTGAACCCACAAAGGAAGCAGTGCCTTCAAGTTACGGGCCATCAGGTGCAGAAGTGGAGGTAACAGAGAATGTCACCAACAGAAGCTGGATTGTGAGACAGCAGCTCTGGCAACTAAGCAAATACACTCCTGAGCTCCCAGCTCAATGGCCTGGTATGGCTCCTGCTTTCCACCCACAGAGGCTGCAGGTCCATCAGAAGGCTTTCCAGTGACCAACAGCAGGACTTTGGTCTTACTCAGCTTTAGAACAAACAAGCTCCTTCCTAAACTGAGTTCCAAGCATTTGCCTGATTAAAAGTCCAACCAAAAGTACTCTTAGTCTCTGAAGGGCTTTTATAAATGACCAAAAAACCCCAACCCAATCAGAAATATTGTTAGTACCTGAAAGGGTTTTGTAAAAAACCAATAAAAAAGTAACCAAAAAAATTACAGTGGTACTTACTCTTGTACCTCCTACTTTAACAATGCTTATAGTATTGATAAAGTGATAAATGATGTGATTATATCTTAAGGAAAATTGAAACCGAACACACATCTTTTCATTTAACCATTCTGCTTTGAACCAGCCATTTCAATTCCAATTTCCTTTTAGTGAAGAGCTCTAAAATAAGAACTATAGAAATAACTGCAGCAACTTTTGGACAATCTGGAACAACCATCCATAATGTACTCCTAGCAAAGTAGAAAAACGAGGAGTTTTTTAATGAGAAAAACAAAGACTGTACAATTGTAGCATGGAGAAACATCTGATATAACTTCAAATTAAGTCCTAAGTAGGTAAAATTAGAACCTAACAAGATTCAAAATAACTAGAAGAAGGTTTCAAGGCAAGGTGATAAACAGATAAACTGGACACCAGAGAAATGCGTAACTTCTAGACATAGACCTAAGTTTATTTTAGACACCAATTTTTCTGCATTACTGAAACATAAGGCTTATTTTATTTCTTTCAGCTTTAACTTTACCTCAGTAAATAATTTTCCTTTTTTTGACTTCTTTATAGAAGCCTCATTTGCACACTGACTCTATATAATTACCAACATAATTATTTAACATTTATATAACAGCAGTATGGTCATACGAGATCAGGGAAAATGGATCTTCATTACATCCAGAAAGAAAACAAATACTTCCCCAGAGAAGGTATCAAGGCTTATATCTTACTGTTTGTAACACATACCAGGTTTTTAAAAAGTCAGAAGGCTATGCATATGTGATAGATATCAATAGCTGACACAAGCAAAGATAGGATCCCTGATATTCCTATTTTATGGGTGAAAAGCTGAGACTGAATAATAGACTTGCCCAAAATCACAGAGGGAGTAGGTGAGAGGACAGAGCTGATACCTTACCTGCCCGAATCCTAATCCAAGACATTAGTCATAAAATTAGAGTGAAAGATTTCTGTAATAAATTGTAACATTAATATACGTAAGCCTGAAATGATTTAAAGTTCTTCAAAAGACCACACACTTGCAACTAAGTATTTACTAATATACGAATGCCCCCTTGGCCGCAGTGCCGCCGGTTCTCCGACCTGCCGCCCCTCACCTTGGCGGACATCAAGGAGCGCATCCTTTACGTCCTTAAGCTGTACGACAAGATCCACCCGGAGAAGAAGAAAATGCCCCCCTCTCTCTCTTCCTGTTAACCCTAAATTACAATTTGATGTTACCAAAAAAGGAATTATGCCTTCTCATTCATATGTATCATAAACAAATGTACTCTTTTGTTCTACTTGACTTAGAATCAGTCTTTGGTGTTGGAAAACAAAGTTCTGAATCACTGATCCCATCTTCTCCTTTACCTGAGGTGCGCTGTCTTTCTACTAAATATTGTCCTGTTCCTGTTTTCTTTCTAGGGTGGTTCTTCCAGCCAGGGTACAATCTTGTCTGTGGGTGTTACGTACTCTGCACACAACCCAGCTGGTTTTCTCAGGAGGCAGCCGTGCAATATGCTATATACAAATGCCGTATAATATCCAAGCTCATCAACCTTGTTGCAGAGGGGAATATGTCTGCATCAAATTATGAAGTCCGCTTTGTGTCTGGGCTAAAATACCAATACTGTAGCTTCATTAGTTCTTACTTGCCCCAGGCAGCCTGTTATACTATTCTATTCTCTGATAAGCCTTATTAGATCTCTTGTTCTGAAATCTTAGGATTTAAACTAGATATATTTGGTAATACATCTAGAGGCAGCTACTCTCATCTGAGTATCATCAATACACGTAACTCCATTGAAATTATATGACTTGAAGAAAACAAATAATGTCGAAATGATCTTAACATTGTTGTACAGGATACCTGCCAAAGGTACAGCAGATGGGTGGGGTTCTGTATCTGGCACATATGGTGATATTTTACATTTTAAGCTACAGTGCATGATCTTGATCACAGTGTAGTGACGGGCAAAGCTCCCACTATTTCAATAAGGTTAGGATTTCAGTCCATATGTAAAGCTAGTAATATTTAAAACATCCATGGTAAACTATACTAGTTGATTGTTCAACCTGAAATACATGAATTTGAAGGGTCTTGGTATTGAATATTGCTGCTAGAAAAGGAAAAGTGGCATGAATGGCCCTCTTGGTAAGATGGAAAAAATCCTTTGCATGACTATTGGTTTCTGATGTGAAAGCATTAAAACCTGCATGTCATTCTCTAATATAGGCTGGTCAGAAACTAAGATTCCCCCTTGACACAGCAGCGAACTTCTGTATGTGCTGTCTTATGGAAAGATGGGGTTCAGTTTTATCCCTTCCTGAAAAAGATAAATGTACACAGAGTGACAGATGGAGCCAATGTCCCTTTTAATCTCAAGTGAAGGGACACTTGACCGAGTGTAGAAGAGTTTTTAAGACTTCTGTAACTTGGGATCAGTTGCGAGTGGCTCACATTGGTTTCACAGTAGGACTGTGAATTGAGGGGCAGGACTACATGTGTATTTGGCATATTGTTCTCTTAGGAGAAACTCTACCGAGCAGCATAGGGCTGGAGAAATCAAGTTTCATCTTAACAGCACAGTATGAGAGCATTTGCTGTAGACAAGAGAGTGAGTCCATGCGACTGTTTTTGTGAAAGCGGGAGCTAAAGGACCACCAGATAATCGTGAATTGAGCTTTCTTTGCCTATGTGGAAATATAAGACATTTTGTCCTGTTTTATTTATGTGGTAGGTTATGTTTATTTGTTTTGTGTTTTGGCATATTTATACAAGTGACATTCATCTACATAATTTTATTTTTTAAAAACATTTAAGAATAGATATTTATATAAATATGAATTCTATATTTACTTTGTAAGGCATTTATAATTACTGCTATATCTCTTATTTACTTATTATACTTTGCGATGAAGCAAAATACCAGACAGAAATACCAAATGAGCATCCTGCTCCTTGCTCAGAAGGAGCTCCTTCCTGCCTGTATCTGTGGCTCATGACTTTCCTTCTTTCCAGTCTTGGAAAGCTGATGCATGCCTGTCCCTAGCAAATGCTGTTGTTTTCTCACTTGAAAGCATACCAAAAGCAACCAAATGCAAGGTAACTGTATTGAAAATAACAAATTTTGTGTCGCCATATTTTCTTACCAGTTATTATGCTAATGTCTAAATGCTATATATAAATGAACCATATCTAAGACAGGGCACAGGCCAACATATAATGACAATACCTTGGAAGGTAACTGTTCGTGGTTTTTCTTAATGCATGCATGTTTCATAACAGCAAAACAGCAGCTCTCTGAAATTTCCTAGTGATTAATGACAAGCCTTCTTCCCTCCCCCCCATCTAATACTTATTTAAGCAGTGATGACTGACAGGGAGGACTTTCCCCGCAGTTAATTGCCAGATAAGCTAAGTCATGGCACACTTAGCTGAAAAGCAGCTGCTTCTCCATCAGTCGTTACTGCTTAAATATAGCTGAAATTGGTGCATTTTCAATTCCTGAGTAACACCTGCAGGCAATATGCCTTTAAAATGTGCATATAATAGAACAATTATATAGAGAGACTAGCAGGTATATTTATGTGAATACTATCCTTCTGTGAAATCAGTTGAAGGATCTTGTGTGTATTGCCAACACAGGGAGGTAGAAGAGTGAAAAGAAAAACCACATGCTGATCCATCAAGGAGTTTTCTCAGAAGCCTTTTTGTTTGGTGGAGTGTGGGGAAGATTGCTGCTTTCTACAGACAGAGATGCTAATATGATAACCAAAACATTTTGGGTTAGGTAACCCTGGGACAAATATTAAGTATTAAAAACAGGAAATGACATGAGCTCTGGGGTAATTGTTTGAATCAGTTCTTGAAAGAATTTTTCCCAGCAGTCCACTTGTGGTATTTTCCTGACAGATAATACCCTCTAAGTAGCCAGCCAGTGACGCGCATGTTTCAATGGCTCCAGTTCAGATCTGGTGAACCTGGTCCATTTCCATTTGTGTTAAGGTTAATCTCAGACACTTGGTTAGGCACTGGCAAGGCCAAGGCCCTGGCAGCTGCTCCTGCTCTATTTTTCTAAGGAAGTGGAAACTTGTAGTGATGGCATACAAAAAACAACAGTAATTTTTACTGCTACAGCAACATGTGTCAGAGTTCTCTCATTATTCAGAGTGTTCTTAGTTTTTGAAAGCTTCAAAGTCAAGATTCTTCACAGTGAGGGTGGTGAGACACTGGAACAGGTTGCCCAGGGAAGTCGTGGATGCCCCATCCCTGGAAGTGTTCAAGGCCAGGCTGGATGGCTCTTTGAGCAACCTGCTCTGGTGGGATGTGTCCCTGCCCATGGCAGGGGGGTTGGAACTCGATGATCTTTAAGGTCCCTTCCAACCCAAACCATTCTGTGATTTTAAGATACTTGCTATAAGAAAGGAAGTTAATTAATCAAATAATTTGGCTGGGAATCTCAGCCAGTCAGGAGCTTCAGCTTTTTTTCAGCTATATGCTCGCTTTTTTCTCAAGCTGAGGCTTGAGACTAATACTAAAGATTGAGGCACTAATGTGAACATCTTCCTCATTTTATATTAGCTACAGGGTCAAGCCCAGGTACTCACTGTCAGTTTTCACTTAGATTTTGTTCTCAATACTCCTGTTGTTCTACTGCCCCACTTTAATGCAATGGGAATTAAAGGTTTCAATCAGAATCAGGTCAAGGAAAAAACTTACATTTCTGTTTGCCATTTGTCAAGACCCAGAAGTTATTAATCTTCCCTTTTTTTTAACAGTTTTGCCAGGTGTTCATTCTCCATAAACTCAGATTTAAACAGCACTATTAGAAGTACTTTACTTTAGCCCTCTTACAGTACTTTAAAATATTTTATGCAGCTTCAGCAGTAAACCTAGCCAGAATCTGCTAAACTTCATGGCTTCCCGTTAAATTTTCGGTCATTCTTGTCCTTGATATGCCTTTTTTAAGGAATGAAAATGACAGTACCTACAAAGTCATTGAATTCTGCTGCTTCTTGTGTGTGTTCCCCAACCCCCAGTTTCTCTAACTTTAACAGGGAAATGCCTAGCAAATGTCACTTTTAGGATCCTCCCCCAACAAAGAGCACAGCCAGAGCCCTTTGTAGCACACAATGAATGCCCAGCTTGTGTTTGAATGATAAATAAAATCACAGAATGGTTTGGGTTGGAAGGGACCTTAAAGATCATCGAGTTCCAACCCCCATGCCATGGGCAGGGACACCTCCCACTAGAGCAGGT
>JAOXNO010000063.1:10754145-10818639 GCA_028565335.1 Limnodromus scolopaceus | reverse complement strand
CAACAAAGATGTTGAACAGCACTGGTCCCAGTATGGACCCCTGAGGAACACCACTTGTCACTGGCCACCAATTGGACATTGAGCCATTGACCACAATCCTTTGAGTGCGGCCAGCCAGCCAGCTCCTTATCCACTGAGTGGTCCATCCATCAAATCTATTAGTTTCCAATTTTGAGACCAGGATGTTGTGCGGGACAGTGTCGAACGCTATGCACAAGTCCAGGTAGATGACATCAGTTGCTCTGCCCTTGTCCACCAAGTGTGTGGCAGTATCATAAAAGGCCACCAAATCTCTCAGGCACAATTTGCCCTTGGTGAAGCCATGTTGGCTGTCTCCAATCACCTCCTTATTTTCTATGTGCCTTAGCAGACGTTCCAGGAGGATCTGCTCCATTATCTTGCCAGGCACAGAGGTGAGACTGACTGGCCTATAGTTCCCTGGGCCTTCTTATTTTCCTTTTTTGAATATCGGGGTTATATTCCCCTTTTTCCAGTCTGCAGGAACTTCACCATACTGCCACGATTTCTCAAATATGATGGAAAGCGGCTTAGCAATTTCAAATACCAATGACATTAGGGATTCTATGACTGGCTACCTATTTTAAGCAATTTGTACCATTGTTTCCTCTAAAGAAATTCAAGCAATGTGGAACAAAACCTCAGCAATGATAGGTGACCTGACCTCTGTTAATCCTCTGGCATAAATATGTACAGGCAGTTTCTAGCAGTTTTATAACAGCAGAAAAAAAATTTTGCTTTCAAAAATAACAGATCAGAGTTAATGAAGAACACTCGCCTTTATTTATAATAAGAAAAAAGTGCAAGACTAAATCGAACCTTCTTGTTGCCCAGAGAGATTTGTCTGTCTTAGATAACACACGCGCATTTCCTTTGGCTGTATCAGAGCTGACAAGCTAAACAAGCACTGCCTGTCCTTTGATCTTCAACCAAGTGGAGACCCTGGGCTCACAGTCATCACCCTCAGGAGTGGCACTGAAGACTTGGTAGCTGTCCCTCGTTCCTCTGGGTTACTGCTGTGCTGACATCCCAGGACCAAGCTAAACAGACGAGTGATACAAGCACTGTTTCAACTAGCGTGGAAAGCTGGCAGTGTTACTCATGAGAATAGCGGTACGCTTACACTCCGGAGAATAACTAGATCGATTTAAGGAAATTGGCTAAAAGTCTCTTACACATTTGCTGGTTAATCTCTAGACCAGAAAGTTAAGGCACTTCAAATTTTCCTCTGTAATGTGTAAGTTGAATCATTTTCCTGTAGCAATAAACCGCTTAGTGTCCCAGAACAACCTCAAGCTGCTAAGAAAAGGACTGATACTCTATTCTTTTTAATGCTAAAAGCCTTTTGAATACTAACAGTAACTTTACTGTATCAGGGAGTTGTTTGTAGGCCATTTTGTGCCAGATTTCCTTTTTGCAGTTTCTTAGAATTTATATACTATCTCTGCTTTAAGAGCTTGTACTTTTGAGGGGATCATCTGGAAGGAGTCAAAGATTTTTGAAGGACCATCTCACTATATTGTGGCAGCCCATCTCAGTATTAATTGCACTTCAGTTGTTTCTTGGGACCAATCTCATGAGGAAAACTCAGTAGAATTGCTTGTTTTAAATATATAGGTTATAATCCTCAATATATACTGTTGACTGTTACTTCCAAACTGGCTGATAAATGTAGGAGAAGGACTACATAGATAATGACTGGTGGTGAAAATATTTTCTCTAGACTCTGGATGTCCATCAGACATCCAGCTAGACACCAGTGCAGGCTACCTGGTATGGGATGTATCGAGTATATAATAGCCCATTTTCCCTTGCATGTTGTTTTTCTATTAGAAAATAACAATTCCAACTTGTATTTTAGAACAAAGAAGGCACCAAAGCTATTCTTAAAACCTGGCTGTCAATGGGCTTTTGATGCAAATGAATACATATAGTTTATCTCTTCTTAACTCACAAGAATTATTGAAGCAGATTTCAACTCTGTAAATGAAATTGGCATATTTGCATATCCTTTTGCTGTATTACTAAAAGGCTGCACATAAAATTATGCATATTACCAGTGTCTGAAGACTTAGAACCCTGACTTGCTTTCCTCACTGTAAAAAAACCCGAAAAACTTGATGTCAGCAAGCCTTCTGGCTAACAGCTTTTAAATCAATAACAAAGAAACCTGCAAGTAAAAACATCTAATAACCTCTACAAATTTTATGGATGTACCCTGCAGTATGTGAATGTTGGGTTAAAATTAACAATGATCCTGTTTTGTAGTATGTGTGAGTATTGAAATTTTCATTTAAAACAATGGATTTCATAACAAACGAGTATAGAGCTTAATACTGGTATTTATTTATGACATTGATTTTCAGAGCTCCTTTCGAAGTGAAGTGATCAGTTAAATTCAAGCATAAAATGAAAGAACATGCTGAAACAGGTACCACTGAATTGCTGTTCATTCCTGAATTTCTGGCCACTGCTGCTGATCAAAACTCACAAATTTAATTCGCATGCAACAAATCATCTTAAGTTGAAAGAAGATGAAAAGAGTAGATTCACAACTAGCTTGTAGTCTGTCAGTGGTCCAGTGGTTAGCACACAAGGCATTGGGGATTTGGGAGCCCGGAGGACATTGCAGCCTGGCTGCTGTCCTAACCTGTGCTGGGTTTGCTGGGCTGGAGCAACATCCTCAGCCCCCCCTCTGGAGCAGGAGCTCTATCCACTACTCATTGACCTGGAAGAGTTAAACAAGAGAGACTTCAGCCCTGGGAGATGAGGATATTCATCCAGGCCGTGGGGCCAAGCCCCTCCAAGGGGTTTGAATCAGGTCTTCCATATTCAGCTGAAATGCTGGAACTGGTAAATTACCACATATAAGAAAGAGGAAGTGGCTGGTAACTCCCATAATGCCTCATTTCCTTTGCTTGTCCCGGGATGGCTTGATAGGAAAGGAAACTTTCCAGGGCAAACTATTTTGCTGACCTTAGTGTGGCAGCTACATTTTAAAATTCAGTTCTGATCTAAGAAATAGCCCCAGGTCTTCTCAGATATTTTGGTACAACACCCCTACTGAAATACAATTTACGCACTGGCAGTTGAGATAAAGGAACAAACCTATTCTGTGTCACGTATTTCACATGTTTTGAACTCTAGGGGACCATGCAGACAGATCAGGCTAAGGAACAGGAAAAGCAGCTCCGATCCCTGTCATGTCTTGAATGGGACTAATAGTACCAGTATCTCAGTTCCATGGCCACTGAATCTGATGACCCTCTGTTCTTGGCCTTCTCTCTCACCAGTGGTTTTTGGAATCCCCTAAGGAAAGTGCTCCCCTCCTTTAAACGGATCTTGGTAAGAAGATCAGATGATATAGTTCTCAAGAAACTTGAAGGATCAGGCCTTTTGACTTACAGAGTATACCTGGGATATTGTGATCAATGCGTTAACATCTTTTAAGATGAGGCCTTTGGGTACAAATAGTTCTCCATGCTTTTAAATCACTTTGCAGAAATTTCCCATTACATATGGTGTATTAACTTTCCAAGATGTATGCATCTGCAAATGAAAGAGGAAACTTTGCAATTGGACACCCTATTTTATAAAATTGACATGGCTTGTTAAAATATTTAAATTAAAAAAGAATCTTTTCATTAAAACAGAACCAAGTCAATTTACTTACATTTTCAGGGGTCAGATTTCAACAGAAATTAATTGTGCTTAGGCTAAGTTAGGTTTTCATTAATAATCACTTAATTGATATTCATTGCTCATTACAGTGAAGCAATTTCAGGATAACTGTGCAAATACTGAATTTAGTGAGCTCTTGTAAAAGCTGAATTGATCACAAATATGTAAGGTCTTTCCAACAACACGGGAGATATTTACTCTGTTCTAGTTCATACTCATGAAAACTACTTGCAAAACCCGATCATCTTGGAGGCAATTTTGCCAGCCTTGGTGTTGATACACTTGAAAGTGCTGTGCTGTATGAAGTGAAATACAATACAGAGGTCAGAAATCATGTTAGTAATGGAACTAATCCTGATTAAAACAAATTTTGTCTAGGATAACAGAATTTATGTAGATATCCAGGAAAAATTTTGGAGCTAAATCATGATTGCAGCTATAGGGGCTGAATACAGAAATGACTGTAACATGGTTTATTTCATTTTATGTAGCATTCTGTAAAGATCTACCATCCACTGCCATTTTTCACATTTGGTCAGAGATAAAACTGGCTTGGTCCTTTCTTAGTCTATCTTTTTCTGGCATTACATATGCTTTTAACAGTTCTTTTTTGAATTCCCAGGTCTCTTTCTATAAAAACTACCTTCCCAAGTCTCCAGTTTTTGTTAGCTACAGCTGTGCTGAATCCTTTATGAAATAATATTTTCTACTTCCACGTTCATAATCCTAGCAAATTTCAATGTTTGTTGATAATATTTATCATTCAATAGTGGCAATATTAAGTATTATTATACCTACTGTGTTGTGGTATAAATGGTTTGTTTAGTGTCCCAGAGATAGACTGATATACAACGAGTAGGAAATCAGAAATTCTGGGTCCTGAATTCTTGGCAGTATTTTCCCTACAGATCTTGGCCAGTCCTCTCAGAAAAGAGATGCTAAAACAAGCCTAGCGAACACAGCCTGTGAGCAAAGAGAAAAAAAACCAGAGACTGTGGGAGACATGAAACCAAGTTCAGAGGCATGAGAAACAATTGAAAGGAGGGAGAAATCTCTTCACCATAGTGAATGGGATGAGAAAAGAATGATTTTGTATAACAGGATTCATATATAATCTTTCGTATAAACATTAGGTGGGCTGAGTTTGGACACTGGGCCTCAGAGTAACCGGAGAGCTTAATACTGAGAGAGATATGTACTTTCTGGACCAAACCCCAAGTAAGTGTAACTGTTCCTCACTCTCCAAAATGTCTGCCTGAAGGATAAATGAGCACATCTATTCTGGTCAGCAGAACTCATTGAATATTTATATGCAAGTTTTCATTTAAGTGAAATATTTCAAGACATTTACTAGAACTGAAGAATATGGGTCTTTGAAAATAAGAGTCGATAATTTACATATTCTGTAGCTAAGAAAAGCTTGTTTAAAAAATATAAATAGACACGAAACCAAAGATAATCATATCTATTTGAAACAGTATAGTCTAATAGTTACAGCAGTGTTGGATAACTGGTATCTTTTTTTTCCACTTGTCTCCGATATATTGTATAGCACTGGCTACCTCCCCGCCAGCTATGAGCTTGCAAAGCTTTCAGAACATTTACTCTGAAATTCTCAGTCCCCCAGTTCTGCAGAGAGATCTGCACAGCCAGGAGATGAATAACAGGAGGAAGGATGGTCTCATGATTACTCTGTACACAGGAGACATGGATTTGTTTCTGTGTAACCTCAGAGAAATCATATTCAGTGTGCCTATAGTTGGTGATGCAATGTCCTGCAGAAATCCTAGAGCTACTGCTGAACCAGCTGCCTCTGAAACACGTAACGCTTCAGTCCCAGGCACCCGAGCCTGTGCTGCTGTACTCCACTCTGCAGATCTAGCAATTTCCTGGGAGCTGACTCCAGTGTCTCTTAAAGTTGTCTTTTTTCTTCCTGAGCCTTAGCTCTCCAAATCTAAATTGGGAACAACAGCATTTCGAAGTGGCCTACTACGAATGCGTGCGTGCATGGTCAGGAGCAGTAAAATACTACAGCATGTAGGCACCTCCAGGACAAGAAATGTTCTTCTAAAACAAACGAACAAAGAAACGAGTAACAGGTAGCAGCAGCTTCTTTGCTTAATTTGTTGAACATCTGAGAAACAAAGGCTTAGGAAGGGATAACTAGAGGTGTAGTTCTCTTCCTGTACTGGTAAAAAGATAACAATTACTAGGCAAATGTTGCTTATAAAACTTGCATCTGTAGAATATTTAATTAAAATCATAGATAGTGGTTCCACCAAATGTAACAGCAAGCACATATTTTTGTTAAAATATTGGTATCAAACTTCTGTTGGAGTTCTGAGTATTTAAGAAAATCACAGGGCAAGCAAGATTGACCCCACACAGGGGAAAAAAGAAAACACTGGAGACTTCAATTGCAGTAACATACTAAAGGAGTAAGTATGGGAAAAAAACCCCTTGAAACTGAATTCTGACCTACAAATATGGATGGAAGTTGTGGACAGAAATATGAAATAGCTCCTCTTATAAACTGTTTCTCTCTCCTATGAGAATAGTGTTTGGTTTTCATTTGAGCTGGAGAAAAGTCTCTAAGATTGATATTTATGAGGCTTAATAAGACAAATTTATGAAGGCTGGCTTCTAGTTTGAGTTCTTTTGATAACTACAAGGCAAAGAGGAACTTTGAATGGAGCCACAAGGAGCATGCAAAAGCAGGCAGAAGACAAGGTTCCAATCCAATTTGGTACAGACTTTGTTGACTGCAGCTAGGGTTTGGCCTGAGGCAGAACACCTGAAAGACTGACCAGAAAGAAAGTGCTGGGGACTTCCTGATGTAGACTGAATGTAGTGGATAATCAGAGTTATACTAGGGTGACAGGTCAGACAAACCCCCTAAAACAGACAGACTGAGAGAACATCTGGTAATGGCCTTCAGGGAAAGAGCTCAGCCAAATACCTGAGACGGTATACACCTTGACAGGTATTTGGTGAGCCAGGCAGCTGTAGGGAGAACGCAAGGTTTCTTATTTATGAGCCAAAGTAAGATCTATACCCATAAATCACTGTGTGAGACATGTAACTCTAAAGTACATTTTAACAAGCACAATTAAGAAAAACTGAGAAGCACAGAACTCAGCGCTATGTAATTTAACACGAAGCTCTGCTATGATTTAAGAGTCTCTGCCGCTGTTGCCTTAATAATCCCTAAATCACCTGCTGCCATAAAAAAGCCTGCTCCCATCCCCAGTATATAGATCTCTGCAGAACACAAAGGTTAACTGTTTTGTGCCAAGTGGGGCTTGCAAAGCCAACCAAGCTGCAGAAGAGACTTAACAGGACTCTGTGAAGGACCAGTGCAAAGGGGAAACCTCATCTTCTATATCTTACTTTGTCTCCCTGTTTCCACACTATGTTCTTGACTCAGGTGGCCTTCTCTTCTAGCAACTGACCTCATGAAATGTTGACAGACAAGAACATTTATGGTCAGAAAACATTTAAAATTGATAAATACACCAGAAAAGTTTTGTTTCTTAATTTTTTGGCACATAGCCAATGAGATTCCCATCAGATTACGCGCAATAGCGTTATGATGCTTGCACAGTGCTAATGAAAAATTAGCAAAGACTCAAATCCTTGAAATCAGCTATTTGCATAGGAATGACTTTCAGCCACAAGTTTAAAAGTCTACATGAGAAGGAGTTGCCAGCAAGCAACCTTTACAGGAGAATAGCTTGGAAGCAAGTTAACGTTAAAGAGAAGAAAAGATGGTGTGTCAAGAGAGCTATTATGAATCACAGTGAAAGTGTTAAACTCTAGTAACTAAAATAAAGATATAATCCTTTTTTCAGTCTTTGGTACACAGTGGACCAATGAGCTGCACATTGATATGGGTGATCGCTACACATTATAAATTGTTTCTTGAAAAAAAACCCAAACACCACAAAGCTCAGATCACTTAATATTATACACTAAAAAGTTTTTAAGTACAGTTGAAATTATGCATTCAGCCCTGAGCCTTGGCTGATCATTTGCTGATTTCAGACTTTGGCAATTAGAGGTACTGAAGGACTTTTTCTATAGAGCACAGGTGGTTTGAGGTTCTTCCTGAAACAAGAGGACTGGCTGACAGATACTATGTCTGAGATAAGCTGACACCGCTAGCTTTTAAAGATAGATTTAACATGAGATATTTAACATAGATAATGAAATATTTCTGTGAATATCAGGGAAGTTTCCTCATCGTTTCTATTCTCCCCTCCTGTGATAGCTAATCAAGAGTGACAGTAACAGAGCAAGTAGTGAGGTTATTCCTTTAGCCTGAATATTTGAGATCCAGGAGTGAGTAGGCACTACTGATCAGCAATAAACCTTACATATACACCTTCCTCTATTTTCTTATAATTTTATGCTAGCAGAAAGCAAGTAATTATATTCAGAGACATTGTTTTTTACACACACCTGGCAGTACCATTCAGAGGGTGCAGCACAGGATACAAATACTTTTCTATGCTGGCTTTAGAAAACAAGGAAGAAAACTGGTGAGAAACTGCGCAGAAAGACCATTCTTTGGGCCATAGCATCTCTACAATACATACAATCCTGCTTCTTGATTAAGAAAATATCAAGTGAATGTTGCACACTTTAAATCAATTGTGTTATAGGGCTTGCCTCCTCTTAACTCTGAAAACTGTGACTCCTTAGGAAGTATCTTTAGTGAGTATCTTCAGGGACTAGGACCACATCTTTGGACAGTTAAGATCTAAAAAAAAAAAAGAACATACTCTAATGGTGACTAAAAGTGAAGTGGAAATAAATTGCTGATATATAGTGTAAATCTGAGTGGGCTGGGTCACATCCTGGAACATCCAAAGATACACAAAATATAACACAAACAGAAGTAAAGTCCTACATATACGGTCAAGCCATATTTACAAGATAAAAGACCAACATGGAAGCACTGACTGTAAAAAAGCTGGCTGATCCTGGTAGATGACCATCACAGTGTGATGCTGAGGCCAAATGGATTAATGAGATATTGGAAAACATAAATAGGAAAGTACTGACTAGGGGGAAATATTATTCATCTATTTGCTACTGGTGAGACCTGTACTGGAAAATTACAATTCAAAAGGCTTTTGCTAAATTGTATGGAGAGACACACGAACAGGAATGCTTAGAAGACTAGAGAATGCACAGGCACCAGGACCTTAGTCTGTTTTGTTTACCAATGAGAAGATGAACGGGAAAGAGGACAACTGTATATGAGGACGAATTCAGAGAACGTAACTGTGATAACGGTATCTTCAGTCTGTGAACAAAGCTTTTAACAAAAGGTCAGTGCTTAGATATGGATGCCAGATACATTCAGGCTAAAAATAGGGTTCATAGTTTTAACAGGAGGAGTTATTAGATCTTGCAACAATTTAATCAAGGTTGTGAAGAATTCTATCAATGGTAATTTGCAAATCAAAAGTAGAAGTTTTTCTTAGAACTCTGGTCCAAACAAGTTCATAGATGTTTAACACAGCAAGATAATAATAGCACAGAGGTTTCTCTTGGCCTTGTACTGCCTTCTCTATGACCTTATTAACTAGATGGCACATTAGTACTCAGGTGTCTCTGGGGAGGGGTGCAGTGTACATCTGGTTTGGCTGCTGAGCTTACATCTCTTTTGTGCACTTGTACAAACAGAGGGACATCTTTTATTTAGCACTCAAAGAAGCAAGTGCTGCTGAATCAGGTTCAGGGCACTTTTCGCCTTCCTATCATCATATTGCTTTTGAATTTCAGAGCAGTAAAAGAGGACAATGAGGTGAAGATGAGGGATGTGATGAAGATCCGTTCAACAGAAGTCACTGCAGAAAATGTTCTTCAGCTTATTTACAAGCACATTGATATATGTAACAGCTTTGTTGTCTCAGGTTGGGCTTTGGGATGTTCAGCTGAGCAGATTAATTTCCAGATTCTGTTTGACTAGCCTACAGATACTTTCAGTTAATTTTCCTCTTTCACTGACTATGTTTAACTTCATTTGCACATACAGAGTTAGTACATGAAATAGCAGCATTGCAGCAAGACGCTTTTTTTCCAGACTCCTGTACCTGCTCCAGAACACAGGAAAACCCCAATGAATTTTCTGTTACAAAGCAGGCTCTTAAATCAAAATGAATAGTTTCAAATAAAAAGTGTAACAAAAGCTCCCTCCTGCCCTGGCTCCCACATAATGAACTGGGGTCATTCTAAAGAAAAGAATAGAAATTCTGTGACTAACAAAGCAGAGTGTGAAGTGTTTTTAATATCATGCCAGATTTAATTATTGTGTGTTTCTTTTTATTATTATTATTATTATCATTATTATTATTATTATTAAAGAGTGAGGTAACTAGGAGGGAAAATCAATACATGCACGATCTTCAAAACAGTGCTTATATGTACCTACAATTAATTCACAGCCCATGTTTTATTGTGCTAGATAGAATACGTGAATGGGAAGGTAAAGATCGGGTGGAAGGAGATGTATCTTACTGAAAACGGTTTACTGCTTTATGCTTTACGTTGATGACAAGCATTAGCATTAGAATAGGTGTATTTTGCATTCCAGTTTGTGTACTGGGGGGACCTCTCTGACCATTCTGGATCTAACAAGTTGCTTTATTTCTTTGCTCATTCTACTATTTAATAGTTTGATTGCTACAGGAGAACTATTACAGGTAATAATGCACTTACACTCTTGTTTGTTTTCTTCAGTGATACCATTGAACATTACCTGTTTGGTATAGCTGTGATTTGTTTTGGTTCATTACTGACCTATTTGGAATGATAGCAAAATAAGTAGGTCTTCTGTCTAATTGCAAATAAAATATTTTCCTTGTAATGGTAGAAATTCAATGACTTTGTAACCCTAACTCTTTACATGTAATTGTGTACTTTACTGCTTATCCCATTTAACAGTGCAGCTGCAAGTTTCCTGGCTTTTGATCTTTCTTCCTTTCTTTCTTTCACCCTTCTTTCTTTCAGAGGAACATTATAAGCTTATTTAGGCTAACAAGGAGATTGCATGTCTAGTGAATACGCACAGCAAACAAAAAAAAAAATACATCTCCATAATACAGATATATTTCAAACATCACTGAAGTTCCAGAGTGAAGAATTGTTGAGAGTTGACCCTGGCTGGACAGCAGGTGCCCACCAAAGCTGCTCTGTCACTCCCCTCCTCAGCTGGACAGGGGGAGAGAAAATATAACGAAAGACTTGTGGGAAGAGATAACGACAGGGAAATCATTCACCAGTTACTGTCATTGGCAAAACAGACTTGACTCGGGGAAATTAATTTAATTTATTGTCAATTAGAAATCAAAGTAGGGTAATGAGAAATTAAAACCAAATCTTAAAGCACTTTCTCCCCACCCCTCACCTTTTTCCCTGCTGCAGGGGAATCTCTGCTCTGGTGCTTGGATCATCTCCTGCCCTTCCTTCTTCATTGACCTGGGTGTCTGTAGAGTTGTTCCTCTCACATATTCTTACTCTTCTGGTTGCTACCACACAAGTTTTTCCCCCTTCTTAAATACATTATCCCAGAGGTGCTACCACTGTTGCTGATTGGCTCAGCCTTGGCCAACAGTGGGTCCGTTTTGGAGACAGCTGGCATTGGCTTTATTGGAGATGGTGGAAGCTTCTGGCATCTTCTCATACAAGCCTTCCCTGCAGCCCCCCCACTACCATAACCTTACCATGCAAACCCAATATGAAAATATTGCAGTCAAAGGAAGGGCTCCTATTGATTTCATTGATTTTGAGCCCTGGCTTGTCCTCAGATCTGCAAGCTGAGTAAAACTGTGTCCCGGTTCATCACTAGGTTCTCCTCACTGTGTGCACTTAGGGCAAATTCTGTAGGTCAGCAAAACTCATTTTTTAAGACATTTTAAATGGAGTTACGGTTTGATAATTACTACATATCATACACCAGTAATGGTCATTTCCAATGCTTTGTTTAAAACAGGAAAAAAGTATCTTTACAAAGTGTCAATTAATGTGGGATACCCACAATTCTGAAAAACCTTACGTCTGGTGCTTTTGTATCAGCTCAGCTATCCAAGATGAAAATTTGCTGATACTCTCACTCTAATGCAAATGCGCTCTGAGGCTTCCTCACTGTTCATATTCCTGGTGTTATTTATCAGGGAAAAACTGGTAAACCAGGACAATAACTCCTCCTGTGAATTTTATGCAAAATCTTTATGGTGTAAACAGAGACCGTAATTACATTGGGAATCATTTAACATACCAACGTTTGTTTGGTAAGTGATCAACTGTGTTAGCCAACAATTTGATATATAGGGCAGTTAAAGCAATATCTGATTTTTAAAACACAATGGCAACATAGGCCACCCTCATGATGAACGAAACAGATCTCCTCTAATTTGCAAGTATGTTTTCTACCTAACACAATTATACAATATTTGCGTCAACAGTAGGATAATACATCTTCCTGTTTCCATTAAAAAAAAAGAGAATAACTAGTTGTTACTGTCAAGTTTTCCTCTGTACTCTTACTGTATGCTGGCCCAACTGTATTTGCAAATGTGTGGAAAGCAGTGAACTGCATGCTTCACTTCACCTTTTGCCATATAAATGAACAGAGAGTTGCACCAGCTGGCGAGTCCCCCTTGCACACCCAGCCTTGCCAGCATCCCCGCTGGAGCCTTGGGCTGGGAAAGAGCTACTTTGCTGCATCCAGCCCCAAAGCCCTGCACCTGGATTGCTGGCCTCCTGGGATGCAGAGCACACACCACCGGATCCGCTCGCTTTGCATTAACTTTGGAAAAGGCACCTGAGCAGAAGCAATGGTAGTTCGTCAGCAGTCAGGTAACCACTTTTGCGCTTATAGGCAACCAAAGTGGATCTCAATCATCTTGGCGCTTGGCTGGTCAAATTTGCCAGCTCTTTTGGCAGCTGTTGTTTGATTCCCACCCATGACAAATATGCCAGTCAGATGGGGGTGTTCCCATTTTTGTTAATCTGTAGAAAGGAAGTTATTTTCCTGATGCACCAGCAGTTAGACATATGACTTACACATACGACAAGACGGCATTAGCTGTGCTGTAGTAAAAGCTGAAAATTCTTTCCCTCTTCAGACTCTTTCTCCAGATGTTTGAAAATCTGCATGTTTAGTGAGTTTGTCCTCAAATCTGATGCATTTCATGGGGCACAGGGAGGTGTTTGTCCTCCATGCTGGACCACCTAGGAGAAAGGGAGGAGGAAACACTTTGTCCCCCTGGCTCCTTCTGTGTCACAAGCTTCCTTAAGCTGATTGTGACTGACCTCATGTCGGGGATGTGGGGATCAAACCAGAGTCCTGATCACATCCCATATGGTCTCAACATACACACCAGCTGATGCCTGGCACCCTCTCTCCTCTTGAGGAAAAGACATCTGCGATCCTTCTCACAAGCCCTGTTTGCTACTCTCTCTTCCAGGCTCTACAGAGAGCCATGCTACTCCCTGCTAAACGTGCATAGGAAGAAGGAAGGAAAACTTGGGGATGACAGAAAGTCTTTCACTTTGTCACATCCATACTTGCTTTCTCTTAAAAATCTTTCAAAAGTACCTTTTTGTGGAAGGTCTGCAATTTTAATCCAACAATGACTGTAAAACTATTTAAAAAAAAGAACACCTGCAGTATTTTCCAAGTCTCAACTGATCATCAGATAATGCAGTCTCGGAAAACTAAGTCTCGATACAGACATGAGAGCTATACATTTATATTTGAGAGAAATTCATTTAGAGGGTTGTATTCAAATGCATTTTTTAAAAAAAATTTACTTAAATGTAAAATTTACTTATTTATATTTGTAGGCATGAAATCAACTATAATGGAATAGTATTGTTAATATAATTACAATTATATATGTCTCCAGAGGAGGAGATACTATGCAACATACTCTCAGCTCTATACATTCTGAGCACAGGTACCACAAAGTAAGTGAGCAAAATTATTATTTCATCTGATGGGAGTTTTGACAGATTTATTCCTACTCTAAATTTCTTCCAGGAGAACAGAAAGGTGGAGAGGTCTTCCAATTATACCTGAAAGTAGTTACATTTGGAAAAGAGGAAAAGAACATAGGAGAGAGGAGAGATTTCTCAATTGATGGCTTGGTATAAAAGAGCTTTTAAAACTAGAAATAAGGTGACTTCACAGATATGTAAAGCACGTAATCACACTCAAACAGCAATAATGAAAGAATTAAACTCCACAGATCTTGGAATCTGTCCTCTAATTGAAGGAAAAAAGAGCAGAAATTTCCGTTGTCATGAAGCTGATCTAGGTTCAGCTGTTGACCTCTTTTCATTCTCACGTTGTTACACTACTAAATACCAGGAAGTTATAACTATACTAAAATGAAGTATTGGATCAAAACCATTTTTCAAAAGTACTTTTTCAAAAGTGCTTTTTATAGTTGAGGACGATATTTGATCATTTTGCGGAAATGTTCTATTTCCTTAGGTATTCAGCTTTTAAGAAAGGCCACTAAAAAGCACAGAGGTTATGCAATGTTACAATGCTTGTGCTCATTCACAGTAATTGGAGATTTCTGAAAAGGAGAGATAATTCGTCTAAACCTACAGATGCAGTAATATGCCTGAAATTTCAGCTAAGACTTGAGAGGATCTTAAGAGGACTAACTAGTGTGAGCATGAATTCATGCCCAAGTGATTTCCAATAATTTTATTAGCTCCTGTTTAAATTCTATCCCAAGAGTCCAATAGGAAATTTTAAGTGCAGTACTTTTTTAAATAAACAATTTTTTAAATTTACAAAGTAGACACACAGAAATAGAAGAGAAACTGAAACAACTTTCTTGAGTACAAAGTAGTACTTCTAGATGCAATAAGGACAGTATAGAATTAAAAAATGAATCAAGCAAAATTAGATAGCCAAACTGGGCATACAGAAATTTAAAAAATCTGTATTTGTATATAATCAGGGTAGAACATTACAGTACATTTGGTAATAGACTGAAGCAAGCTTGGGCTGTGAGTCACAGATACATATACTAATTTCATCTGTATTCTAACACCTCATGCACCACCCCGGATTTTACCATAGTTCATTAGATAAACTCATATTTTTTCTAGAGATTTTACTATAAGACAATAAATAAAAGGACAAAGAGAATCATATTATTCATCTTACTTATAGATTAACCCTGAGCGGCTTCTTTATAATTTCACAGCCAATAGGGTTGGTTTAAAGTTTCATCAAAATAACACTTTTTTGAAGATGTATTGGCAAAATATAATTACAGAGCCCATACTCTGCTTTGACAAATACCTTTGTAACATCCATCTAGATTACAGCAGTGATCTCAAGTGAGATTGTAACAGCACTGAAATGAAAAGGGGAAGCCCATAAATCACTCAATCTGTATCTTCAAATTATCTATCTTCTTGCTAATATCAAGGTGACAGTTACTGTCTGGTATAGAAGTATAAATGTTTGTCAGTTAACATAAGCAGGCTTTTTCAAGTATTTTAACTTTAAAAATATGATTTCAATTAAAATGGAGGTGTAGGGCTATTCAGACTGTGGTTTCTTTCAGCATTGTGGTAACAGAGAGACTGTACAAAATCAGCAGCATCATTTTTAAGCTTCTGCCCCTCTTTTACCTTTACTGCTGTGATTCAAACATCGGTCTAAATAACACAAGAAATGCTTCTGAAAAAGACTGAAAAAATTTAGAGGGCTTGGGAATATGCATCTTTGGTCCCCAAAGGAAAAACAGAGGTCTAAGCTCCTAAAAGGATAGTGATGTAGTCACCATCCACCTGCTTTTGCAGGAAGAGACTGAAATGCAGGAAGAAGTCCAAAGATGGAATCATGCTGGACATTTCAGTTGTGAAGAAGACTCTAATGAAGCAAAATCTGTGGGATGACCAGACAATTGAAGAAGCAGAAAATGTGTTTGGTGCTAAATGCATTAAAGTTAGAAGAATCCCCAGGGAAATGTGGTTCTAAGAACGAATACACTGCATTCTAATTAACTCCTAACTGACCTTTCTGGTTATTTGGTGCCCAGAATTAAATACAATATTACATTTCATCCTGCTCTGTCACATGATGTCTTTCCATATCCTGCCCCAAATTGCATTTGTCTTTCATGCTGCCATATCAATTAAAAACACAAATCTAATTTGCTGCTTGCCTTCTCCAGCAGGTCTCTCCCAGCATTAGTACCTTCCAGTTCCCCACTGCTGTCTAATCTATTTATTATGGATGATTTTTTTCCTCTGCATTTTTTAGGTTGATGATTCACATACATCATTCAGGAGACAGAACAGAACTAATACGGAGATTCAAAAACAGAACAGCTGAAAATTAAAACAGACTCCCACATACCCCCAACAAGTTCAGAATAATTGTCCTGAATGAAGTCATTCCATCTTCAGAGCAACTGTTTGTTTGGTTTTTTGGCCAAAACTTTGGCCTTCATAGTGTCTCTGCTTTCCTCTGTGGGGCTACTTCCACACTGGCCCTAGCAGGAGACCCGTTCCTATACATACATTCCACTTTCATTCACTTGATGAGATCTCCAGTGCTCTGGGAGTTGGCAAGCCTTGGACTGGATCAGGGCAGGACCACAGTTCTCCTCTGCTGCGTTGAGATGCGGGACCTAAATCATTCTCTGGCCACTTGTGCATGTAGGAGCCTCCCTGTCAAGGTACCTGCTTGGTCCATGCCGAAGAGGAGGCAGTGCATGAGCTGCCAGGAGCAGTAAAGGCAGGTCCTCCCCAGACAGAGCTGCTCTGGGCACTTCGAATCACACAGTCTGTGAATTTATGTTCTACTATTGTTTGCCTTCTTTATCTCCCTCATATACCTTGTCTCCTTTGTTTTACATCTCTAGGAATTTTCTACGATATGATAAGGGCTTTGGATCAGAGGAAAGGTCACTATTGATCTTACTTACTTTGATCAGTTTAGTGAAGGGAGACACTGCCCCTACATAAATATTTAATGGTTCTGAGGAATTGCCAAAAACACCTTTGCAAACGTTCTATGGTCTGACAGAAGTTTCTGAGACCACTCCGTTGCCTTTGCTACTGCAAATAAATGCAGTACGGAAGCCTCTATGTCCTTATGCATTAGGAAGTTTAATTTTGTACTTCACAGTTAATTTGATACGGCTGACACTTGCTCCCCAGGTTTCCTTAAAACATTGAATATTAAAAATATGTATGTTCATGAAAAAAAACAGGATAATTTCATAGCTAAATAAGGAAAATAGAGATTTACAAAAGCACATACATGGCTGAGCTGATTTAAAGCTTCCTGTCTGTGCATTTCCATGACAATTAGGCTACATAAATACGTTCCAAACTGAACGGTTAGCAATGATAAAAGTGGGCAAAATATCAATACCATCTGCTCTCCTAGTGCTCGAAAAGAGTGAAAACCTAAAATTAACCAAAGAAAATGAGCTACTAAATACCCACAATCCCCCTCCCAAATCTGAGAGGCCTGTGCATACCAGTAAAGAATTTGACCTTTAGTTCTTAATTTTTCCATATTATAACATTTAGATTTCAAATGTTTCCTTAACTTAAACTGTTTTAGTTGGGCTAGCACTACTAAAAGGACTGTAACTTAATAAAAACACAGTAAAATTCTGCTACTATTAGTAGTCTCCAGTACTGAGACTGCTGTAACTGAGGAGAATAAACCACCTCACTGTCAACAATTTCTCAAGATTTTTAGCCTGGATTTTGCATATCCACTTTCACTTTTTCTTGTCTAAAACTAGCTACTCTATGCTGAAAAGATTCCCATAAATGTCAGTAGAGGAGAAGAAAGAATGTCTTTGCATTATTTTAAAAATAATGTTTTTTCAAGTCCGGGTATTAAAAGAAAAATTAGTTCTGGTTCTAAAACTGGATTTTTCAATTGTTTGTTTGTATTTTGAATCATGGATGTTGATCCCTTACTTCCAATCACCAAAAGAAAACAAACAAACAAACCCGAAGTCTTTAAGCTTTGTCCTACAAGGAGATCTATGCAGGTCCCAGTGTGATTTAGTTTCTTTGTGTATATTATACATTTTATGTTGTCTGAAATCCTGCCACAAGGAGCTAGTTGGCACAAGCAGATAATGCACCGAGACTACTGCTAAGTCAGAAAGGAATATATTACAATGGCTTGGTTGGATTTCACGCGGAGAATACCGAGACCAATAGTCAATAAGCTTCTGCCTTCAGTTCCTCTGATGCTGTTGCACCTATGGATATGACTTGGATTTTAATATCCCCCCAAAAGCAGCTAATAACACTGAAGGAATAATTTTAAAAGCCAACTTATTAGAAATACTGCAGTTGCTGGTATTTCTTTTTGATGCTGGCAGGGAGTGTTATGTCTTTCTACACACCCAGAGCGAAAAAACATCCCTAATGCTAAAACAGCACACTGTGACCCCATCCACTGTCAGCAAGGTTGCTTACAAATGACAAAATCTATGAGATGCCTGTTCATCGAGATTCTCAGTACTTGAGAAAGGATTTTTCTGGGAAACACAGGTCAGGAAAGTCCAGACAGCTTTTGTGTCTTTTCACAGCACCAAAAACTGAAGATAATGTCAAAGAGTTAACTTCCAGTTTGCTGCTACTTAGACCCAGGATGGAGGGGGGCAAGGTTGAGCCTTAAGTCAGAAATTAAAGACATAGGGAAATGGATCAAAGGTCAAACAAATCAAAAGAAAATGGTAAGAATGGAACCAGAGGTTTTGGAAAAAGCAACAGAGTTAATCTATGACCAGAAACTAGAATTTCCTCTTGTTTTTTTGAGAAACGCTTGGGTGAATTTATACAGTAATTTATACAGTAAGAGCCTGAAAACATAGAGCTATGCGTGAAATTTATTTATATGTATTATCTCACTGATGGCAATGGAATTATTCCTATGAGGAATATACGCTTAGTTGTAGAGTCTGAGCCAGCACTCAGTAAATAGTTTCTAGTTACTGGCTAAGCCCTAGAACCCTCACTGTTCAATATGACCCTGCAAAAGATACTCACTATCAGGAGCTTTATCCAGTTCTTTTTCAGTATGTAAATCTAGTGTTAGTGCTACTGATAGTAATCAAGTAGTACTGCTCTTGCTACTACATTTACAAAGTAAGAACACAGATAATTATACCTAAAATACTTTTATTTGAGAATTGTTAATAAATTTTAATATGGAGAGATGTTTTGAAGCCTCAGTGAAAATGAAAAGCTAATACCATTAAATGGCTGAGGGTGATTATTTTTGCAAAGAATGTGGATTATGCTAGTCTTCAGTATAAAACTGAAGAGAATAAAAACATGGTTATAATTTCATCTTGGCAATATAAATAGGATAGACAGATGCTTGGTATTGTACAGTAATTATAGATGGCTAAACTGAGAATAAACCTTTTTTGTAGATAATGGTTTCTGATTTTGAGGCAACTTTTGAATCTATGGTTAAGGTTTTGTCTTCCTGCCAAGGACACAAGTTAAATATTTAGTATAAAGTGTAGTGGTGGTTTCTGAGCTTGACTTTTAATTAAAATATGCAAGCGGGCTGATAAGTCATGGGTCAAAAAACATGACATTCACCAAATTGAAAGAGACAGGGGTGGGGGTGTAATGAGATTATAAATTTATGTGATAATCAGAATCATGTAATGTAACTAAAAGGAAAAACAACCACAGCGTCTTTGCGAGTATTCTTTGCTGTGAAAGGACAAATAATGAAGGAAAAGACCCTTGACACATTCCTAAAACTCAAAGCTGTCTAGCATGGTATCTTCGTGAAGTCAGAGGCTCTGCAATTGATATGCCATAGCTCTCTTAACAGGTGCAAGAAAAAAAGGAAAAACAGTACTACAGAAAAGTGAGAAGGAGGAGACAGTGGCATCGATGTGATCAGCATTAGGGCATTTCACCTGAAAGTACACCTGAGGCAACAGAAGCAGAAGGGGGAATAAATAATTCAGCAAGAAAATTACATTTCAAAACACTGAAGTTGTCTTTCTCTTTCCCCTCTCAATGAAAACCACTTTCAAAGAACTTTCTGCAGAAATAACTGCAGAAATGTCTGCTGAGAAACAGTTATCCACTTATATTTGGTGAAACAATGCAATCCTCCTCATGCAGAAAGGTCACTGACTGCAGAAAGGACAGGAGTCTAGAATAAATCTAGCTTCATGAGGAATTAAGGCATCAGACACAACCCCATGTTTTGAGGCCAGACTTAAGCTGGTAGAAATTGTCATAAGTTGTCTGACCTCAGTGGAGCTCTGAGCAGTTACACCAGGGAGTGGCTGTCCCTGGAGGATTGTGAAAAGTTTTGTTAAAGTCAAGTTAATGAAAATGTAAGTTCAGCACACCGCAAACTGACACGCTGGAGAAGAGGAAGCATGGTTATCAGCTTGACTTGGCTGCACTGGGAGTGAAAAGCACAGCATTTTCAGTCACTGGAGAGTGTGTGTAGCAGATAAGTCTTTACTGTATGGAAAGCTGGAGGAAGCGGAGAGGGTTTTAAATAGAACACAGAAAAAATTAATTTAAAAAACAAAAATAATTTAAGTTAAAAAAAGAATGGCTGGATCCTCATCAGGTTGTATACTGTTTTAAACAGAACTTAGGATATGGCAGGACAGCATAAACTTCTGATTTATAGCATGCGAGTTACCCCATGGTAAGGTACATCTGCCCTTACCTAGGACTAAGCACTAAGCCCTGCAGGATGACATCACTCCTAAGGAAATGGGGTAGACCCACTTATATTTACTGTAGCGAGGGACGTACCCTTCACCGGGTCCTGTGGGACAGCTCGCAGACTGCAAGGGTGCACCTAACTTACCCAGCTGTTAATTGTCTTTGGATCCATGCTCTCAATTGTGGTATCACAACATCGGGATTTCGCCCGTACCAAAGGCCAGTGTTGGAAGTGTTTGGCCTCTCTTGGCTGCTGCTGCTGCTCACCACTGCCCTTTACTGCTCCCCTTTGCTGGGCTGATGCAATTATTAGTGGGCTTAAGCTCTAGGCAGGACTATTTTAGCTTTCATGGAGCAAGCTATAAACTACATCCCTGACCCTGACTATGAAAAAAAAACCCAAATCCTGCAATATTTTCTTCATAATCCTCGCTTTTAAGTACTACAGGCAAAGCCCTACAAACAGATGAATCATCACATCCCATCTAATGGGACAGTAACCTAGAGGAGGTGGAAAAGCAAAAAGCAGCATGGAACAGGGGACAGGGCAGCATGAGAATTATTTAATGTGGCTTTCTTGCCAGAGAAAGCATAGCAAAGACCACCACTGCAGCTCTGGTGCTCAGCCTACATACTTTTGTATCAAGTGTGGATTTACCAGGCTTTAGAAGGCAAAGATCTCAGTGGGGCTGCACGTGGCTAGAGAGAAAAAAATAGTAAGAGAAGATGGAGATAATCAGAGAAAAGCAACAGATTCCCATTTCTAAAGTTAAGACATGTTGAAGGTTTTCTACTTTTGTTATGCACAGTCTGCTAGGAGAGAGGTAGCTCTTATCTATCTGAAAATGTCTTAAAATTGAACTATGCTTTTAAGTGAATATGATATATTTTTCAGGAACGCATTCCAGCTCATATCTAGTATCATGCTTTCTTGTATCGCATGTGAACAAAGGTTCCAGAGATCCTCTGAGTATTTCCTTGTGTAATTTAGAAGAAAGCATAAAAGAGGAAAAAAACTCAAACCCAGTAAGCTTTTCAGGAAACAAATTCACTTGTTCCTGATAAAGACCCCAAAAGAGACAAAGCCCAGGAGGTTTCCTAATGTTTCTCCTGTCTTTAAGGAATACAGTATTCTGGCTTGAAGTGGAAGAAAATCTCCTTGTAAAATTATCCTTTCTGGGAAGTATCTACTGATTTTTGTGCCACCATAATCCTATGAAACTATAGCAGGCTTCTGTCATCAACTAGTTTCTATCCATTAATAGATTCTTCTCACCCTTATTTGGCGATTCATTATCATGTACTAGGTGAACTGAATTTAAGAGAGGAGATTACAGATAACAGTACAAGGAAAAAAGGAGTAAAAGAGGATGAAACGTTTAAACCCTTGTATAATTCCTGCTGATGTCAATAGGAGTCTTTCCACAGGCTTAGTGGAGTGTGAGCTATGCCCTTATTTATTTGACATTTTCTCTGAGCTGCAAACATGCCTGTAGTTACAGATATTCACTAAACGTCTGCCTACCGAGAACAAAGAGTGAATGAAGTTATATTTCCAGAAGTAGGTAAGTACTATTTTATGCATATTATGATAACTGGAAATAAAATTAATTATTGATAGTTGAAGAAGTCTGAATACAATGATTTACTGCTGAGGACAGCTACACATGCAGTTGCTAGAACAACAGAACTCTCCTACTCTAAGTACTCTAGGCTCCTAAAAATAAACTTCAGCTCATTACAATTAATAGTTGAGATTTCACTTCATTCCATTTAGTGGAATCAAGTCAATATTGTTCATGAGGTGAACAGGAGTTACACGTGACATAAGGTTAAACACTGAAATCCACTGAAGTGTGTCTTTGAATAAGACACACGAACGATTCTGTTGGATGACTAAAAGCCTTCTTTTTCTAAAGGCAAGCTTATATGGCTATGAAGCGGAAGGTGAGTTGCTCTGTTAGATGTGCATGGTGAACGTACAGTAAGAGAGCAAGCCAACCTGCTAACCTCATACAAATCACTAAGCCCTTCTTCAGTCAGTAAGGCCGTTTTAAGAGTCCACAGGAGGGGCATTTTGTGGTGCACCCAGCTGCCAGCATCTGCTCTTTGCCCAGCACCCCAGCTTTTAGACATAGCACAAGTTCCCTGCTGTTGCACGAGTGAGATGACAGAATGCAACCAGCCCAAATGTCACAGCAGTACATTCATTCACGCTCAGGCTATGAGCTGCTTTCAGCTCTTGGAAATTCTGTTTGTGGCTGGGAGGAGGATGCTAATTGCACAGCATCCTTTGAGTAGGTTTTGCCATTCCCGTGACAACTGTGCTATGAAATGCCAGGTGGTATTCACCTCCCACCCCATCTCTTGGTTCTGCCCACCACACAAATGAAAACACTTGCATGGCACAGAATCCTTATGTGAAAACTAATGCTGTATAAAGCAGCTGGGCTAATTAGAGGCTACTTCCAGCTTCAGAGTGCCTTTAGGATATTGCAAAAGAAGCGAGCAATTAAATACTAATATTCTCCACATAATGGTAAGGCTATTCTTTGTAAACTGATCCCCACATTTGCTCCCGTTCTCATTGCCATCTACCTCAACCAGCATTACTTGTTTCCAAGTTAAGCATCTTTCTACATATCTAGTCCAGGAAGAGAGAACAGACTCTCCAGACAGCAATCCCTTCCTGCCTTAGATAGCTAACTGGGAGTGTTAGGCAAACATCTCCCAGAGAGACCTTTCTCCATGCACTTGAAAATCACTTGAATACACAAAGAGGTGAACAGGACAGTTGAAGAAATATTACTTCTTACATAGATGCTTTTCGGAGTTTAATGGATTCTTTGTATTATTTAACATTTGTTCTTTGGGCATGTTTACAATCCGTAAGGAAGGCACTGCCCTCTTGGCTAGGTGTTGTACAAACACATAATAAATTAGTCTCCTTAAAGCTCTCTTTGTCTGAAAATCTAGGTGGCCTAGAAACCTAGAGTATGAACACCTGATATAATAAATGCAGGAACCAAAGAACTTAGTTAGGGTAAAGAAAAATAATAGGAAGTGAACAATTCTTAGCCAGTCTGGAGTAGGGATTAACATAGGCACTTGTTACAAGGTGGCATGCTTCTGCACAAATCCTGAAAACAGAGGCTGGCTTCTTTAAGAGGTAGAAATGAGACACAAAGTTTCCATCTGTTAAAAAAAATAAAATCTGTAATAACTGTATGCAAGAATCAGCAGTTCTTGCAGCTTGTTTTGCCTAAATGAGAATATATTCCTTGATTTTCTGTCTTTACAGGAACAAGGAGGAAGACCATAATACCATATAATATGTATCTCCATCCTTAAAGATTTTCAAATCTTGAATAGACAAAGCCCTAAGTAACCTGATCTAATTTTGAAATGAACCCTGCTTTGAATAGGAGCTTGGAATAAATAGTTTTCAGAGGTCCCTTCATTTCCATCATTTCTATGGTCTATGAAGACATTTTACAGTGAACTATAGAATTTTGTAAAGTAAGTTCCTTAATCAAACCCGCAGTATGAGATACCAACACAACCCCCAGAAATAAGCACCCTTGTGTTAGGAAATTAAGTAAGGACCTTTAAACACAGAACCTACAGTTCAAAATGGGGATTGAAATCTATTGCCAAGATGAGAAAATGAACCTTATATTACCACTTTCCAAGTGGCATATGTCACTGAAACAGTAAAGTTTGGACATAAGCATAAGAAACAAAATTTAGTTAGAGCTTGGCAAATTTCTGCTACTGCACAAAGTACTGGAATCATGAAAAACAAGTTCTTAGCCTTTATGGCTGCTTTGCAAGTTCACAGAATCACAGAATCACCTAGGTTGGAAGGGACCTTTTAAGATCATCTAGTCCAATCAAACTTCATGCCAAATCCAACAACTTCATTCATACACCTACTCTGAAAACATGAAGAGATGGTTTGTAGTTCTAGTGATGATAGAATACTTGCTTCCTGAGCTTTAGCCAAACTTTATACTAAGCACAGCGTAACTGCACACTTTTCAGTGCACCATTATGCTAAGCTAGGGGTTACCACAGCCAGGGGTTACCACAGCAGTCAGTCAGTCAGGCACCTGAGGTGGTTCTCCAGCAATGGGCATAGGATACTGCAAAATACGTTCCAGATATGGGCTTAAAAGGTTAAACAGCCTCATCTCTGCAGAGTTTCTATCAGGTGTCTTAATGCAGCCCGCTGAATCACCATAGTATATATGGAGTGTATATTACTGATTTAGACTGGGACCATCTCAGCCAGACATATTGCAGACTGCCAAGGAAGTGTCCGTTGGTGGTGTGCTAGGAAGATGAAGAGACGAGGGCTATGGAAAAGTTACTGTTAAATGCAGTTTAAACAATTTCACTCCATTCTAAATGTCAGCCTGAAATTTTCCGGAGTTTTAATCTGCCAAGTGTATGCAGGCTGATGATTTCAGCTGAATGATTCCCAAGCTTTATTGTCCCAATCTTATTTTAAAGCACGCACCTTGTTGGAACAGACCAAGAACGCCCACATGGATGAGGTGGGCTGGTGCTTCTCTTTCGCTAGCTAAAAACTGACAAATAGGTTTTATTTCCTTTGATGCTTTACATGCATTATTGTAAATCCCACTCAGCTCTGGAAAAGAAAAAAAAAGAGATATAGTGCATTATACCTTCTTCTAAAAGAGTAGGGGATTTGCTAGGGAATTTTGTACAACTGTGGGAAGCCAAATACCTCAAAATATTCTCTACGAGCCTGATAGATTGCTGTACTGAAAAGGTAACGCATAGATGAATGTTATTGGCAGGTAGCCATAAAAATGCTGTGAAGACAAGGGGAGGAAATTAAAGGAGCTTAAACGTCACCTGGCAAACCAGAAGTGATTCTGGAAACAAATGCCGACACTTGGGAACACAGATCCTTTGGGATCGAGACTCTAAGCTCTATGGTATTTTCCAGGAATCCATGGAAGTTAAAATGAGTACCCTGTAGCTGGGTCTTGAGTGATAGGCCTTCTTGTTCCTCTATATAATGAGAAAAATATTTATTTTATATATGTCATTCTTGGCAAGTGCCAGAAGGAAGAAATCCCAACAGATCTGGAAAGGGGATTGCTCTCCACTGAGGGCAACTGGTGTTTGCCCTGTTTTCTTCTAGGTGGGCATAATCACATTAGGCAGGGTAACTTTAAATAGAAGCTCTGGAGTACCCTGGGAGAGTGAACCTTTTGGGAGACCTGTAAATCTATGTGGTAACATCCTCTGACCATGTTTCTTTCTCAGCATCACTGCCTATGGTTCGAGATTCAGTTGTTTCTTGGAGGCCTCATTGCTGGCTGGAAGATACTTTAGGGAAGAACTTTTGAACTTTTCTGAATACATACATCTAAAAACATAAATTGGGCTTGAAGCTGAATTTTTTTTCAAGATGCCACTGCAGAGATTTTCCAGAATTAAAGCACAAGGTCTTGAAAACAAAAAAAAAGGCCAACAGAGAGCTGTGTGAGTCAGAGAACTGGCAGCACGATGTGAGGCTGTTCAGTTCCAGCCCACAGGGACAAACCAAATTGAAAGTACCTGAAGGTCACCTCTATCTGCTGGCTCAGAGCTGACCTATGTGAAATGAATCTTTGGTCTCAGTCCATGGCTCAAGTGAAGAGAGGGATATCCAGAAACAACTAACAGTTCTGGAACCTGGCAGCACCCTGCATGAGGTATCTTTTCTGTGTCCATTTTTATACAGGCTCAGCTTCCCAGTACTATTTGTCACCTCTCCACATCCAAAGCTACAGCAGAGCAATGACAATCTTCAGCAAGAGGTATTCAAGGCTGGATCCAGCCCTTCTGGCACCAGGGTACGCCAAACAGTTAAACAATTTGTAAATTACTGTCTCCAAGTTGTTCAGTTACTCTTTCTCCATCACTTCCCATTCCACCTCCTTAATTTATGCTCGCTATTGTTACTTGTTATAGCAGGAAGTACGACATCCTGGCACACAGCTGCTGTCTCTCTTAGCTGGAACAGAGTTCGCTGCTTCTCCCAGTTCCTTGAATGTTTTTATAGACTGTCCCAGCCTTTGATGGAGTACAGCAGGCTCCCCTTGCTAGTGCAGACACATGCTGTTGATAAGCTGTGCCAGCACCGAATAAAACATCTTCTCTTTTCTTTATATACTCCACAGTAGCTGTTAGCAATGGCCTTAAATTCATGTTAATATGGGTAGTAAATTTTGCCTTATATTTTTTATGAGACTGGATTTCTTTCTATCACCAAGGAAATTAAATAAAGGTATCCATTAACACTTAAACTAACAATATGAAAGCTGCAACTCTCTTCATGCATTAGCTTACACTAACCTGAAATAATCAGCACTGCTAGTATGATGTAGTATCACTTGGGGTGTCCTTTTGAAATTTTAAAGGACAGAAGAGAGGGTCTTCTTACAGTTTCATTTGTGCTGTGAAATACTCTCCTCTGCAGGTAATTTCCTGATTTTTCAGTATGAGTAACCGTAGCAAAATCTGCATGATGAAGTAAGGTCTGTGTCTTCTTGTGTATCTGTACTATGCCTGGCTACATCAGGCTCCAATATTTAGCCGAGTCTTTGGGTACTTTGGTACAGTGATGGCAGTTCTTATTAGCAGTGATGGAATGTGGATTTTTGCCTTTAATTTATGCTGTAACTACTCAGGGAAGTGTGAAAGTGTTTATGTGATGAAACCGATGAGCAGGGTAAATGCAGTTCTGAAAAAATCCTGTGGATTACTGTTCTGCAATTCCTAATAGGCTTTCACCTTCTAAACATGGAAATAAAAGCAAAAAAAAATATTTCACAGATAGTAGTTAGTATCTATAACAGAAAGGAATTTAATAAAACAGTACAGAAAATTTACTACTGCACCTGAAGACCTCAGTATGTGATTATAGAAAGTGGGCAAGTGTCACCAACTGGCAGTAGAGAAATGGTATAGAAAAGCTCTGAGTGACAAAACAGCACACGCTATAATGACTGAGAGGAAGATGGCATTTGATGTGGACTGAACTAGCCTCTTAAAAATATTGACATTAATACAACTTTCCCTGGCAAAACCAAGGATATTCAACTATGGAATAGAGCAAGCAGTATTTGTAGATGATACAGAACGAGTTGTTAAGGTTCTTAAGTAGGGGCTAAATTTCCTAAAATTCCTTGACCTAAATTTTCTAGACTCAAGAATGAAGAGCACCGCTGTGGGAAATTCTGCCTAGGAAATGAACTTGGTATTTCCCAACTGAGTCCATACTGAAGTGTATATATCAAAGGAAAGATTTAGATTTGCTCCTGATCACAAGCCTCAAGGAAAGTTCATGTTAGAGAAGCTCAGATCCAGATGCTACTGTGCTTCCTAAACCAGCCTCCACACCATTTCTCACTCTTGCTTCTGTAGCTTGCAGAAGCCACCCAAAAAAAATTATTTTTCACGATGCCCAAATTCAGAGAAAGAGGATTCTCAAATGAGAATGACTAAACCTCATTTAAAGGAAAATAAAGTTAATGCTAAAACACCTCTAAGAAGCCTGTTGTCCTTTTAAATTAAGGATTAAAGTTAAGGACAAAATTAGTTCATTATAGAACCGAAAAATTTGCATGATCTTTTGAACTTGGTAGAGTGTTCTCACAACTTATGAAGTTAAATAACAGATTCTGTACTATGCAAAATATAAAACAAGAGAAACAACAGAAATAACTAAGATGCACATCCCTAAGAGCATACTGATCCTAACTCACATTGCCTTGCATCTCGAGTTACTACCTAAGCCTGTGGAAAATGAGTTCACATGCTGCTCTGAGTGGGCATCATTTTACACTTCCTTTGCAAAGTTGACAGTCACCACATCATCTAATAATGGCAAATTGGACTGAACGTATTTATCATAGGAATGTTTCCCATTAGCCCATCCTCCAAGAGACAAATACAATTACACATATTGAACGTCACCACTTTGAGGCCAACGCAATTTAGCAAGAGTAAAAATAAATCATCATTGCTCTGGTATGGAAATGGACACCTTGTCTTGCCAACTGCATGACTGTGTTAGCGAGCAGATGTGATTTGTCCTGTTGGGGCCAACTTTATTGACGTGTAACCACACACTCTTCAGTCAAGCTAGATCAGGAATTAATTTGGCAATCTGGAATAAGATTGGCCTGATTTTTTTCCAGTGGGTAGTTTGATGCCTCCAAGATAGTTCACCTGTGATTTATATGGACTCTTCACACATCACCAGGTCCTCTATGCCCAAAAGAAGTGTGTACTGTAGATTATTTGTGCAATTTTGCCCCTCACAGGCTAGAAACAGAACCAATATTATTATTGAAGCTGTATGTGTGATTTTAGTTACCATGAATAAGGTGAAAATTTATCCATCATGATACTTTAACAAGCATACATTTAATGGATGATATGACTTATTATACACATTATAAACTCCTAATGATATTTCACACATCTTCTGTCTGGAATTCTGTGAGAACCTACCTTATCGCTATGATTAGAAAATGCTGCATCAGGAAGAGCCCTAGAAACACAATTTATCATAAGCAGATCATTTATTCTCTTTAAAATTTTCACATAAATGGATTCAACTTGCACAGTTTCTCTTTTTGTTATGCATTCTGACGTGATCATGAAACTGGCAATATACTGAAGACTGAAATTCTGTGATGACTCATAACTGCTACAAAGATTAAAAGAGAACAGAAAATAGAATAATTCTTATAACATTCTCATAGCAATCTCAAAGCTGTGATACTAACAAAGTTCCAACAAAAATCTCATGATACGAATTGCAATGAACATCTGTAGCTATTACAAAATTAACCTATTTCCACATCTCTGAGTGGTTTCATTGTTTTTTCTTACAGGCAGTAGCAAACTAACTTTCAAAAACTATCTTCTGTTTGAATTACCTGCATTTTCTCTGCTAACTTGATAAATCAGCAACTATATATTACTCTCTGACTGTATCATTAACATTTTAGTATAATAATGGGCATGGTGATTGAAGAAAGCAGAACTGTGTGGTGTGAAACTCTACGCATATCAATCACAAGTGGCAATCCCAGCTTTCTCAATGCTGTAAAAATCCCCCTCATTTGTGTCAGTTTCTTTATTTTTATCACATGTAAATTATTTTATTATAAGCAAGTGAAAACTGCTTTGTACTTAACGAACTATTATTGCAGACAGCAAAGCAGATGACTAAAAGTTTGAGGATATTACAAAATAGCTGAGCTGTATCTATGCTAGTGAAAATTTTATCAGGTGATCAAAATAAGGTAAAAATTGTTAGAGAACAAATGCAGGATCTCAGAATGTGTGCTGAAAAGTAACAATTTTGCATAAGCAAGGACATTTCCTAGAATCATTCTTATGGAATAAAATTCTACCATATACAACATTTTCCCCAAACTGGTCATCAGAACATGTCTTCAACAAACTGGAAAGTGAGCACAATATGGATTTGGATTAATTGCAAACAAGAGAGAAGTGAATTGAAAAAAACACTCGGGTGAAAACGCAAATGTGAGAATGGAGAAGTGATAAACAAAGTTTAACTTATCTAAGCAGATGATCTTTTTAATTCTCTCTGCTTAAATGGGCTTTCTTTCTCCCTGCAATGAGTAGTTTAAGTTCAAAAGAAGGTGAGCTGCAGGTAGCAGGCACAGTAGCACCATCCCTACCATCTTCTCCGTTCCGACTTGTTTATATATTATGCTCCTTTCCCTGCATGTTTGCAGCCAGTAGGCAGTTGCTCGTACTAACTCAAATCACCCCGTAAGGTCATTTTTATTATTAGTTGCTGCTTGCTGAGGGAGCTCATCATCAATCAGCTGCTTCAACAACGGGCCAGCTTAAGTCCGTTCACTGATGCATGTTATAGCTAAGAGATGGAGAACTGGTACCACAGATGGTGTAACTCATGAAGCAAAGTCAAAATAAATAAAAAGTACACAAAGAGAAGTAGCAATCATGTTGCATCAGTGAAAAGAGTCACTTAATCAATGTGCTGTTCAGAATCACACAAAAGACAGTCCAAAGATGACCCCAGGATAGTTCTGTTATCTACTAAAGGAAATGGTTAAGAAGAAAAAAAACACACCACAACTTGGTCTACAGTAGACTCTGTTTGTAGGCAACTGAAAGTATCTCAGTAGGGGCTAAACACCGAAATAGAGATGTTAGGATGGGGCCTCTGCTGAACAAGCTCTCCTCGGCTGTGGATGGGAGACTTACAACCAAATTAGAAAATGTTTTCAGAAGAGCTTTCACCTCTGTAGTCTAGGCAACAATAAAGTGGCAATTTGGAAACTTAAGTAAAAAAATCATTATAGATTTATAGGCAAGAAAAAGTCTAAAGAAAACCAATATTTCAGAATACAACTACATCATCTAAAAGGGTAACTTCCTACCACAATTTATATTTTCTTTCTGTACCTCAGCATGTGTGCTACATTAAAAGACTCAAGTTTTCACTTGTATATGACTAAGCGAACAGATCAGTGAGTCCTGGGGAACTTAACAGAGTTCACATTACTATATTCTACTCTAAATTTGATTCAAAACTTAAAAATACATCTTCTATGTGCTATGCATAAGAGACAAGTGAAAGAAAATGTGCGTATTGTATCACAGACTTAATGAAAGAGCCATTTGTTTTTCTGAATTGTACATGAGTGGGTAATTATCTCCAGCAGGCAATTTTTGTCTGCTTGTATACAGAACAATACTGCAACACTGCAATACTTCTCCATCTCCAGTATCAATTTATGTACATAATAAGAAGCAGGAAAACAGTCATTGTGACCGGTGTCTTTCACAACAACAATTGGCTCATTAACCTCAAATAGATCTTTCTAACCTTAGCATGAATGAAAAAAAACAACAGACAATGAGAGCGACAAGGTATGCATAGATCCTGCCTGTGCCAGGAGACACACAGGAGTTGACTCCCATCTCGCCATACCTCATGTGCTCTACAGACTGCTCTGGTATAAGACTGAACAGCAAAACAGTTCAGCTGACACCAACTACAGTGTAACTGGATAGAAACCAGCCCATGTCGATGGCGGTTATGTGCCAAGCACAACAACAAATAGGCAAAAGCAAACTGGTTTTCTGATAAAGTCTCTACTATGAGGTTTCTTCAGACTCACAGCTGTAACAGGAAATAAGTTGCTCACAGCCATGCCCTTAAGTGCAGGTTTGGTGTCAGCCTCAATCAGTTGGGATTGGTCTGATACCAGAGACACTCAGTGGTGCTGCTATTGACTATTTAAATAGCAATGGAGAGGAAAGATTACTGGAGCTTATTACTGTGACAGGAAGACAAGAATACTACAGTAGTGCAATGAAAGCCCTTGTTTGTAGAAAAATATCACAAGGTACTGCCTATACCTAGCAAGTAGCTCTGAGAAATGAGGATGGGCCCAAATTCTTAAATCTCCTGCAAGTTAAGCAAAAAACATTCTGAAATCTTTGTTTCTGCTTTTCTGATTTGAGCACCTTTCCTGAAAACACAAATAGTTTGAAAAAAAATGCACACCAACCCCATAGGGATCTGAATTATTTCAAAATGGTTTGTGAAGCAGATGTTTAAAACTGAAAAAGCAAGAAAATGCAATGAAACACAAGCAAGAACCACCTTCTCAGAAATGCCATTATACCGACTGGAAACACAAATGGCGGAAAATCCTACTGAGATATGCACATTAGGGAAATGGTTAACAGTTCCCAGAATTAATAAGTAGCTGTAGTGAGCTAATGCATAAATGGAAATAATGCCTAAGATGATAATTTTTACAGATAAGATTTTTCCTATGCTATTTTTGGATGAATTGGTAAATTGCTTTTCACTATGAGTAATAACTGCTTGTGCCATATCATATCACAGATTAATTGTAGTGCAGCTTGATTAATTTTTTTTCCTCTTTACCAACCAAGCAGTAACTAAACCTGATGAAACTGAAATAATGACCTGCCTGAAACCTGTCCTCAGGTACGAAATGAACTGCTCTCGATACTACCATTGTTTCATTTAGGAATGCGTATCTTCCAGTAATACGCATCTACTTCATTACATTTTTTAAACGTCATTTCTCCCGGTTGAGGGATCACTCATTCAACCAAAACACTGAGCTGCTACACCTGACAGGCATGCACAAATGCATTGCTCTTACGGTGTCAAGGATTCCTTGCCCATTCTCTCCCTTACACCTCTGACTTCAATTATACTAGCATCAAGCACCAAGGTTATTTGATGGATGCATTAACTGGCAATTACGCAATAAGAAGCAGGTTCTACATAATTCTGTGGAAATGCCTTGGCTGGCTGGGCTAGAGGGGACTATGGAAGAAAGCAACATTTGGGAAAAAGGCTTCCACAGTTACCGAGAATTTTGTCATGAGTTTTCATATTTTTCTTATTATATCAGAAAGTGTAAGGTTTAGATTTTGCTATGATTTGGATGATATTTGTAGGTACAGCTAAGTCACACAAAGCTTTATATAAACCTTATGTATCCGTGAGGAGGAGTAATTTTACATATTGTCCATAGTGTTAACATGATACTCTGTCAGTGCAGTATGTATTTACACACACATCTGTTGAAAATACCCAGTACACTTGGCAGTTACTGAAAGCATCTAAGAACACAAGAAAACAAGCGCTATCTGTAGGTTAAGTTTTCACTAATTTGTTTGTACGAGCCTGTGTATCTCCAGCCTGAATATTTACACGCTGACGCATGGGGCACTAAGAATCATCTACTGCAAAACTGAAGATAAATGGCACCTTTGTGACTGAATCTTAATTTGTTCTGTGATTCAAAGTCATGAGCAAAATTATGCTTGCAATTCATTAATTTGAAGGCTGGCAAGTATTATTAAGCAGAAATTTGCATACAAAAGATGTTGCTTTTTAAATACTTATGACAGAAAAAATAATGAGTATACAAACAACAAATCTTGCATGAATATGTATATGGCTTAATGGAACCACTACTTAATCTTTTCCCCAAATTTATCTAAACCAAGGAGGCTTACAGGTGGCTCTCAGTAGGCTGTGGTGTCACCTAATTCAGCAGATTTAAATCTTGTTTTAAAAACTTTGAGATGTTTGGTAGTCCACACTAAATTACTTGTTAAGCAGTTTTTCTAATAGACAGCTCTGGAAACTCAGTCTGTATTGGGTCTGTCAGAGCAGTGTCAGGATTCTTCAGCACTGTGACAACGCAGCTGAAAGAAGACCCAGAGGGTGTGGGCAAAGGCGCTCTAGAGCATCTCCAACTAATGTACAGGTACGCCCCGTCTCACTGCAGCCAAACCCAGATGTGCACCTCCCGTGCAGTTACAGGATACATGCCTTCTGTGCCTAAAATTATTTTCCTCATGCTACAGGTTGATGAGTTTCCAGAAAAGCTGCACACCTATAGAGGAGGAGTATGGGCTACAGCATCAAGACGAAGGGTAGTTTGGTGGTGCTGCATAATCTATGGCAATGAAATGAATACCAAAGTGAAAAAGAAACAGACATTTTCTCCAAGGCAATATGAGTATACATTTCCTTTTAGACTTGTTCTGCTTATTTCCAGGATTTCTTCAGTAACTACCATAAAAATGGACTTGATCCTGCATAAAAAATTACTTGGTGCCTGTGCATGATATGATCTCTAAGTTGCATGACAACGAAGCCAACACATACTAGACTTTTTTGTCAACTCTGCTGCATCATGTGTGCATGGCAAACATGATAGTTTAGGAGTTCCTATAATGCCGTTTACATAATGTAGCTGTTTAAAGTTTGGCTTGGGTGGTCTGTCAGCCTTTTCCAAAAGGCAGATTGCCCAAAATCAGTAAATAAATAGGGCAACATCATTGTCATGAGATGATAGTAAAATCCCATGAGATTCCTCTAAAGCAGAAGAATTATCTGGAGCAGTTACCATTTAGCTTGCAGTGCTCCTACAGGCTCTCCAAAAACAAATGGAAAAATACAGTGTCTGGCCCAAAGTGTTATCGAGACACAGCTGCGCGTAATAGACTAAAGAGAGGCTCAGCAAGGACATTTTAATCCTGACCTTGTACGTACATACACACTCTAGTACATCCTTCGGGATCACCATATTTTGATGGCCTAGAAAACTTACATAACTATCATTCATTGTTTCTGCAAAAGCTATATCTAGAAGACAGGTTCCAAGCTCGATCTCTTGACATTTGTGTATCATTATGGCTTCCTTTTCATCAGGCCAGAATTAGAGCAACAAAACATCCAGGACTCACATTATGTTACTGTATTAACAGGATTTTCACGTGATTATGAGGCACTAATTAGGTGCTGGCCTATGTAGTGAATCAAAATTGCATGCCAGAGGTATTGATTCGTAAATTACTGGAATGAAAAAAAGGTATTTAAAAGCATATAAAGAAATGTGCTAATTTACTCAGGTACAGCTGATGGAAAAAGTATTTTCATCTAAAACCCTTACATTATTTCCAAGGCTGTAATACAGCATTTGAGAAAACATGAATAACCGCGAATGTAGAAACTGCAGTTACAGGTAGAATCCATTCTGTGAGAGATGCCAAAAGCCAGCACGGCTTTTGGTGCAAACTGTACAGTCTTGGACACTGCTAAGAGAAGAGCTAGACTGGCAGATGGAGTGGGGATGTAGGTAAATTTATTTTCACAAATTTACCAGAATCCAGGACTGAATCATAACATAGGGAGTGCCAGAATATCCGGCTTTAGAATACTTAATAGAAACAAACCTTACAAGAAATGTAAAACTCTCATGCTTTAGGGTTTAGGATTAAACTGACATGCAAATAGTGGAAACCAAGATGAGATCTTCACAGGGATGTAGTATCCCATGCCTAGAATAAAAGTTTTAACGCATTTCTGACTGAAACTCTCTTCACTTTGACACCTTTGATTAACCTGAGTGGTACCTTCACCTGAACCACAAACATTTTAAATTTCCTCCATTCTCTGATGCTTAGGCCATGCAAAATACCCAGGAACTCCTGTTTGCTGTGCAATAGTAGTGGAGCTGAGACTGTGTCTGGGAGGCAGAGAGTTTCTTCTCACACTCCTGGTGAAGATTTACAATTCAGGACAGCATTAGCTGCTGGGCTAGCTTGGCCCAGGGCCAGGCTGCCTCTTCTCGCATTTGCTGAATTCTGTGAAAAAAACCTGCCTTTATTACCTGAGATCTGTGATCATTTCTTTCTTCCTTGTGGCTACCAGGAATCCCTTGTACAGGCTACCCCAGTACCCTTGTACTTCGGGCTGCAGTACTGAGGCCGGGAGAGAGACAGGTAGAGCCCAACCTTTTTACTGATATATGTTTTTGTTCCCCTGTGCTTTTTCAACTATATCATGCAGAATCTTTTGTTTCTCCGTTAATATTTAAACCATTTTTAAGGTATTCCAGCCAGGAACAAAATGAGCTGTACAGCCACTGGTGGAATAATGAAAAGAGCACCCACAAGTCACATAGGCTGTGGGGGAATCTCACATGTAAGGACAAGAAAAGACAAATCTCTCCAGGTAGAGGCTTAATCTGTGAAACTGCAGGTGTTGGTGCTGCTTGTAATGGCTGCAAAGCCTCTGAGCCCTTGACAGGAGGAGAAAAGCAGTCAGCTATTTCATCACAAGATTTCTCAACTCTTTACAAACCAAGCTTAATACTCACTGCTCTGAACTCACCCTGAATGCCCACCAAACCAGTGTGGGGACTTGTGCTCCTGCGCTCCAGGGTCGTGGGGACTCTATTAGCTGTGCTCTGGGTAGATCAGCAAAGGTTACACTGAGCTACAGCAAGCGAGAGCGAGAACTATTACCCTCATCGTTCGGCTGGGGATGCCACAACACAAAGAGGTTGAGGACTATAATCAAAATAAAACAGCACTCTCAAGGACAAATTCATTCTGGTTTCGATTCTGCAAACAGAACTAGTCGCTCCCCAAGCCTATGTTAGTGTCTTTCTGTCATTCGCCTTTGTCATTCCTATTTTATCAATTTCTTACAAGACTACTTTTCAAGGAAGAAAAAGTATTCCTAGGTTTTGTCAGTAGCAGAAGCATTAAATTCCTGAACAAACTGCACAAAATCTGCAGAACATATAAATCTGCAATTAAAATAGATACACGTTGATACAACTTGTCAGCTTTGAATAGAGCTATTAACCTGCACCCAGTCCGGAAGCTGCTTCTTAGGCAAACAGTTTTCGATGTTTGCTTCTGTATGATGTTGATTTGCGGGCATCTGACAAAATATTTGTCACATTCTGAAGAATATTAAACTTACCCTGTGATATAAAAGTAAGACTTTAGATACTAAAGTGAAAATGATGGTAAAATGTTAACTGTGGGTCTTATTCAGCACTCTTCACTTACCCTGGGCAGCACAGGGAATTTCACTGGGGCTGACTGTCAGTAGGTTTGTTCATGTAGGGAAGCACTCTTTAATGGGAGAAAAGGTTGGGAGTCAGACCATAAAGCGGTATTGAAAATATTTTGTCTTTCAGTTTGTTTGGTTACTCAGTGAGTGACCAGATTAGGAAAGAGTACTTCTTAACTGTATTTTTTCTTGCAACTCCATCTCCAAATCCAAATATAAACCAAGTTTGTTTGTTTGTCTTTCCCCAAGAAAAGTCACAGAAGATACACACAAGGAAGTCTTTAGAGCTGTGTGGGACCTTCTGGGGAAGTTTCACAGGAATTACCCTGTTTTCTCTCACACTCTCTTGATTTTTTTTTTTTTTTCAGAATGTGTCTCTCTTGGTATTACAGTCTGATTCAGTTCTGCTTAAGTTATTGTACTTTGTACTATTTTGTACTATTTAGCAAAATTAATGTAACTAAACACAAAGTCACCATCTTTCTCTAAGGAGTTGCAGATTTGGGTATACTTTGGTGGTGTTGGAAAATCTGGGGGAAGATTTTAGGTCTTAATAGGAAATGAGGCAATTCTAATGATCTGAATTCTAGTGAAGTACCAGCTTCTTATCAGCACCCCAATAATCTTTGTATGGTTTTTAGTGTTGCTTGGTTACAGAAATACACTCCCTGTGTCCTGTAAGGTTTGGTCAACTATATTTAGTGGAAACTGAAACTGTAAAATGATCAGTGTAGAATTTTTTTAATAACTGGACCTAAATTCTTTGTAATCTGGGTGATACAGAAAGACAAAGTTCAAGCACTTGCAATGTCTGGCCACTAATTTGTAGTTTTTATCTAATAATTGAAACATTTCAAAGGTAAGTGTTACTAGTATCATCAATTCGTCAAAGAAGAGGGGACTGTTAAAAAGTAACATCCCTTTGGCATGACTGTCTTACCATCTAGACATATGGAGAAAATTAATATAGAAATATATCTTGTATTTTTTAAATACCACTAAATAAAGAAATGTTTCTGCTTGTATTTTTACATAGAAAACCTGCTTTTAGGAATCACTGATTAAAATCCTATCCAAACTCTGATCAACTTGGTGTTTAAAGGAAGGGTGCATGTTGTTAGGTACATGACATGCTTGTCTTGTGTATGTCTGCATACACACTGTCATTCAGTGAGTGCAATGGCAGAGCTCAAATAGCTTCAGGACATTATTATTATTTAATGACACACATTTGATTCAAGATGATTTTCCACTATGGGAGAAAAGACATGAGAAAAAAGAAAGTATTGACTCTGGGACATATGTTGCCCTTAATATTTGGGAAGCCTGTAAAAACTAAAGGCAGAACATGCCCCAAAGAGGAAATTAGAGAGACAGTTATTTTGAGATGCCTGAAACCCTCAGATGTGGGAATAGTGGCATAAGATAGCATGTGTGCTTGCAAGGAAAGAGGAATTGGAGTTAAAGAGTAAACTCTATACTCCTTGGGGATCATTTATGGTCTCTAAAGAGGTTAATGTGTGTCCCGCAATCTGTTCTCATATGTAAGTTACTTTAGTCATGCTGAGAAGAAAAAAAGAGCAGAGCAGATGGCCATGACAGATGAAGACAGCAGCCAACACTTCTCTTCAGGCAGAAAGGCCATTTAAACCTAAATGAACTAGTCACTTGAGTGATGTAGAGTGCTATCAGGTAGAAGATCTGGCCTCATTAGAAAGGGAAAAACTATACAGCAGGCTGTCCTTGGCATAGAGGACTCGGGTGCTGCAGAGCACAAATTTCTTGTGCAGTCCACCGTGGCCAGAGCCTAGACCTTGTTTTAGGCAGGATATGGTCTACAAGAGCCTGCAAGAGTCGCCTCAGACACCTATTTGCAGACAAATAGGGAATCCAGCCCCAGCCGAAGACAAGCCATGTGTCTTAAATCTGTATAGCCTGTTCCTCACTACAGCTTTAGTATTTCAATTCCAGGAAGATCTTTGTCCTAAAGTCCTTCCTTGAAGATGGGCAGATAGACCTCCTTTTAAAAACTGAGCAGGATTAAGAGTTGCTAACTGTTGCTTGCCCTTGAACCAGGCCCTCCAGGACTACTCTGCTCCCAGGTAGTTCATTTCTCTCAGATTGCTTTCTAGCAGGAGTGGGCTATGGGTGACACATTTTTCCCTTGTCCTGACATTCTATATTTATTTACTTATTTATTTTTATCTCGGCTACTCTGATAACATGTAAGAAGACTTTCTTCAGTTTACTGTGAAAGAAGTGAAAGTCCCATATTTATATCTCTCATTTGCTTACATTTTTTCAAACCTATGCCTTTGAGAGAAAAAAACCTCTTTTGCCAGGCTGTAGATTATTCCAGGTAAGGGAATTTTTTTATTTTAATTGAAAAGGCCAATAACCTGAAGGTTATCACAGAATATGCTTTGGTCCTATTGGAGCGTATTGATTTATTTTGCAAGATGCTTCATATTCAGAACTAAGCTAAAAACTAGGTATTATTGAATGCTCTTGCATTATTTCATATTTATTGACATCATCTGCTGTGCATCGAAGCCTGATCTCTAGAATTTGTTGACTGAATTTTTGTCTTTGCTGCTTGGCCAGATGTAAACAAGATTGATTCACGCACAAGGAAGGGCAGAGTATCTTCTATGATGCTGTAATCCCTTGCTAACAATAATTTGGCTAGGATAGAGAATTTTGCATTTAAAAGTAGTTGAGATTTGCTTTTCCGAATAATTACTGTGATTGCCTGAGGCTCCTTTGTTGAAATATCAGAGAGGAGATGGTTTCAGCAGCTTGATGATAAACTGGACAACTTCTGGCATTTTAATTCTGTTCCAAATCAATACTGACAAAGACTGACCTTGTGCAGAACTTATAAGTACACATTTGTGATGAAATCATTTCACACGTTCATTAAGATCTTATGAACATTATATGTGAATCTCTGAAACCTGTTTTTACCATTCCAGGATAAAATTACATGAGCTGAGTACAAATAAGAGGAAAGATGAGTTTTCTTTGTTGATGTGACTCCATGATTTGTGTTACAGAAAGCATTTGAGCTATCAGAAAATGTATACTGATATTCCCCCACATAAAACCAAAATTAAAAAAAAAGCACTATGAGAAATAAATATGCATACGTTAAAAAGCAAAAGCAGCACGATTTTAATTTCAAAATACGGAGAAGCTGAAGGACTCGGGCTACTTTGCTGTAACCAACACAGCTTTGCAGAATGCCTAAACTGTTCTAGCTTTGTGTTTTAAAAGGTGTACACAGCCTGACATACAAAATCAACCAAGCTCATAGCTTCTATTGTTACCTGGCTCAAAGGGAAGTTTGGCTATTGATATATTATCACCCCACCCTGGTAATATATTGGTGGTGTCATGATACTTTAAGAAGTGCATAAACTCTGCTTTCAGTAACTACCAGATGCCATTGCCGTCTAAATAGAGCTATAATTTAACACTGGTTGGGACTTCCTAGAAACAGGAAGGTATTTCTTAGAGGGTATTCCTGAGCAGAAAAACACAGCATCATAAATAAATACACCAGCTCCAATCTTGTACTTACCATGTGGTGCAGGACAGAATGTCCTATTCATGTGGGAACTCAGCTCCTGTTTAGAGATGGTAATACCCAGACTGGAGGGCTCCACTGAGTATTGAGAAGAAAATTGACTGCAATATATCAACCTATCACACCAATGCAACAGGGAAATCAGAAGGAATATTACATGCCTGAAGTCTATGGACCATTGAAATCCTGCTTGCCTGGCCTGGCTTCAGCTTTACTTATCCATTGGGAGGAACGTGCAAACACTTAGCCGTGAACTAGAGAGGAGCAACTGGGCAGAAATAGAGGACAGCACTGCTTTTGGTAACCATTCAAAAGCCAAGGAGAAGAGCTCGAGTTTCTCACTGACAAAATTGGATGGACTTTGCAGAGCGAAGAGCGGAGGGAACTGGAGCCAGGAATAACTCAGCTCAGCATTCCTGAGCATTAATACCTAGTTTTAACAGTGTCATCCAGTTTAATTGTTAGGAAAATGCTTTTCCTCAATGCACTATCCATGCAATTCTGTTGTGTTCTGTGTCCAGTGTATGCTCAAGAGGAGACAGCATTCATGTGCTTTCAATCTCTACCAAACGAGGACTGAACCTCTATTTGCTGTCAGGAGCAATACATAACAGATACAGAATCTACAAAGCAGACAAAGTAAAGAAAAAAATACATGAAGAAAAACACTACAAAAGATGGGGGAAGTTCACCAGTTGTGCAAAAATAGTAGCCATTTTACAGAGTTCATTGACTATTTGTATCTTCCTCTCTGCTGTATCTTTTGAACCATTGCAAGGGCCCATCTAAGAGTCATGTAGCATGGCCATTCCCCTTTGCCTAGTCTCAAGAGATCCTTGAAATCTCCTGAAAAGCACTGTCCCAAACTCTCACTAAGGTTAACTTCAGTTTTACTGCATCAGTATCATGAAACACTACATCATTGTTCCTTGACAATATCCTAAACTCCTAATAGGTACCCACTAACATTCAGCTAGACTTCTATAATTTCTTCTCTTATATCCAGACTATCATGGCCACACCACCATTAATATGTTCTGAAAAAGAAAGGGAAGTGTCTGGCATACAGGTCTGAAAATCAGCATGAAGACCTAAGTTTGTGGTTCAATTAATTTCGGAATAAACAGGATTTTGAAATGCACGTATGTCAAATAATGATGGTTTCAATGCCTTTGGAGATACTTCCTAAAGGCACAGAAGATGTAAAGTTGTTAAAGTAATTTCAAATGTTCTTACAACTTATTTCACTTGATTCACGTTCACTATGTAGTTCAATTACCTTATTTTCTAGTCTGATAAATGAGAACTAAAGATTAAATGAATAATTTGCAAAATTAAATTCAGTTCTAATTGGTTTCTATCAAGCATGGCACCTCTCATACAAAGGTAAAAATGACCTGATGACAAGAAAAAAGTTATCTTGTGATGCTTTCCCATTCAATTAAACCTCAACTGTTTCAAGAATTAATTGCGTTACAGGAAAAGTTAGCTTTTCATTTTCCAGTGCCCAGGTGTCAGCTACTTTTCTTATCTGGGTTATATTCATACATTTCACTGTTGCTTGATGCTCTTATCATGCTAAGAATGCATTTACTAGGAAAGGATAATAGAGAATTCATTACTTTAATGCTTCTCAAGTTGTTAAATGAAAAATCATAATAGTTATGACTTACTTTGTGGCTACTGGTGACCTTTTATCTACGCACTTAACCCTCAGCCATTTCCCACACAGTTGAAATCAGTAAGAATTCTGAATGTTAGACCACCAGGCACAGTGCCCTCTTATTTAGAGAGGGACCATATCTACAGTGTGTGTATTTCAGTGGGACTGAAGGATTCTTGAAGAGTTAGTATTTGCCTACGTTTATTTTTAATTACTCCAATCATTTTCTTTTTTTTCCCCACTAGAAACCCCCCCCCCCAAGCTCAGAATAAGCTTTGTGTACTCGTGTCCACTTGATGTTCACTTTCCATAAATAAATATATTAGTTATTATATTGGCAGGAAAAGGAAGGAGCCATGAAACACAGGTTAATCAATAAGTTGCCATAGGAAGTAAAATCTGAATTCATAAGGACTGAAGATCACATCAGGAGTCCTGCTCATTCAGTTAAAAACTCATGTGACTAATCCAAATAAAATTACACATTGCTCATATTCATGAGCAAGTACTAGCAGCAAACAGCTTGCAAATGATCTAAAACCCAAGAACCACTGGTAAAGCAATTTGGCAAACAATTACAAATAATATGTATATTTAGAGAAGTCCAAGCGCTTTGGACAATTTACAAAGAAAAAATGTAGGCTAAGTTCATCAGATAAATTGTTAGAGGCAAGAAAATAATCTATCACAATTAGTTCCACTAGAGCACCTCTCAGTCATTAGAAATAAATAACTTTCCCGTAAACATACACCAAGTAGGTATCTAAATATTGTACTGATTAAAATGTACATTTTGCATTTCATGCCATTGGAGATTTGTTCTACTTATTTATTCATACGGTAAATCATTAGGAATATACATACGGCACTGAAGTGGAACATGGTGAGTAATTACACACTGGTGCAGAAAGACACAGGCTGCTGTAAGGAGGAGAGGGTGTGCTGTGAGCTCGGCTGCGGGAACTCCGTCTGCCTCTTCCAAAGGTCTGACTCAACACCTATTACTGCTACATAAGTATGCACCCAGCAAGACATACATGCAGTGATTAAAGAAAGATCCATTGTGCTGATTGCGATAAAGGAAAAAATATCAGCCCAGCACAGAACTGTGGCTTTTATTAAGGGGAAGTTGCTATTGATCTGTTAATTGCAGCTCACATCATTGTGGGCGATTGGTTTCCTTCTACTGCATTGTAAACAGGGGAAGGACACAATTGCTTCTCTCAAGCTGGATGAAATGAAATTGAGCTATCAAGATGGATTTCTGATTAGGGTTTTTTTTGTTTGGTTTTTTTTTTTTTTTTTTTTTTTGCAAGCCAAGTGTGAATTTCTACTTGAACACTGAGCAGATTTTTCTTTTATATCACATTAAAATGGAGCTATCTGGGTACATGCAGTGTCAGATTTTCCAGTCTTTCAGAAATCACTCAGTATGACGGAGATCTGAGCCTGTGTGTTAAAATGAGTGAAGTCACTCTGTTCTCACTCTGCATTTGTCCTTACCAATGTTTTCACTGTCCCTCTAGATTTACTTCAAAAGGAGGCAGCACGAGAGCAACACAGGAGCAGAGCAGAGGGGAAACTTAGAGAAAAGTAGGAAAAAAAAAAAAAGAAGAGGAGGGTAGGAGCTAAATTGAACTTTTGGGAGACCATGATCAGCTCAGAGGAGTTTCATCTCTGCCTCTTCAGGAAAGGAAGGGCTTCAAGATAACCTGGAATATGCAAACAATGTTTTGTTGGGTTTTTTTCTAGGACAACCAGAGCCATTTCATTCAATGCAAAATAAAATGCAGCACGTCACTTTTGTTTTCCTTAGCCCTTCCACAGTGTTTATTACTTCTTTAAAAATAAATAAATAAATGTTCAGCCCCAGAACCTCAAACCACTCAGTTTTGGTTTTTTTTTTTTTTAACAGAATAAAGGCTTGTTTTAGCTGAAAAATGTTATGAACGTTCACTAAATGATGACTGTTTGCCGGAAATGGAAAGCAAAGTTTTGGCCATAAAGGAGTGAAGTTCAGAACTCAAGTCCTCAGTGCTTACTCTTCCCATCAGCATTTTATTTATTGTTGCTGCTACAATGAAATAGGTACGGCTAGAGCTTCGGGAAACCCATATGTCAGGCCATATCCTCTAGGCCTTCAGGCTAGTCTTGACAGCTGCTGAGTCTTATGTTAGACAAGTCTGTCATTTCATGCACCTAATGTATATATAATTTTTTTTTTCCCTGAAGGTGACCTACAAGTAAAAAGGGAAAAATGGGCTTGTGCCCATATTTTCCTGTTCATCCTAACAGAAAAGAACCTATGGGATCTCTACTGTATTTATTGCTGCTAGTTTGTTCTCAGACTGGGAAGGAGGGTTTTCTGTATCTGCAGCAGGAGAACAGGAGTCTGCAGAGACAACAAGGGACATCAGAGAAATGTAGGAAGTACAAGTAGATTCAGGGATTTGTTATTTCACAAAATACAAAGGGCTGCAAATTAAGACTTCGAATTATTGACTTGTGTCAATAATTCACTATTGACACAACAGTAGATAGAGACAAAACTATCATGTCCCAGAAGCAGCATCCCTTTTTTTAAAAATTTCTTGTCTTATCAATATTTCTAAATACAGCAAAAATAACCAATGAAATAATTACAATTTATAAACCCATAACAGTACTGTCAAAATTAGATTTTTTTAGAACAAAATGGAAACATTTTCTGATATAAGACTGGCAGCTCTTAAGGACTGGGAGACAAGGCTAAGAGTAAATGGAAAACACATTTTCTAAACTATTCCATTCTTCAAAAGCTCATTGTTTCTGATTAAGGGCTATTTCAAATGAAAGGAAACTTCCAAGTTTCTGGAAGATTAGCCTGCTGTTCTGTGGTACCCAGAAAGACAAAGCAATGTGCAGTCCTACATCACAGCTAACAGCAATCACATGAACCTGGCAGACTCAGTTGACAGGTGCCTGTCCCACTTTTTCCTTGCACTCTGAATAACTTCCCCTTCCGTCCTCCTCTCTCTTGTCCTCCTTTTTGCAAAATTTCTCACAGGTTTGGTGTCATGGCGGAGGTCAAAGAACAGCAATTTCTGCCTGTGAGAGAGAGAGACTACAGCTAGGCTATTCAAATGCATCTCTATGTTACTTTGTACATGCTGGGTTTATGAAATTTTGTGGCAAAACAATATTGATCCGAGCTATGATATGATCTAAAAAATTTATTTATCAATGCCAGAGGATGCAATTTTATTAAGCCTAAATATTCCACACCTGAGGATTTTCATGGAGGATGACACAAAAAGTTTCATATAGCACTGGCTGAGTTCTATTAGTACTGATGAATATATTACTTTTTAAGGAGACACTGTTAATTAGAATAATGCATCTGCTGCACCTGTGAATGCTACAACTGATTCTCTAGCAAGTTATCTGCCTCAGGAGAATCCAAGACAGCTCTTTGGTACTTCAATGAATCATAACAAATACAGCTTCTGCCACAGCAGCATGAAACACCCAGCGCTGCCTTTCACCAGCTGACTTAGTGTTCCTTGCTGAATAGAGAAATAAGGGGATGTAATATACCATAAGTGCAAACGCTCATTGCAAGTGGAATTCAGAAGGCATTTGAGAAAATTTAAGTACTAACCATTCCTGAGAGGGACTAAGTGGCAAGGGCTGGACCAACAAAGCTAGAGGCATCATTAGTGGTGGAAGAAATGCCAGCAGATGCTGATAGCAGAGAAAGAAGTGGAAATTCAGACTGCAATAGGTGGTTGCATTAGGATGTGAAAAGAGTTGTGGGTCCTCCTGTAACACTGAATAAAATGTTGGAAATGCCAGTGCCAAAGGAAATGAAGACCATTAAGTCCTCTGGAAAGAACAGGTCTGGCCTGTCTGGCCCCTGGCTCAGAACACCAGCCCTGCAGCCGGAGCTTTGTGCCTGATCTTCAGCTCTTCAGGCAAAACTCTCCCAGTTGGTGACAAAAGGCCACCTTTTCCCTCAGCTCTCCAGTACAGCCTGGGTTGGATTCACCTTACAGATCCAGGCTGACCCTGGTTCCCAGCCACTGCTTTCCACAGCCACAGCTCACTAATCTCTGCAGTGAAGCGATTAGAAGTGATAGCAGCTCCACTGTTTTAGCAGGGGAAACATAATTTGAATACTGTGACTGAGAAAGGGCAGACGCGTGGCTGGTTTATAAGCATTTTTAAATGGTTGTCTGACTAGGTTTCTTGCTCTCAGGATAGCATCCTGTTCTCAGTTTGGACTAAAGAGATTTCACAAGCTCTGAATGATAGGACAAAGTGTCATTTGTTTTCTCTACTGACATAACTGCTTCCTACTCAGCCTTTGCCTCAGAGGTATAATCATGGAAAGACAGAAAACTTGAGCATTTCTGCAACTGCAGATTGACAACATTGAAACATAGTCTTGGCCCTTTCAAATGCCATCTGCCTAATGAGAGCAAGGTCTTTTCTTCCCCTCACAAGAATTCAATATATTTTGTTGTGTAAGAGAGGAGAAATATAAAATGTGCAGGATCTAAATTCAGGGAGAATGGACATGACAGAAGAAAATAGCAAGATAAATGTGGGGCTCCTATACATCTTTTACTAAAACAAGAATAAGGGAACAAGCAAGTGAAGTTGAAGTGCAATAAAGTTTAAAGCTAATAAATGCTTTTTTCCCACATCACTTATAATTAATCTGTCAAGTCAGTACCGCAATAAGTCACTGAGACCAAGCACTTAGTATTCACAGAAAGATTAGACAAATGCGGCCCAATCCTCTTCTCCATCTAAGGAGAACTTAAACACTGAGGGAGACACAGCAGTAACATGCAGCTCCCTGATTTAGAGATGCCAGGTTCCAAAGCAAGTTAGAAACGTGTCTCAACAGCTATAAGTTAAACCAATAGTGCACCGTCTCTCTGATTGCTGCCACAAACTGCTTCAGGTCAAGAAGAAACTTCTACAGCAAATCATTCAGCGAGTACGTGCTAGAAAGCTGTGTGGAGTGTCCTACCACCACTGACATGTCTCCGAAGACCTGGATTCTCTGTCCAGTGCAGCTTCTTGCCTGCTGGGTGATGCTCAAATGTCACTTTTGACTCCTTGTCCTGTGTTTTTCCCTTCTCTAACTAGAGGTAAAAATACCGATCTCTGCAACAAAGTGCCCTGACATTTACTTGTGAAATGTGGTAGGTGTTATTGTTGGATCTTCCAAGACCAGATATGGTGCTGACTACTTTCAGAAATTAAGTTGAAAATTACTCATCTTCCTGAGTATGGCAATCCCTATGTACGCGGGCAAAACAAGTGTTTTAACTTGTAAACCATAACCTTTGTAAGCCGTATGGTTCGTACTTTTGTATGCTCTTTCAATTTCCTTTTTATCCACTCAATACTCAAAACATTCAGTTCCAAATAATCTCCCCAAATTCAGGTACATTCAGAGCCAGGGCTTCAGGATTCAGTTTCAAACTATCAGATAACAGACAGAGCTACAAAACGCTCACAGAATTAAACAATACATTAGGAAAACCCATATACAATTGAATTAGAGGCCAAAATCTCATCTCACTTTAATATTACCCAAATAATTAATTGCAGTGATGTGCCAAGTCTTTTTAACGACATGTACAAATAACTTATGCCCTTGAAATGTGTCTCAAGCACAACTTAAATAGATCAATTATTTCAATGATTCATCTCAGAGAGATTTTTTTTTTTGTAAGGCTAAACACATTTTGGTGTTATGATATCAGATGATTAAAGTTCTTCTGAACTAGTCTAAATTAGGCTAAGCAGAAAAAATACTAGGGAATTAATTTTTATGATCTATCTTAGATTTATCTGTTCTTTGTTAAATATTTCCTAGACTCTATCAATGAAGAAAACAACTCACTGGTAAGCTTTACATAATTATTTGCTATCTATGTTTCCACAAGGAATGTAGCATCCTTTTAAGGGGAAATACAATTCTGCAGAGGTAAGAAATACTTTCCTCAAACGTCTGTATTAGTGTGGGCTTCTGAAGTGAAAAGTGACAGATGGCAGTAGGACTAGCTGCTTCCTAGTTTACAAGGACAAAGCTGAGTGCCTCTCTCTTTGACCCTTTATTTTCTCTATATTTTTCAATCTACATTCTGTTGTCCCAGTAACCAATTCAACAAGTAATACATAAAACCTCAATGAACTGAAACAATGTTCAAGTTTTTGTCATGTTGTTTTGTACTATACTAATCTATTTTATTTGTCTTTCAAGGTCCATGAGTTTAATGGAACTTGTCTTGGGTCACCGTTTGTTTAATTTTTCCCCATAAAATCATCTGTACTACATTAATGTTTTCACAGCCAGCAGCCGTCACAGCAAATAACGTTTAGTGTGAGAACACCAAGATGTAGGACAGGACGGAGCATACAGTGGGGAAAAGCCTCTACAGCAGCAGGGTGGCCTGTGACATACAGGAACTGTTCTCAGTAAGAGTGAATGTGATGGATGCATAGGTCACTTCCCACACCTCAGACCTCCCCAAGACACTTTTTTTCTGTTGCACAATTCTTCTACATACCAAAATTAAAAGGCCATATGCATGAAATGATATATTTGGATACACTATATAGAGTGTAAAATTCTGCATTCATCTTGCTTCAATTTCAATGGGTTATTAAGAAGCCCATCTCCTTACCTGCCCTACCTCCCAGCCTCTCTGCCTTCTTTAAACTTTTCCATCTTTAGAGCATGCTTACAAGAACCGTAATAAGGTACTGGCTCCTTATCGATGCTAAGACAGGCAGTGGTGGGAGAGGACAAAGAATCTGTGCTCAAAACTTCACATTCCCAATGTAATAAATTGGACACTACCTACTGATGATTCAGCACAAAAAACACCATTACACTAAATCTTGCAGTCTTGAGACACACAAATAACATTGAGCCTAATCTAAATTCAATGAAATTATTTCAGCTGGCTTACTGGGCCAGTCTACTGGCCACACACAGAGTTTAGTATGAGGAACAGCTTTCGGCTTCTATATTGGCATTCTATTACAGTAAATTAGCAAAATAAAGTCCCTATTGTTTTCCCAGTCTAATTAAGATTGGCTTTACTATTTTAGAGAAGCACACAAAAGCCTCCACGGGTCAACAATTTTCCATTACTTGTATCACACAGAGAAATAGAACTGAGCTAAACAGCAGAAAACATTTGACTAAGAGTTATAAAACAAAATGTCTCCAATATTAAAAGCAAGCAAAGCTATATCCTGATAAACACTGGCCTTGTGTTTTTAAATACAGCATAACGCATCTGAGATCTGATTGCAGAAGGCAACACATACTGAAGAGATGAGATTTTCAAAACCAAACATTACATTCAATACACTTTTCCATGGTTTAAAAGCAAGAAAAACATTACTTCTATCAGATGCTCTTCGGTTTTACGACAAATACAACTAATGCCCTGAAGATAAAGGAGAGCATTAGAGCACGGTATAGAAATATGCTCCGCATAGAAAACTTAGCACAGACAAAAAGACAAAAGAGCTGTAAAATTTCTCTCCATATAGGATAATTCAAAACAGGTTCAAGACAAAAATAGGACACAGTTAAGCATCTGAAGTGAAATAATACAAAGAAATTATACACAGGTATGACATATTAGCATATTACAGCTTCAGAATGTCCCACAGACACTATTAACCCTTCCAACACTTCTGGGCTGTCATTTCAACTAAGACAAAAGTGACTTTTCTGTGTCTACTAGACTTTCTGCATGGTTGAACAGGTGAAATACCTCATTATTGTCTCTTAAGTGCTTTTAAATTCATGTTGTATGAAACAGCAAGATATTACTGTTATTCCATATGCAGGAACGGGGACAAAGAGATGTCACTGAAGACAAGCAAGTGAATCTGAATTACATCCTCAGTAATGTCCGAGCTATCTTCCACCATTCACGTTCATTATACTCTAAGGCAACTGCATTAACAGTGACCATTAAAACCTATACAAAGAGAGGAAGCTCTAGCGTTCTCTAAACTAGGCCACAGATCCTACAGCAAGTCTACTGGAAGTGGTGTTTCCAACTACTATGATCTAGTGTTTGTGTGGGAAGACAGGTTTGCTACGCAGAGATTTGTATTGAGTATCTCCTTCATGTTGGAGTATATTTTCAACAACAGAAGAACACTTTCCTTTCTACCTACGTGGTAAATACCATAGCATAATATCTTTCACTGGATTTTCTGTTTTTTCATGTCACATCTCCATTAGAAAACAAACTTCCCTGAGAAGAAGACACATCTTTCATTGACTTGTGAATTGACAGTTCTCACACTATATTCTGTAAATAACACTGATGCCCGTGCCAGATACTGGACTCCTGCTTCACAAAAGGCACAGAGCACCTTATTAGGTATAACACCTTATTAGAATAAAATTCTTATTTGTTTAGGGGATTAAGGAATATTTTGCCCTGCTTGGCCTAAATAACCACACCAAAAAAAGTATAACATGACCTGAGCATAACTCACTCTCCTAGTAGAGGTGTTATTTGGTACAGGTTGGCTGCTTTGTTTCCACAATCTTCCACAAGAAGATAGAAAGGGAGCCAGATAAGAGGGGTGTCAGGATATCATCTGACCATGTAGAAAATCCGGCTGTAGTTTTTAGCTTTTGAACAAATAAACATCTATTTGAAGGGTTTCACAATTGAGATTTAAAAGAACAAATTGAATTTTTCTGCTCTATTCCATTCTGCACTAAACTTTATCTCTATGTCTTCTTTTTAAGTGATTAGTTACTGCCACACATAGCAGGTAGGCTGAAATCCTTTTTCATCCCTGCTTAGCATCTCCCTACAAGGCTTACTTCCAAAATGATTGAAGACAAGAGTTCAGAAACAACAGACGCTGGCAGCCTGCCAGTCACATGCACCCACACAGATGCAAAGTTAAAAATATATCAATTCACGCCTCATACAAGTGGGTACGTAGGATAGAGAGGGCTGATAGAACAGATTGAGAGGGAGAAGTGTATATTCACAGAGGGCAGTACACATGTATCTGTCAAGAAAAGGCTACGAGGAAAGAACGAGAACTTCTGGTACTGCTGTGCTATGGATAGGGTGCCTTAGTCAAAACCTTTATTTGCTGGGGTTATTTATGCTTAGAAATTTGTACACGGACTCGGATTCTCATCTCTTTTTCCCAACACATAAATAGTGTTGGTAGGAGAATCTTTGGTTTCAACTGATCATCTAAGGTCAGTCAAATCTGTTTGACTAAGGGATCAATGGGACACACCTGTTTTCTGTGATCACCTGTGTCTCTGATGGGCTTAAATAAGTATATTTTTGCCTCTTCTTTCACTGTGGCTGAGCTGCATCTTGAAGGTGGCACACTCCTTCTACAGAATTCAAGCTGAATTCAAGTCCTGTACAGCCTAAAAATAGTAAACTATTTTTACCAAAACCCCAAGGACTGTACCTTAATTTCAAAGAGTTTGGGTTTTTCTCATTTGTTTGGTTTTAGTTTTATGATTAACTTCTGCTCCAGATTCCTTAATTTAAGCAAATCAATTCTTTTCCATACTAAACAGGAGGAAAGTTCTGAGAGATCATTTGGGTCCAGTGTGAAAAGAGCTACTTCCCAAGGACGACTGACAGCCCAGGCTCAGTTGATATCATGCTGTAAGGAATGTTCTCTTAAGCCTCACACTTTTCCTGAATTCTAAGTCTTCTTTTAAAAGACTTTTATTCCAAACAAACAAACAAACAAAGGGAGCTGCTCTTTTTAACAATGTAAAGCAGTGTAATGTCAAGATTTTTATCTATTCCAATGGCAGTACTTCAAATTGTGTAGTGAACCCATTACCAAAGAGAAGCTATGGAAATTAGTTGTGTGATTAATTGTGTCAAAGAGGTGGTGCTTTCCTGAATGTACCCTACTAAGCAGGGGTGAATCTTCTGCAAAAACTTACTACGTTTTGCTAAGCCAGGAGCTTTTCCCCAAACCTCACGTCAGCAAAGCTGACAGTGCACAAGCCGAACACTCTCAGGGTAGCAGCTGTACAAACAGCCACGGAAAGTATGGGTTTAATTTTATGTTGTCTTAGGATTGGTTTTTTTTAATAATAAAATCAAGCTCTGGGGAAATAGTGAGGCTTTGAGGCAAGCAACTCTGAGGACTGGACAGGGCTAAGGTTAGCAGAAAGGTATGTTCACAGTGCTAATAAACTAGATTATGATTTCTAGCATGGAGGGAGTAAATTACAAACTGATGAAGCTTCTCCACAAATGTGATTTCTATTAACACTAAAGCAGCCATGGGCATATACTGAGGGGAGAATTGGTCTCTAGAGTTTGCTATTTTAACCATCAGTCATGTAGGGCAATTGCTAGAAGAAAATAAACGATATAGCAACTTTAAAGGCAGACAGAGGACAGGAGAAGGAAAATATTAAATAAGAACAGTCACTATGGAAACAGTTGGATTTTTAGTATTTTAATACCTGGATGACTCAGAGGAGTGGCAATAAGACACAGAGCCTTTTTTGTTTGGAGGAGACATCAGCTCAAATTTTGCCCAAGCTAGGGGCAATTCAAAGATCATTCTAATAACAGTTTATCTAAAATGACTACACAGTTTCAGTTAATTTTCAGAGTTGGTATCTAGCTAGGAAATCTCACCACCATGCAAATACCCTCATTTGAAGGCCTAGCAGAAGGCCTGAAGACCTGACTGGAGAGACAGCATTTTCTCACTGCTTGTACAACAGGTTGGGACTTAAGGAAGTTTGTTTTTCTGCTGCTTCTGCTACCGCAATGTCTGTGGGTACCAAGATTTTGGTCTCCAGGCCTTGCAACTACGGTTCATGACACCAAATTAAAAATTAAAGAAAAGCATTCACCGTGCTTGCAAAATGGAGAAAAGATTAAGTTAATGAATTGCAGAAGAGAAACAAGATCTGAAACTACACCTAATATATTCCTAAATTTGGAGATTTTTCTACATTAGTTCGTCCAAATTACAATTCCCACCCATGCTGGTCTAAAGCCAGCATAGTTTAGGTGACTTAAATGCATTGGTGTCTCTGCAAAAAACAGAAACATTACTGTAGGAATGACTGAAACACAGTTTCATTCACTGTTCACATAATTTTTTTAAATAGCTACACTGCATGGGATTTATTTTGTTTTAAATACTGGAGATATACAATAAAGGACTACTTGAACAATTATCCAGAAAAATGTGTGCCTCATATATTTTCAGTCACACACAAACGAAATTCTTTCTAATGTTCTTTTAAGGTGCCCTAGTTGCTTGTACAGAGACTGAGAGGAAATTTAACACTCCTTCCTCTGTTTCTTTCCTTTAATGCCTACACACTAGACACAATGCAAATCTGGACTGCCGCCTTGGTAGTCTCGCTACCAACTGCTACTGGATCCTGGAGAACATAAAGCAGATGGAGCACATTACCAACAACTTGTTTTGCCAGCTAGTCAATCAGTTGAAAACATCCATGATCTAGCCATATTTTTTAGGAGAAAGTTGCACAGGACAGGACTGAAGCTTACTAGTAAACATCACAGGAAAGCGCAGGTGAGAAAACCAGAGATAACCTCACCAGATTCCTGTTCTGCACAAGTGACATTCACGGAAAGGAACTCCGTGTGCTTTTAAAAAAAATATCTTTGCTAAATATAAGCAGAAAACAAATCAACTTCACTCCTTTAACTTACCAGGTGTTCTTAATGATGATGTGAATATTGTCAAGATAATGCCACTGATTTCTATACCATGCCCATGAAGTACTGTTATGATGACTGAAACCAATTGAAAAAAATGACAAAAAGCAAGAAAGTTGAATCTATGTGGGACAGTATGATAGCTCCAACCCTATGAATAACTTTCTGAGAACTGCATTGCAAACAGAAGCTTCATGGGGAGGACCCAGATGCACTGAGACAGAAGTTATGAATGCAGGCTAGCGCATTTATCCGAGTATACCAAAGCAAGACCCATAAAACGGGCTGTTCCTCCTAGGTCTTTCACAACTAGAAAGCCGTAGCATTAGGAAGAAATGTCTAAATTTTCACTCACTTGTGGGTCTCTGAAAGATGTTGCATTAGCAGAACTTGAGGTTTGGTCTATAAGAAGAAATTCAGCAGGAAAACCACACACTTGGAAGTCCATTCCCCAGTCAACCACAGGGAGAAGCACATTAACCATCATGCAGCATTAGCTTCAAAGGCAAAAGAGTTGCAGCACCAAATTTGCTTATGATTACGTTCTAGTACAGATAATTGGAGTTCTTGTCGCTCTTGGTCTTAAATATTTATTTTCAATAGATGGAATATAGAATCCCTTTTCATGTAATGATACTGCTGGATCTGATACACAAAAGCTCTACCAGTTGTTGCAACTGTCCTCAATTTCACAAGACACACAGCAGTACTTGCTAACAATGGGAAGGCAGCTTCACACCCTTATGCTTTGATTAAATAGCAATCATGTTATTTTGCTGTTTTGCTCACCATGCATCATACACATCTGTTATTTCAAAGAAAATTTATGTTTACACAAAGGCTCAAATAGGACTTGAAGGAGAAGGGGGGGTATGGGTGCAAGATTTCTAATCTCATTGCATTTTAATTTCTGGAAAGACAAAATTCCCTTTTCAGTTAAATAAATTTTGTTTAAAAAGCACGTGCACAAACACAAAACCCAAACAGTATTTCAGCTTTTTAAAATGCATGCAATGAACTGAAATCAGAATAATTTTGGTATTTTAAAATTTTGCTTGTAATTAACAAAAAAGATCAATCAGCAGCAAAGGGAACAGAAAGGAAAATTAGCGTCTTCAATTTGTTCATTAGCTCAGATGAGTAACAAATATTTTTGTGCTTTCTGCACTGGTCTCCATTTTCTTTTAGGCTCAGAGCAAGTTTTACAAATGTGTTGTGATCAACAAAATGTATCATTTTTTGTAAAACCCTGACATGATTCAGATGCCAGGATTCTTTCTTGAGGTTCTTTTAATCTGCTCTCCAGGTCTTTATTTATGCTCTCCCTTAGATATATGTGCCTCTTAGCAAAAAGCAAAATTTCCTATCATGTCCTGCCTGGGTCACAACATATTAAATTCATTCCTTATCACAAACCATGTGTTAACTTAGGCATTTAAAATATTTATGAAAAAGTGCTGTGAATTCCTTCCTTTTGTGCATCAGTCAAACTCCAAACCCACTGCATTTCTATGGGTGTACAAGCAATTTAAATTTCAGCAATTTTCTGCTAGTCAGTATTACCTTCTATTTCCAGGTAGTAGGGAACTCAACTAAAAATTATGATGGGCAAACTTCAGAGGCTTTGGAGCTTGAGCTTGGTTTGGATGTTGATTCATATGCTGTTAAATACTGCTGCAGAAGTAATATTCTCCATTGCATTAGACCCGTTTTTTCTAAGCCTTTGATAATTGCAGAAACATAAGACCTGTTGAAGTGTCCCCGTCCTTTTACACTGGTCTGTAGAAGGTCTGCAGAAGCCATGGGTGGTTCCCCTGCTGCATTCCTGAAGTCCAGCTAGTCTCATGCTAGTACATAATACATGCAGAGGATAATATCTGGCCACTGCAGAATGTTATAGAAAACTGTGCTTCTGATTTCAGATTTTAATACATGTTTCTCTAAATGAGGCTGGAATGACTGAAGGTTTTCTTTTCATTCCCCTCATTTGAGTCACTTGACCATAGTACTGACATTTGTGAAAGTGTGTTTTTTTTAATCTACAGAGTGACTCCCACGTTACCTGATTATGAATGCTATAGTCCACCAGGAGATTAACATCATTGCCACCTTTCAGTGAGGAATAAATGTTCTAACTGGGAAATTTATACCACTGTAAAATCTTAAAAGAATGGAAATAAGCTCCAGCATTGTGGGGGATATGTGTATAAAGACCTTTATCAAGTTTGCAAGTGTCCCTTGAAACAAGCTGAAATTGAGCCAGGTACCTACAGCTAGCCACTAACGAAAATACACTAAGGTGCCCATCTAAACTACTGGATAATGAAATTAAGTATCAAATTAAAATGAGAAGAAGGCTGTAGCATAAAATTAATGACTTTTGTGATATCTCTGGTTGAAGTATAGCTGTTAGATGTTATCCGAGGTGGTGATTTTAAACAAACTGGGGCTGGTTCACCACTTAGAGCTATCCCTATGCAAAAGGAATTCCCCTTTTTTGTAGCTCAATATTCAACTTCAGTGCAATATCAGATTTCCAGTTCCAACTCCCCAGATTTCTGGAAGGGGCAGACACACTCCACACCATGCTACCACATAATGTTCTTCAAAGAAAGTGGATCTGGAGCCACTGCATGCTGTATTCTAATAAGGTATTAGTTAGATGTATTGGCTCACTTAATTCAGACCTTGGTTTCGTTCAAAAGGTGGAAATTAAAATAAATGAGCTGACTGACAGAGAAGGTGAGCATGAGAGCAAGTTTGCCCACTGGAAATACCATTAAGGTTACTTTTAACTATCACGAATGCAGAGACACTGAAACAGCCCACATAAATCCCCTCCAGCTGAACAAATCAGGAATGCATGCAAGAGAATTAAAAGCTTTTCATTCCTCTTTCTTTCAAGAAATGCTACAGCCCTGTTAAAGAACTTCAATGGATAGGAAAAACTCCAACCTTCTTATAGTTTTGAGAAGGAAGATTATAAAAAGTTTTCAGTGAATTCACAGATTCCCAGGCTGGGCACAAGCTGCAGAAGACAAGGACTCCTTACAGCCCAGTTAGCCTGGAATGCCTCAGCCTTCTGAAGAATTTTGATTTTGCTCAGCAATTATCAAGGAGGATCCTCTGAACCAAAAACCAGAACAGAGGGAATCTAAAATAGCTCTTCTGTCTTAAAATGCCTCAGTTGAAGCTTTTTAAACACTTCACACAGTCATATGCACAAATGTCCTTATTTAGGAAAAATGTGGTGGAACACACTAGGGGAGAGAATTGCGATCCTGAAGAAATCAGTTGTGAGGAGAGATAAGCAGAAGGAGCAAGACTCGCCTTTTGGTGATTGACAGTGACTTTTAACAGCTTGAATCTTGATATGAGCACCTCAGCTAAATGCTTGTCACTCACGATGCTTCAAAGGAATGACCTGTCGTAACCACACTAATGACCAGAATTGGAGAGAAAGGAAGATAAAACTTGCTTTTAGAGAAGTGCTTTTTATTGACAACTGTTGGTATATTATCAGCTAAAGACTGAAAATAAGCGGGAGGTCTGAATGTTGTCCCAGCTGAAATGGAAAGCTGAGTACAGAAAGACAGTAGTGCAAAGCTTTCCATCGGGGTGCAACATTCTGAAGATACTTCCCAAACTGACTTCCTGTCAGTTCCTTGAATTTTATTGTGGAAAGCATTTAAAGGAGAAAACTTACTGTTTTACACTTTGTGTCAGGGTTATTATGACTGGACCACGAGGATTAGATTCAAACCTAATACAAAAACGTCAACTGAAGTCACAGTGAGGCAGGAGCCCTTACGCTAGTGCTGCATTGCCTTCTGGCTAAACAAGAAGTTGGAGGAGACTGTAATACGCTGCGATTCCATTCACTGTCACTAACATCAATTCTTAAGAGGCCAAACTCTTTTATGCTTGATGGCAGAGATGGGCTAGGTGGTTTCTTTGATTATTCCATTTATCATGCCAAAGGCAAGTGGTCTTCTGGCAGCTTCCGACAGCAGCTTTATAATCTGTTACTGTTGCTTTCTTCATCTTGCTGTTTCACTCGATGCCATAATTATTCTCTCATTTCTAAATTCACTATTAATTTTAATTAAGTTCATCTACACTCATTAGTTTAGCTAATCTATCTTCACTTTTAAACACACACACATACCAGTCTTCTTTCTGATGTAGTATTGGCATGGAAAGTTTTACGCAGAGAGGCAGAAAGACCCACATATGTAATGAAATAAAAGGGCTTATAACTGCAGCTAGTTGAGGATTTTTTTAATTAAGCTTTTCCTATCCAAAAAAAGCCAATTAGTTGAGATTGAAAGTTTTCAGAGACCTACATCCTGTTTAATAAAATTTTAATCTGAAGTTTTCTCTGGTGAAAAGTAGAGAATAATCACTAGCTAATACAAATCAAACTTAGAGGTCAAATCTCATCTACAACAGAGGAGGTACTGAACATGCTGCATTTGATTATAAGAACAGCTCTGAATCCAGAAATGCCAGCCTCAAGTCCCTCACCATAAAGCTGCTTGAGAGATCTCCTTTTCATTAGATACTCGGGATTTCATTCAGCACTAGGGCACAAATTTCAAATCTCTGATTTTTTTCATGTTGCTGAAGTTCTACCATAGTTATATTTTAATGGAGGACTAAATGACAGAATAGATCAAATGCATTATTATTGCTATTATCATTATTATTTTCTGAGATCTTTTGCCCATGGATTTTAAGTGATGCTTCAATGTTTGAGTAGGCCATAAAGTTTAGCAAGGAAGTTCTAACCTTGTCTGTGTCCTTTTGCATACAAAACCAAGTATTCTTGTTTAATGAACAATGTGATCAATACCAATTAACCACTTCAGAAGCTGCTGAATCAGAGAATATCGTCCATGGATTGCATCAGTCCATTGTTTACTTTTCTACTTTGCTACTTCAGCCTCTCCCCCAAGCCACAATAATTACTTTATGCTTGTGTCGTCTCTGTCAGACTCCTTTTTTTACAATATTCTGCAGAGAAACAAGGAGTTGCCAAGGTGGACCATATTCACAGTATATTGTCATCCAATATCCTAACAGTTGCTGGTACCAGATGTTTCAGAAGATGATAAAAGACCCTACAGGAAGCAGATGTGAGACAATCTGCTCTGCCTAACTCACATGCAGAACTATATCCAGTCCACAAAGCTCATCTATATTCTCAGAGCTTGGAAAAATGAGGCATATTTCCAGTATCAGCACTTTTTCTTATGTAGCCTCGCCAGTAATATTCTGAGCAAGTCTTTCCATTTTTTCCCTTTACTCCCAGCTGTTTCCAATGTCCACCCCAGGAACTTACTCCACCTAAAAAGATCTTTTCATATATTTAGAAGAATATGCAAGTATCAAAACAGGTTTAAGAAGTGTTCTGTTTAACTATGTATGTACCTTTAGCAAAGATAAGAGATTACCCAAAATGAAAGTTACCATGTCATTTAGTAAAGAAAGGCAGAGGAAAGCTGGTATGATTGTTTTCATTATTACAGGGAAGTAATATCTGTAATCTTGGACTAACAGGTCATCTTCAGGTCTTACTCTTCTGGGTGAATCAGTGAAGCTGCTTGACATACACATTTTCATAAATGCTACTGTTTACATTGATTCCATGTTTCACTTTCTATGGCCTCCACTTACTGTGGACATAAAATAATTCTCTAGGAATTTTTACAATTAGAATTCAACATCACCTATTCTCTTTGAGCAGGGAGGAAATATGTGGATTGCATCTGAATACCCTGAGGACTGTAAGACTCATATTCATGTCTTCAATTTTATGAACATCTCCAGAGGATAATAAGACAAAATAGAATTTACTTATTTTTACAGCCTGTTCTAGGTCTTCTGTATTTTCAAGTTCATCATAGGCTATTTCTCTTTTTTTTTTCTAACATAATTTGGAACAGACCCAAGACTGCTTGAATGTGAGTTCCAGCACAGACATTTGGTTGAGAGACAATTTAGATGTGTTTTGGCAATATAGAAAATGCCCTTGTATTTGTGCATCTTTGAATTATGTTATAGATGTTGGCACAATAGTATCCCCAAGCTTTAAAATGATTACCCACTTACATGGACTCACAATAAGAGAAAAAGAAAAATATGGCAGTCAGCCTTTTCTGGCCCCTGAATCCATCTCTCTGTTGTAGATTTACATTTATGTGCAGAGACCCTCAGAACTGGCCAAGAAGGGAGGAGTGAGCAGAGGGTACATTAAAAACACTGGGAGAAATGTCAGCATTTCAACCTAAGAGCATATTCTGTTGTCATGACAACATGATGTAAAGTGTTTTCTTAAAGAAAAAGATTGCAATGTAAATGGAAAAGAAAAACTCAGTTAACAGAGCAAATTCAGATGATGTGTTTTATGAGGTTGTGACACGGATTAAAACACAACATCTATTACCATAAACAGATTTTTTTAAAGTCCCATACAGAAAAAACACTTGCTTCACGGAAATTACATTCTATAAAAATCTCATTTATCCTTAGAAATGAAGTTTAGAAACTACCTTTTTTTTTTTTAAGAAAAACAACATTTCATATTAATTTCACATATTTTCTACCAGATATTCAGAAAACATATGATGGTTTGCTCCCTCATTTTCTATGTAAACTACTGATTTCAAGTAGCTTGATATTTTATGCAACACCAAGGATCTGTTAAGTGCTGCAGAAACACTTAACGTGCCACAGGCCTCCAACCCTATAATTGCAGCAGTCAAAGGGTAGGGAAAGGGAATATCATTATCCCATTTCAAAGTAGGAGCAGAGACACGGGGCATGTGAAGCCAGAGGCCCAAAAATCACATGAAAAGCTTCCAACTGCGTTGGGAATTACATCAAGATTGCTGTAGCCCAGTCATATAGTTTACAATGTCATTCTCATCCGCGCACGCAAAGAGAGAAATTGGTGACTATTTTCCCTCAAACGTTTACTGAGGTTTACGGTTATTAAAGCTTTCATCATTTAATCCTGCCTAAAAGGTTAAAAATGTTGTCATTGCTTGGAAGCGTGACCCATGCCTCGGGGCGTGCACTGGAACAGAGCAACAGCGACAGAAACACCGAGGCGGCCCTTGCGGCCTTGCTCACTGGCCATTAAAATGAATAGATTACATCTCCCACAGTGGGAAGGAAGAATGTATTTTTATGTCAGTCTAAGTGACCTTGTATCACTTAGATGGAGCTGGAGAAGTCTCCCTGTACCCCACACCCCCACAATAAAGATAGACATTAAAAAAACAAAAAAGGCAAAAAATCTTGAGAAATATCTCAAGCTGGCTTTTTCTCCTTTGCCAATACAGTCTGCTGTACACAAAAAGCTATAATACTTAAGACCTAAAAGAACTAATGAATTAGAAAATTTGGATTTGAAATTTTACTTGACAGCTCCCAAACAGGATACTTCTTTAAGAATAAATAGAGAAAAATGCCCCTAACCTTTGCAGAAAAAGATCTCAGCAACCGAAGATACATCTTGCCTACAGCTGACCACTGGAAGTATGTGCCCTGGCACCTGGTATTACAATGATTTATTTGGTAGTTTCTGGGAGTCAGCAGAGTAAGGGGTCCCACAAGGGCAGACACCACCTGCCCCTTAAGTGAGCACAAAGAGAGCAAGGCAGCAGGCAATAAAAGCAAGTCTTGGCTTGCAAATATCATGATAGTGTCACTGTGTTACACCCTTTCTGGTGGGATTTTGTTAAAAGGGTACCTGGAGAAGCAGGAACATCAGAGAAGGAAGGGGGGAACTAAAGAGACAAAGTTCATGTTGGAAAGTGCAGACAGCAGTTTGAGACCACCGCTGTGTGACAAGCTCCAAGTTGTGGGACACACTGAATGCTGCCCGGTGACAACGTGTCATGGTTTGGCAAACCAGGGCACAATGACTTTACACTGAGAATTGAGGGGGTCCAGCATCTTACACGATCAAACCTCAATGCTTTAAATAAGCTGCAGCATTTAGATCTGAAGTCCCTGAGAAGGAGGGCTGAATTCAGTTCTGTTTAAAATGGGTGATAAGAGCAATTTACTGGAAAGGTACATTCTGAGTAGATACTACAGCAATTCTGATATAAAAGATTACTTGTCTTGTTAAAAGCTTACAAGCTATTTGTCATCTCAATGCCCTGTTCCCTACAATGTCAGGTTCTGGAAAGTTGTGAATTCGCAGGTAATGAAAGAACTCAGTTTGTGCTAGGAAAAGTATCTTGTATACAGAATTATGGCTTTGCAGCAGCTTCTAGAAGGTGATGATCATGGTCTCCTTGCCTCTTTCAAAAATACGTCTGAGCTCTGTATTGTGTGAGATATGAAAAAAGTGGGATGTTGAGACTCCTGTGAGCCACGTTTCCCTTTGCAGTGAAGGGAAGTGCCAGCGAAGCACAGCAGGATTGCCACACACCCTGGAGCCTTGAACAGACAGCATGAGTTTAGAAAAGCTTCCTAGATGTGCAGCATAGGAAATTTGCATTGAAACTGCCTGTATGTCAGACGTGGCTTGTTCTAGATCTGTCAGTCTGGAAACCTTCCTGGTTGAAGGGCCAGAATGACACTGCATTAGCTCTGACCCTGCTAAGACTTCTCTAATAGTTTTTAGCAGGAAGACTGCTGTCCGCCATGGCCTCTGTACTACAATAAAGAAGATCACAGGTCATTTGTTTTTCTTCTGTTGTCAGCCATAACTTAACCTACTTCCAGTTTTGTCCTTCAGTTCTCTTCTTGAGTGAAAAGGGCCATATTTAATTTATACTACTGTTTGATTACCTAACGTTATGGGGATTATAAGCTCCATCATGTGGAAATGCTGCTTCATTCATGTTTGTACAGCGCCTAGCACAAAGAGAACCTCGAGGGCAGGTGGTGCCTCTAAGTGTTACTGGAATATAATAATAAACATGAAGTTTACACAATGCTGAGACTAAAATTGTTTTAAAGAATCCCAGAAAATTCTTAGTCAATGATACATTCCTCACGTGAGTTCAGAATCTTATCTGATACCTAGGATGCTTGAAAAGGAGGTTTTAGTGCTACTTCCTATTCGGAGTATTTCAAAGATAATGTAATTCAGGGAACATTGTTGGGGCCCAGCCATGTTTTTTGACCTAGAAACAAGATTGGAGAATAAGAACCTGCTCCTCCATCTGGTGTATACACTAATAATCCTCCCCAAAAGAGCAATTCAGTTAACTGAACTGATCCCCATACCATTATTGCAGTGGGGGTCCTCTACAGGTGGTCGTCTAGATCACATCAAATACAGCCTGGTTTTCAGATACAAGCATGAGGTTAGATCAAACTGGCAGCGAGAAAAACACATCTTTGTATTTGTAAATTCAGCCAATTTGATCAGGACTTGCTGAGAAATAACCCTGTGACACCATTTTAGAAGGGAAAATAGAAATAAAACACAGATTCACTGTTCTATTTACTACAGATTTGAACTTTTAGAAGCACAACTGTGACAAAAGAAGAGAGAACACAAAATAGACTAAAAATTATCATCTTATCTCTATGGTCACACCTGTGGCTTTGTTGACACAAAGCTACATTACAAGAGATTATTGAAGTTGGGGATAACCTTCATATCTTTGTAGCATCAAGTGAATGTCAAAGCCAGAATCACAGGCACAGAAGATCCTATTTGCTCTGTTAACTGCATCAGTAACCTCTTTTCAACATATGCCTCTGAAATACAGCTTGTGAGAAGGAAGATTGCTCATTGGAACAGCAAGTAAAGTAGTACAGAGATACTTTGCTAGAAAAAGAGAACTTGAACTATGCCATTGAGATCAATGAAAATTCAGAGGAAAGCCTGAATAAGAAGTCTGAGATTTGACCCTAAATCAGCTTACACAATTTTTCAACAAATTGAGTTTTTACAATCTGGTGGAAGCTCTAATTATGTTGTCATAAAAATCTCACCACTGCTGAAATCTTATTTCTGAAGGCTCCCAAAGAGGCATCTACAAAGGATATTCTTTCCCATTTCATTCTGATAAGAGACAATATATGAGGTGTCAGATTAGAGAGAGCAGCATAGGACACACCACCTCCGTCACCTCTCAGACAAGGAAGCCAATAAACAATTGGCCGGCTTTTATTAAGTCATATTAAGGACCAAAGTCTAAAGCTCTGACTCTTTATTTAGATGGAGTTCCCACAGAAAAGGACAATTAAATAATGTATTTCATACAATGATAAAAAGACTCTCCTCTCCAAAGATGAAACCTGGTTTTAAATACCTTAATTCATGAGCTGACCTTCCAATAAAATGGAAATTCTCACTTGAACAGTTCTGTTCAAAGCCCGCTGGTATGACTCAGGTTTCTAACATCTAAACTATCAGGAAATCTTTATTACTAATACTATCCGCTGTGGCATCAAAAAGGCAGCATGTTTAGAGCAACACAGCCTAAAAGTAAAAAACATACAGGAGAGGTAACACCTGATAGGTTTTGCATAACTCCCCAAATAAAGCTGGCATTCCAGAAGCCATCTTCAACCAGGAAATAATTCCTTTCTAAGACTTGCTTTATTTTTT
>JAOXNO010000063.1:10614221-10754045 GCA_028565335.1 Limnodromus scolopaceus | reverse complement strand
ATTCCTTTCTAAGACTTGCTTTATTTTTTGAAAAACATTAATATTCAAATGAAATATTTTATTCTATGATTTTCTTACTTTTTTTTTTTAAAGGAAAACATGTATTTCTGCACTGATCTACTCAAGAAATTCCTTTAAAGTTAGAATGAAACAGGCTTTCATTTCAGATGTGTTTTAATGAAATATTAGACAGAAGAATTGTCTGCTATGGAGAAGGTAATCAGTATTCATTGCCAGCTGAAAGGTGTCGGCTAGGCTGACATGTTGACAATGCTGTATTTCCACACATCTAGTTTTAATTCCAAAGCACAGATCGGTAATGTAAAGGCTGCAGTCTCAAACTGATCATGTTTGGTCAGACTTAATTTCTCTCTTGCCCAACATCTTTAGATGCCTAACAAAGCTTTTTTTGGTATATTCTTCCACCAGTATGGTTTCCTGACCAGAGGCGGTACTCCAGAATGCTTTGTTCCAGCAGAGCCCGGGTGCAGAGCACACCTGCAATTTGGGCTTACATTGCTATTGCAAACATGAACTCTTCACACACAGTGGGAGCACACCCCGGCTGTTTGCCCTGAAGCTTACAATACATAGGCAGGATTTAGTGAAACAAGTTTATATAAATGAGTACAACAAGTCATCCATTCACTCTAACATTAAAAATTTGCATAGTAGTCTCTGTATTTTGGCTCAAATGCAGTGGATGATGAAAGTACCACAACAGCAGGGCAGGGAACACACATGAGTTGAAAGTTTTAAAGGAAAAATCTTGGTCAGCAGCAAAATGTAACGTTTGATCCTAAATATATACCATTAAAATATATTAGTACAAATAGATAAAAGACAAATCCCTGAGAGAAAGGGTACCATGTAGCCAGACAAGAAGCATGCACAGGATAAGCCTTACACCTTAATTACATGGAGGAGAGTGCTAGGGGAGGAACAGCTTACTGAGAGGAAAAATGAACAGAGGAAGAACAAGCACCAAGCAAGTTTTAAGGATATATTATATTATGGTACATGATATTATATTATGGGGGCTGCGGTTTTTAAACACAAATCACAGAAAGCCCCAACTCATTTCTAGTAATTTGCACTGTCTGCCCCAGCACTGTCTGCTCCCAGGCAAAGGGTGAGAATTGCCCCCCTCCAACCCTATCCCAGTTACCCCCCAGCTGCATACAGCACCCCAAGTGCTGGAAATGTGTAGGGCCAACCATTCTGCCAGGCAGGACCGGGGTCTCTCCAAGGGCTGCAGCCTCCCCCAGCAAAGAGAAGGGCTGGGCATGGCCTCCTTCAGTATCGGTAACTCCATCTTGTCCACCTTCCTCCTGAATCACCAACAGCCACTCGGGCATGCCCCATGCATGCACTTGTACCTGATAATGTGCTCTCTAGAACAAAAATCCTGCTCATCTTTTAAGTGCTACGATTTTGCAATGTGCCAACATACTTTATTATTTTTGGTAATAGGCCTTCACCTAACACAGTAAGATAAGTGTGCTCAACTCAGTCGCTAGATACTGATTAAATAGCATTCCTAGCAACAAGCATCCTTTGCCAGGGACGCAGAGAAGTGCTACCTGCTCACCACACTCCCCCCTCTTTAGCTGACAGGCTCATGAGGGTACTGTGTATAGTGTCCCACTCGCTGCACCAGCATCACGGCAGGATGGGAGGTAGAAGCCAAAAAACCTCCTCTGCCATCTTGGTATGCCCTGAGGAGCAAAAGACCAGCAGGTCTGATAAACGATCAATGCAGCAGGCATTTTCTGTCCTCAATACCTGATTGTGATGTCCATTCAGCCCCCAACCACTATTTCCAGACTCCCTCCTCTCTCCCCAGCAGATTTCTCTTGCCCAGGTACCTGCCTACACAGGGTTTTGCCCTTTTTATTACAGTTCAGTTCAAAATAAACATGAAACTCCCCAGTATGTTTGACTTGTGATCAGCAATTTGTTTCATGTGACAAGACTGCTGCTCCCAGGCAGTCTCATTATCTACAGCAGAGATCAATACAATATTCTACTTACCTGTGATAAGCTGCATCTTTGGGCCATAACAAAACCTATTTTATAAGGGATTTCTCAATGTTGTCTATATATCTAGCAGGTATAGACCTCTCAAAATTAAAGTAACCCTTATACTCCAACAATAAACCTAATATACAGCTGTATACACAAAATGCCATCATAGATTTCATATCATTTATGGATTTCTCTTTCAGCTTGCTTTATTTTAGTAGTGATACCATGCTTAGCTATGTCCTGTATTTGCCCAGTTTATGTAGCTCTAGCTGCACCATCAGATCTCACATCCTGTATGGACATCCTGTATGGATAAAACCTTATCAACCAAACTGTCATAGAACTCCTGTCCTTTCCAGAAAACACCCTTAACTCCAGGTACAGAGGAACTCATTGAAATTGTGAAATATAAGTCTCAGCACCTTCAGGAAATTATATGAAAAATAAAACCACTGTCTATAGAAACACTGTATAGGAAAACAAACTTTTCTGTTGTCTAAATCCTACTATTTTGCTTAAGTGCTCTTAGAACAGTTTTCCATATTTAACATGCATTCTTCAGCACTCAAGGGTGGAGGTACTCAAAAGAAGGAAATTACACATTCTCTTTCCTTCCTTTCTATAGAAAGTTCTCCACTTCAAATGTTCAATTGCTCATTTTTTCAGTGAAAATGTCAGTGGAAAACTTCACATGCACTTGCAAGGTGGAGTCAGAGAAGGCAAGGGACAGAGAGCTGGTGAAGTCTCCAAACTCTCTTAATTCTGGCAGATGCTGATCCTGGAGGAATGGGACTGGGCCCCACAAGCAGCAAGCAGACCAGGAGAGCAAGTGGACAGCAGGAGAAAGGCTGAACTCATGGAAGGCTTGGCCCCGGGACCCTGCAGTCCCTCTGTAACAAAAAAACCTGTCAGCATGGCCTGCCAGCCCTGGCAGAGGGGATGCAATAGCTCTTTTCCAGGGGAAAAAAAAAAATACCCAAATTACTCAGAGATGAAAAATACACCAGTTATAAGCACTAGGGCTTATTTAGACATCTGTACAGCAAAGCAGCTTGGAAAACATGTTGCTTTTGTCTAGTAATTAAGAAAAGCAGTTTTTACGACTCCAGTGGATTATCAGAGGATGTAAGGCCAGACCTTTTAAATGTCAGCATTGTTCTACCACCCCCTGCATTTTAACAAAGTCACAGCATAAAAAGGACTAATTAGCATGTTATGAAAAAGCACACATCCAAAGATGATATTTGATGCATTTCAGTACTGGAACCTGAAAGTAATTATTTTATGTTGAAGTTCAGATAGGTGTTTTGAAAAAAAAACCCAGACTTGATTAACCTGCCTGCTTATGGGTTCTTTAGGGGTCACTAGCAATATTTTTTTGTTATTTTGATTGACATTGCATTTTCTCTTAAGTGTATTGTAATTTTGGTCTAAGGGAAAATGAACTACATGGAATGTTTTATTTAAAAATCTTCAAAGTATTTTCTAATTCTTTCCCCTTCACAACACATCTCTTGTTCTGCAAGCCTTTTTACAACATGGAAATTAAAAACTGTAAAGATATAAGAGCATTCATAATGCATCATTTAGGTAATATGTTTAATTAATGTGAACAAATTCATCATTTTATTTTCGTTATCAAGATGGTTTAAGCAACATAAGATTTTCATCAAGCATGAAATTGGTGCTGTGGCCTACAGAGCTCTATTAGAAACTTGTTTCAGATGTTTTTTTTGCACAAGTTACCTTACATGTTTATTTTCATGCATGTGTTTTGTATACTTATTAGAAAGATAAAGTTGTAACTGGTATCACAAGAGTATATACATCTCAAATGAATTATTTGGACAGAAATGACAAATTGTGTTTTAAAAGCAAAATAACATTGCCGGAGTTTCCAATGTGAAGAAAGTAAAGTTAAATGGAACGATTTCATCTCTCGTCCTATCCCAATAACCTGTCTTGGTCTTCTGAAATATTCATGAAAGAATAATTATTGCCGTTTATGCCTTTATGGTCAAAATAAAATGCTGTTAATAGCACATGATTTTATAGCAGTTCCTAATATTTTCTCTTAGCAATTGCCCATTTATTTGACTTGCTCTTGGCTCCAGCTTATTATCACCCTCAGTGTTACCAGAAGGGCACATTTAAAGAGAAAAAATATGCCATTAGGATCAAGATTAGTCATAAGAATGCTGATTTTTAAAATAAACAGAAAAACATTTTTGGTGGAAAATGTGCTATCTAACGCTATGTCTGAACAGCCTGAGATCACGTTTATCCCAATCAACACTGGATATGGAACCACATTTATTAAACGGATTTCACAGGGAGCTCACCATAATCCTGCCCTGACTCTCTCCACAGCTGGATTCCCAAGCCACTGGCCAGCAGGGAAGTATCTCTTGTAGAGATTATCTGTCAGTAGCAAAATGATGTTTAACTCACAGCAAGACATTCAGACATTACAGTGCACTAACTGTAGCAGACACCAAAGAACGACAACTTCCTTCATCCCTTTGCCTTGTAATTTTGTTCTTTTAATTTTTAACACTTTAATGGTAACTCAGTTCTAACCTAACTAGAAAGTGGCACCAGAGACCCACCAAGGCTTTGATGAGGTGCCTGAGGGAATCCACTCAGATGCAACTGTAGTAACAGGACGAAGTGAAAAGGAAAGCGAGGTAAACTCATGGTGATATTCTCTTTGCTTTAAGCTTCTTTGCTTGAATAAAAACTAAACATACTTACTCTCCCCCCAAAAAGTCCCACTCAAAATTTTTTTCTGGGCTTGTCTGTACTACAGTCCTCAAGCCTTGAAATCTTTTGAATATTTCTTGTCTTTAAAAATAGGAAAAATATTACATTAATAAAAAATCGATCTAGCTAAACTTTTTCAATTACTTCTTTTAAGTGCGGTCTTAGTGCAAATGGTTTTTTTGCTATTAAAAGAACAGGGAAATGTAAACTTCATGTATTTCCTCACAATAGTTTAATTGTAGCATTTGTGCATTAATTCCCAGACAAATAATTTGCATTTAAATGTGGCTATGTAAAAAAAAAAATCTTGTATTGGACACATTATTATAAAACAAGAAATTAATATTTTCCTTTTGACATTTTGCTCAGTGTTTCTTTCGATTAGAAATAGACAAAATGCAAGATGATCCTGAGGTTCTGCATTAAAACCAGAGAGCATCCTCAAACTCTTCACCAGTATAAGGTTTCTCACCTACAACTAACATAGATGCATTTAGGATGCAGGGACTGTCATGAAATCCTACCCTGTATCCTATATTCTCCGAAACAATGTTTACCTATAGTTGGGTCACCCTCAAAATATATAAATGATTCCTCCTGCATAGGGTAAGCTTAGAAGAGAGAACCTTCCCTGTTTAAACAGGCAAGCCATATAGTAACACTATCATTCTTTCTTTTACTCCTGTAAGTCAGACGAGAGTGGATTTTATTCAGGGTAATCTCCACAGCATGACTTTGCATATATATATTCCTAAGAGTAATATACGCTCCTCACTCATGTGAGTGATTTCAGCAAGGCTCACTTCATCGTCATTGCCTGACAACTCAGTAAGACATAGCAAATAACAAAACTCATCAATTTTCAGTATCATGCAAGTTCACTCCAGCATCTCTTCCTAATTTTTAATGCACCCTACCTTTGAGCTTAGCTATTTGCTTTTATAGGTGAGGCTGCACAAGCATATGGTGAGTGGAGGCCCAGTGAGCTGGAACATTCTGTTTCAGCTGATATTCTGCAGAACTGTTTGGCTACGGGAGCTTAGCAATATATTTTGATGGGCTTGACTATGCAGCTATAGATCTAGTTTGCTTCCCACTCAGATATTGTTCATGCTTCAGTTATCATGCACAAAATTAGTGATAAGCAATATTAAGCAGAGCACCCTGTATTGCAGTTCTGCCCAAGAGGGCTGATAACAGATCCCAGTCTCTTTATGCTTTTTGCCTTTACAGGAAGCTGAGTGACTGCTTCCCTGGGAAGCAGAAGCAGATAAGTGTTCTGAGCTTTATGTTAATGCAATGTCTGTCACATCCCTCTTGCATCTTCACCAGGAGCTTTCAAAGTCTTGATGGAAATACTAAAATGGAAGACCTTTCTCCTAGTGCTTTTTCAATGAGGATGCTATGATGCAGAAATAAGTAGTAAAGATATTTTAGCATCTTTCCATGCATAAAAAATGCATGATCTTCAGAACATGACTGCTGATAGCAATTAGCATGTATTTATAATACATCTATGAGTAACTGCATTCTTACCTGGTTATTGCAGGATACATAAATAACCTTTCATCTTGATATGCTACAAGACCACAAATTTCTTAATTTAATGCATGCTCAGTCCATTAAGAATAATAAGAATCACATACAGCTATCCCATCTTTTCTAGCACATGGTTTAGAATACTGCTCAGGAGCCTACATCCTGGCTTTTCTGCCCTTGTCCCATTCTATGAGAAGCAGATTTTCCTAGAAAAGTCATAATAAGCTATCTCCCACACTGTTTGAATACATTATTTGCAGGCTTGGTGTTCTTTCCCCTTCAAATTTAATTCATGTGGCCTGATATTTTTTTTTTAAATGTCCAGAGGTTATATTTATCCACACACTGTCCACCCTATTGTGCGGGTGCCACCCTATGACCACTGCTACACAAGCCCTTTGCTGGTAAACAGGTTGCCCTTTTGTTCCTTCCAGATGGTTCAAAATCACATTAATAAAACTCTGAATCAAACAGTATATCCAAAGAACCGCAACAAGACATGGATCCCTTGTCAGTTTGGCTACAAAAGTGTACAAACTAGTTCCAAAATTCACCAAGCACCACAGTAGGTGGCAAAGGTTTCATTGAGCATTGTCCTTCCGCCTTGCATACTTAACACTCCTGTATATTTTACCTTCAGGACCGATATTTTAAAGCTTCGTGCATTTTTTGCTGTCAATCCTTAGTATTTTCCTGTACAGTTCCAGATTTACCAGGGCTAAAACCTTTTAGTTGGAAGGACTTGCTTTCAGCTCTAAAATTACTGGACATTTCAATAGGGAAAATCAAATGCATTTTCAGATAAAAGACTTAAGATAAGGAACTAGAGATAAGGAACCATGAGACAACAACACTATTTGTATCACTATCACATAGATATGCCTTTTAAAAATAAGGAGGGTATCTGATTCAGATCGATAAGGTGAAAGAATCTTTATGTTACCTATGCTTCAGCCTACAGCATGACCTGGGAAACCATTTCTCACAATGCCAAAGCAGGTAATTTTCCAAACCTTTACCCTCATCAAAACAATAACATTAAATTGAAGCATTTTCAATGGTTGCTTTACATTAGAGCACATCTGCCCTGTTGCTAGTGAAGAGAGAACACCATTCACTTTTGTGTGCACCTCTGTCTATCCAGCAAATTACAAACTCCTGAATTCATTAGGGATGTAGAACAAGAGCCCCAGCAGATGCAAGTATGCTGACTTACCATAAACGAAGTTCTAGTTCCTGCTAGGAAATGAAAACTATCTAAATCATTCAAGTGTACTCTCTAAGTCTCATAAAAATATTCTGAGTCATCTGACTGATAAACTATGCTAATTTAGCCTGATTGTTCTATTTATCTTAACGATTGCCTGGAAACCTCAGAGAATATATTGTTTGGCATCAAGAGAGTAGCAGACTCACGTGAATGTTGGTTGCCTGTGTGGTTGGTTGTCCTGTCTCATCACCACTGAACAAGCCTGAATTCCTGTACAAGGAAAAATGGACAAAACATTCACATGTTGGACTTATCTACTTCAACTTTATTTTTCTTAATAGTCTCCTTATCATTTTAGATAAAGCAGTGTCCCAAGTGGGAGATTAGAACAATATGCTTTAAGTTAAGAACCAGTAGTATAACATGAACCGCCACTTAAATCTGTCATACCAGGTTAACAAAAAAAAAAAAAAGTATGAAAAAATTTTTGGAAGGGTCAGTATTGTTTGTATAATATTTTTTTTAAACTTTGGCTACCTCCTAAGCAAACACCCTCTAATTTTCTTCTGGATTAGCACTGGTCCCGCAGTGAGAAAGCTGCATAGTCAGTCAATTATCTAAAACCCATGCAAGAACTGTGAGAAACTCAAGAGCACCAAGCTCTAGGGATGTGCAGTCTATTGCCTTGTAAATGCCTCTGGGGCTTCTTAAAAAGATTTTAATGGGATCCAACAAGGGCAACTTTGATTATCCCATGCTGTTTCAAAGATGTAGCAACCGAATGACAGAGACCATGAATGTGAAAGGCAGCTGACAAATCTAGAAGAGAAGTAGAATTTGGTAAGATTCAGAAGGAAGATTTATGTCAGATGACTGACTATATTTCAGAAGCTGTCACTTCTAGGAATGTCAGTTGAAGATACTATTATTTATTACTACCAATACGTAGCCCCATACATATTACAATGTCTGTGTAGACATTAAGGTTGGAAGCCAAAAAAAGACAGAATGACAACAAGAAGGAGGGAAGGGAGAGCAGTTTCATGTATATAAACAAGATGTTTTCTTAAGACTTAATTTGAATACATATCACCTCTGCAGGTTTACTTTTCCATTTCAGCTCACAAGTTAATTATTTTCACTTATGAGTCTCTATATAGTATTCTTGGGAATATCTTTTATTTTTTTGCATTAGAGTCATGCTATCCTGAAGCAATTACTAACTTGTAATTTATAGCAAACTTGTTACAAATAAATTCTGGAGTTGTTCTTGAGGGCCTTCCAGGAACCCTGCTATCCCAAGTTTCCTTCTGTCAGTGCAGTCTGTTGCTTAGAGTGTCTCAACACCCAAGGTTTCTTTCTTTCTCAGAAAAACAATCATATGCATTATTGAACATGCCATAGCAGAAATATTACATTATTTTGTTACCGCACTGCTTAATGGCATTCAGATATAATGTTATAAACACATCATAAATATCAATCTTGAAATGACATTAAAAATTCAAAGAATACTACATTACCCCAGGTAGGTGATCTAAAGTGATTATAAATTAATAACCCTGAAGAAAGTTGAAATGCAAAAGTTCTGAACAGTTAATTTAAATGTCTGAAAACTTCTGTAAAACACTGAGAGAACAGACATAGTCTCTAATGTCACCATCTTATCTCATCTTTGCCAAGTACTAATACATGGTTTTATCCAAAATATACATCCAGAAGATGATTTCAGACAGAATTACTTCTCTGCAGCCTGAGCTTTGTTTCTCGAATCATTCAGCTCTTTTGTAAGCTGTCACAACTCTGTAAAAACCATTCCTTTCTCAGTTTATATTGGACCTCTAAAAAAAAAAAAAATTGAAAAAATGGTTTCCTGAGCTAGAGAAAACTCAGATTATTTAGCTTCTGCTTCCACAGCAATTCTGTGTGCTGAGGTTTGCTACAGTTTTCATTTTGTGTCAAGTCTTGAATATGCCAGTTCCTTGTCGAGGGAGTAATCAAGAGATCAAAAAAAAGGGACTCGCCCATTGGTGTCCCTCAAGAAAGTTGCAGCTAGAAAACAGTAATTATGACCTTTTCATTATGGTTTGGGTCTTTTTGGCAGGTGGGTCTGAGGATAACACTTATGGTAGCACTCCCTGTTGCATCCCCCTCCCACCCCAACCACAGACAGACCTGGTTTTCAACCGACTCCCCTTTTTTTGCAATTGAGGTGAGCAGAAGATAAAGCTAGCAAGAGCATGAGCAAAGAGTTTGATGTTGATGTAGCTCTATATACACAAAGGCAAACACGAGAAATGAATAAAGTAAGACATTTATCACATATATGTTGAAAAACAGCACATGTGACAATAAATAAAGGGCACAGACTGTTGAGTCCTAATAATGACTTTCCACTCATTGTGTCTTAAGATTCAAAATACACAACAAACTCCAAATGTTGCCCACAGGATTGTGCCCAGCAGTCCTAAGAGAGGTCAGAAATTCATATCCATTTTTTTCATGGTGACTGAGATGCATTTTTCTTACTATAACAGTTTTCAAATTCAGATATAATTTTGGCCAGTTTCTAGCAGAATGTCCTTGGTAAGCAAGGCATTCACATCCAGATTTTAAAACATCGCAAGGATTCAGCAGCATGCAATCCCATGGTTTTAGTAGATAATGGTATGTTTGCTATTAAAACTCTGTCAAACCTTACGTATCAATGGCACATTAATATATAACCTGGATGCACACACAGGTTTAGCAATAGTACTCTTGCAGCTATATCAGTCTGAGATACAAGCAAGGCCAGGCGAATAATTACTGTTATTAGCTCAGGTGACACAACTGAGGGAAAAAAAAAGAAAAGAAAAGCTTTCAGGTACATAAGGTATTCTTCAGGTCTTTTCTTCAAAGGCACTGATTCTAAAACATAAAAGAAGCCATGCACAAACCTTATTTCTAACCATAAGAGTTAAACAAAGTTAAACACATGGCCTTCTCTCAACAAACCCTGCTTTGCAAGTTGCTTTCAGCTTTAAAAATGTGATCTCTACTGCAGTGCCAAAATATTTAATGCAGGGACAGATTATTAGTTTGTGTGCTGCCCAATAAATTATGCTAAACTAACTGGATTAATGTCTTCTGGTAATATTCATTGGCCATGAAACCTTGTTATCCTGAAGCCTGTGTGGTGAAAAGAGCAACCAAAAAATTACGACATTGTAAATCTACTACTCAACTGCTGTAAACATCTAACCAGTGCACGGGAAGCAAAGAACTGGGCAAGTAAAGACAATCCAATCTGGCTTTACTTGACTCTGTAATAATACTAGTTATGATCAATGATCAATAGTGATTACAAAGTATAAATGAATGTAGATCTCTTACAAATGAATAAAAATCTGTTTTCATTAAATTAACTAATGCAATCATTTTGTTAGTCTTTTGCTAGTCATCACTGAAAAGGAAATCTCTCTGTTCCAAAAATCTAAAACCTGTGCATTTCCAGCTGCATCAACATGCTTTGAAATATTTTTAATTGAAAGTAACTGATAAGATATAATGCAGCATTTATCTTGCTGCCAGTGACACAAGGCATATAGCGGAATCTTTTAACAAATGTTTTATTTAAAGACAGACTTGAAAAGTCTGTGGGAGTAATTGCCAGTTTGTCAGCTGAATCACTTTATCCTTTGGAAGAGCTTTTTGTCATTATATTAGATGATTCTCAATGTCAGTGCAGGCCAATTTATACGATAAATGCACCTCAGTGTCACTGCATTCCATTAATGAATATTAAAATATTATTTTGGGGCTTGTTTTTCCAAAATTGTTATCCTTCCTATTTTGATGGGAATGCTATTAAATGACATATGCATTGAAAATCTGAGCTTCTATGATAAAAAACCCCAAGATATCTTTTTGAATTCTCCCTTTTTTTTCTCCATACATTAAAAAAAAAGTCTACTCATTAACTTCTTAGTATGAGAAAATATTTCTGTACAGCGTAGCAAAGTCTTAATCCTGCCTGAGAATTTTTATGTATCTTAATTGGATTGTCTGAATGGACCAGTTGGCAGAACTGGACCCTTTGTGCTCAGCATGCAGTATTTATACAACGGATACTACACCAGCACATTGCCAAAAAGCAGGATATATGAACAGCATTTCTAATCATTGTAAATCAATCCAGGACTCTCTGGTATTTTTACAATGCTTACGTTCCCTTGAAAGAAAAAGACATTCTGCTTACGTTTAAGAGACTGGCACACACTGATCCTCAAAATGTGGCACAACACTACCCATTTTTGAACATGAGAATAAAATAATTTCAAGGATATTGTTTGTGTTCTGTGGTTTAACTGAGCAAAAATGTAAAAGATATACTGGATCAATTAAAACACAACGAACATTATTCCTTGTCAAACTATTTTAGTCTTATATATTTGGATTATTCACCTATCTGTCTACAGGAAGAAAATGTGTGTGAGACTGACTTGCACAGATATCTGTAGGAGATACTGCATCTTGTATTTTCTGTAGGAGGGAAACAGTTGGGAGATGAGCAAGAAATATATGAATCATCTTAAGACTACAAACTATATATGACTTCCTCCTCACAGGAAATAAAGTTACCTGACAATTTAACCAGTAGCGTGGGTTTCTGACAACTCTGCATAAAGTTTGCTTGAAGAACCCTCATATTTTTATACCTCTGTAAGAACATTTTTTCTAAATATATTCTAAGCATTGATTTGAACAAAATTTAAACTGGAGAATTAAAAATGAGAAAAAGTTAAAATTTGTCTTTGCAATGAGAGCTACAGTTTGCAAATCAGAGCTATAGTTTGAAATAAAACTTCAGCAAAGTTGCCATCTGGTTGTCATTTACTGTTTGGTCACTGTTTCCACAGTCAGCACAGGTGATTTCACTTTTACCATCCCACCCTCCCTGCCTTACCTTCCTGCTTTTAAATTCATGTGCATCTTATTTTAAAGAGTCCCTAAATAAATCCTTCCTTTCCCGTACTCTTTGGGTGGTACCCACTAAAACGATGAATGAACAGCTTTTCCCGCCTTCACATTTTCAAACGATTAAGGAAACATGACAGACAGTTTGGTAGAAGTTTGCTTGGACTCTTACAACTGTCCTTTGACCTCCACTCCAAGAGGTGCTGCCTCCCTCCCACGTTGCAAGTGCTGGAGAAGCCAGCAGGAGCAGGCAATTCCATGGCACACTGGAGGACATGTTTAGCTCAGAGAATGAGGACAATGCTATTCCCCTTGAGGTCTGATCTGTACCAGGTAGGGCTCTAAGGACTATGCCACTGCTTCCCATTTTATACATAGTTAAGAGCTGTGCTAGCTCTAGCTCAGGATCTTTCCAGGATCAACTGCATAGCTTTACTAGGAAGGATTTCAATTCTTGCAAGTTGCTATTTTTTTTCAATATTGCATATTTATTTTAACTATATTTTTATCTTCACTACGTCAGTTTTATACAGTCTTCAGTACATAAAGAACAGATGAATATCATAGGAAAAATAACTGTGCAAGCAACCCAGTTTCTGTAGCAAAATGAACCAGTAGTTTGGCTCTGGATGCTAACAATGGAGTTACAGTCAATCTCTGCCATGTAGTCTACCATAGCTTCTGTCCAATGATTTTTAGATGTTTCCTTATTATCAATGAATTAATTTCCCATGAACTAGTGCTTACATTGTAGGAAGTTGAATTTTTCAACATGAAAAGAGACCAAACCCTATCTACAACTGGGCTAAAACCTTCTTGCAGAGAGTATTAAGCATTTTTGAAAACAGGATTCCTCAGTTCAAAATATATTTGTATTTAAAAGACAACAAAACCTGAAAAATTTTAACTTAACTTAACTTTTAACTTAAGGGCCCAGAATTCTGCTATATTCAGAAGAATAGCAAGTCTTGATCAAAGTCAGGAACTGAAGGAGTCCTTGGTTCTCTGTCTTTAGGAAGAAAAGTGAGAGAAGTACAAAAAGCAGAGTAGCACAGACTCTCACCTTCACTCACTCAGAATACTTTAATGAAGAAAACAAGAAAAAAATGTTCAAAAACATTATTCAGCATGTTAAAGGCTGTCCTTACAACTATTATATTTAATAAATTCTTTAACAAATAAATCCTATTTTTTAAATCGACTTGAATAAGAGCTGTGTAACCAAAGGCTCTAATCAAAATGCATTTTTCCTAATGTTCAAATGCCCACTTCTTCCTCGGGTTAACAGAAGGCATACTAACAAGCTTTTTCAGCCATTCCCCTGAATTTCTGTTTGTCAGCTCAGTTCTGGACTTATGCTGACAACAACAAAATCATTATATTTCTATCTCGTGTAGGTTCCAGTTGCAAACGTCAAATGAATATTGATTTTCTTTTTACAACTGAGAAAGCTTTAACAGACACAGCAATTGTTATTTCTGGTAAAGAGCAGATAAACTTAAGAGTTGAAACAAAGAGCTGATGTTGTGTTATCATTGTACTGCTGGAAATGGGAACAGAAAATGAGCAGAATAGGTAAGTGAGTCATAGTACTCTTTTACCTCTGCATACATGGGTGGAAAGCATTTGGCTGGCAACTAAAGTAAAATGGTTTTTGGAGAGTTCTTGCATCTCAAATACTCTGAAATGATGCATGACAGGCAGGTCTATCTAGCAGCAGCAAGAAGTGGGTTGCAGACCAGAGGAATGCATTTGCTTTAACTGATTATCTCCATCTTAAAACAAATTAAGTCACTCAAAATAGACCTTTAACTAGAGGGTTCAGAGGTTCTACATGTTTTCCTCACATCTTGTTTTCACTTGTTCCTGTTTCAGAGTGAAAATAAGGCAAAAAATACATAGGAGAGTTTTAAGGTCTCAGAAACTCTCGTTATATCAGAATTTCAGCTTTCATTAAAAAAAAAAAAAATTGATTTCTTGTGGTTGTGAAAGATTGTCTGAATTCTCACATAACCTTATCTCAGTGTATTATCTAAAGAAACTCCCCAAATACTTTGATTGCTTTTCTAGAGAAATTAGAAAAAAACGTCCTTAACAATACTCGACTTGCTAGTCAACACTACCTCTGTGTTTTCTACTTAGTGAGGAAAATGAATTAAATTAAAGGTAACACATCTCTGGCTTTTTTAACACAGGTCTGTAATTAACCTATCACACAATACTAGACAAAGAGCACCTGGTGATTTATGAAAAAATTACACAATTATAGGAATAAGACATCTGTCTTCTGCAGTCTTGCTAGGAGGAAAGCTAAGAGTTTTCTCTCAAGGCCAATCCATATGACTTTATATTTGAAAATCCCCCCTCTTTAGGCCTTTCTCTATCCTTCTTTATTCATCCTTTCAAACACAGCTAGTATTAATTGATGTGAATCTTTACAATTGAGGTAATTATTCTTAGATCTGGCAGAATCAACCCCTTCTCTAAGGAATAGTTCTGCTACTTAATCAAACAAGCCACAAGTAACTAGGAAGGTGTTTAAGTGGCTCATTCATCTTAAGTGTTGTCTAGTTAATCAGGACTCTTGGGGTCTACTTTTAACTCAACTACTGACTTTGTACATCATTTTGAACAAGTCTAAAATTAGAAATGACTGGATCTCTCAACAGATGTAGCAAGGCTTTGTTCAAGTTGGAATTAAAAGATGTTAAGTACTTTTTTTTAGTTGAACAATGTTATTTCTAGAAGATAAGAGGTTTCATCAGATTTAATTTCTTGATTGGCCCTGGTTGACAACTCTACAGAGCACACTGGGACATTTGTCTGATCTCTTTCAGTTGTTGCACTGAATATTCTAAAAATCCAATTCAAGAAACCAGCAACTAGAACCATCCCAAAACTTGTATTTCCTCCCAGCCAAAAACACTGTTTAATTGAACTGCAGGAAGATTTATGCAAGTGTTGCAGGCAGTATAGCTCCTCTGCGTACCAGGTCTCCACAGACTTTTTATGCAACTCCTTGGGGTTGCGTGTTCTTTTGTACCATCTGCTCCAGGCTCCAGAGAGGAACTAAACAAGAACTGTTTGGACCTGAGACTTACATAGCTCCTTTAGGGAGCACATAAGAAATAAAATCAGAAAGCTTATGCTGAAATTACAGAGGGAAAAGTGAAACACGAGTAGGTGGGGGAAAAAGGGTACATATGCTTGAAAATATTGTAGCTTTACTGATTTAAAAAGGAATCATATTTGTTAATGACATGACATCAACATGCTAGAACAAAATATGCGAGATGTCCCCTGTTGTCACATAACTAAATTGACGTTTAGTCACCTAAGCAGCCTTATTTTCAGAATAACTGTGCAACTTCACTTCGCATTCACATTAGTTGGATTTATAGGTACTGAGTCATCCAAATAGTGAAATGAAATATGTAATACGTTTTTCTCATTCTTATTATAAAGCTGTAGACTGATGTCTGAAGCTGAACAAATAAAATAAAAACAGTATATGCAAAACTGTGCAAATTAGTCTCCCAGTACTTATCTACAGCACTTCTCAAATATTTTGAGATATTAGAATGGAAGACATACTTTTATTATTAAAATATTAGGATGAATAGTAGTGAAAATGTACTATGATCTTTACATAAAGTGGTATCTCCATGACTGAAGCATTGTCCAGCACTGAAACAGCATGAGACTTGCCTGTACCACTGCACCGAGCAGAGACGGAGCACACGGCTGGCCCTTTTGCACTGATACGTTTCACACGTAAAGATTTACATGGACTGTCTTCAGACTTTATTGCACAAATCCCTGCTTTTGTATTAGTTTACTGCTCATAAGCGCAGCTGCACCAGCACTAATTAAGTTTCTTTTAACATGGTTAAAAGAACATCTAAACAAACAGTGTTTGAGGTTTAAAGTTTTTTTACTTTGCTCAGAGAGTATAGGAAATACAAGGGAGGAAGAAAAAGCAAGGAATCTCTCTCCTTATTCATCTGTCACTCATCTGTACAACACAAGTGGATCAGTACACAAAGTGCTACATTCAGCCATATATACACATCTGCCTGTTTGTATTATGTTTGTGACTCTGCCCATTCAAATAAAGAATAGAATAGTGCTATGATAATAACACCATATTTGTCAACAAAATACATTGTAGATTTCAATGGCTACAAAGAACAGCCCCAGCTATTGACTTCAGCATGAGCCAAAGACCTTGAAAAGATTCAGCAGAGCCAGAATGAGATTGACCAAATGATAACATCCCAAACAACATAGTTATATTTTCATAAGCAAAGTTATTTACCCATAAATTTACTCTCCTCCTACTTACAGGAATAAGCCGTGGGTTTCACTAAATCTACCTTTCTGAGGACATGATGGTAGGGCTAAGACTTAGTGCTTTAGCAGGTCAGTGCTTTTCTCCATCAACAGCACTGCTGAGAGCAGCCCAGCCCGCCAGCTGCAGGGCCAGCAAGTGGCTGGAAGTGAATGAGAAATCTTTATTGTCTACTGTCTATTCCCTACGTACTGGCAAATAACTCGAACCCAGATGTTCCTAACAAAAATCTGTGGTTTGGGATTTAGCTGTTGCTGTCCCATGAAAGAGAAAGCGTTGAAATATTTACTGGTCTCTGACAGTAGCAACACCTGAACACATAGGCATTATTGCAAACTACTCGGAAAAAATTAATTATCTTTCTAGTAAAAAATTAAATTGCAATTAGTAGTCATTTTAATTTAAGGAACCAACTGTTCCTACTTGCAGGAAGGCCATGTTATTGTCATTTCAAAGTTATATTGGAAGGTCAGATGTGAGAATTTAAAGTGTAATCTTGCAGATGCTCTCACAGGTGTTGAAACAACCCTTCACTGTTCCAATTCTCTTGAAATCTACAAACACCATCAGCTTCAGGTCCCATCCAGAATCCCAGAAACAACAAAATATCTTCTTCATGTTCCCACCACAAAAAAGTCACTTCCTCTTAAAGCACCAAAACCTGGTTAAGGCAAAAATGAAATAAAATACACAAATGAAACCTGGCTCATTCTTTCCCAAAGTGTCAGTTCAGTAGCTGATGATGACAAAGAGTTAATTTCCACTGGAGATTCAAGCAGTAGATACTGGGCCAAAAAAACCATCAGCTATTATATAAAATGGCCTCCAAAAGCCTAGCAAAAACCAACCAACATTCACTCAGGAAGTCCGAGTATTGAAAACCCCAAATTGTATGGCATTCAAGACAAATATCTCTGTATATTCAGGTAGGTTTTAGTACCACAGGATGTAATGTCCAGTATGCAAGATTTTGGACACAGAAATTTTTAGTCTGTAAGGAATTTCAAGATGTTAACTTTTGAGTGGTCTAAAAATGGAACGAATATAAGCTATGAAAAAAGTTCAAAAGTACCAGTCAGTAATATGGAAACAAGTTATACAAATTTTGGTGAAAATGCTTCATTTTGAGCTGTTGACATTCTTAATTTTAAAATACTGAGTTTGAAATTGAGCTGTTCACTTTCCATGCATCTATTGAAGAAATTAAAAGGTCAACATTAGAATGCTATTTTAATAATTTAGATTTCGACAAAATGCCAGATTTCCCCCTGGGCTTTTGTTTTCATTGACACTATTAATGTTCTTCAAATATCTACTGCATATTCTAATGTTTTCAAAATTTGTCTTTTGCACCTATAATTTTGTGCATGACAATTGCATATTTTAGTTGTTTATTTATTTCTTAGGACTGGGAACAAAGAAGCTTCCAGTGCAGCATCCTAGTTCTCAAAGCAGAACTATTTTGATGGCAAAGGATTCCCTGTCACTAACTAGGGCTGGGGAGATACCCTCCAAGACCTGATCTAAAACCAAAACTCCCCTTCCTTAGAGCAAGAAGCCCAAACTAAATGTATCAGCTTCCAAGTGCAGGTGCAAGTCAGTTGGTCTATTTGTTTACCTATCTTCCTACCTATTGTTTCATTCATTTTCTACAGTCTCTGATAAATTCTGGCAATGCCATTGCTTCACCACAAAGCTAGCAAAATGGCAACATACAGCCATCATACATTGAAGTTATTGTTTAATTATAATATTTTGAGAATGACTGAAGTGTTATTCCCACTTTATAGCTTTTTCTTATCATCTGATGATAAATGTCCCAGGGTCCTGGTCTCTAGCCACTTGAAGGGAACACGATTGGTGTCCCTCTTCAGTCTTACCTGTGAGTCTTCTGTGAATTGCATTATTATTAGCAACATTTTAATAAGTCATGTTAAAAAATATTGAAAAAGTTGTCATTTGAAGAATGGATTTTAGACTCTAAAGGCTGATCAAAAAGAGCAGCATTAAAGTTCAGGCAACAATGCCCAAAGCCAAGGTGGAGAGGGCAGAACTAGAGTAAGGATACACTTATCTCCTCAAAGGGCATTTATTCATACTGCATTTCTTACTCCTATAAATCCATATGATGTTGGTCATACTCCAGTCCAAGCTTGTCACTATTTCTTTGTCTCATGAATTCTTTAATTTGGATATATGCTAAGCATTGCTGCCAGCAAAAGGGATATTAATGACGTAGTTAATGTATATGGAAAACAGAATTCAGGCAAAGAAAGAAGCTTTACTGGTCTGTCTGTTTCCAGTTTATCACATTATCAAGCTGTTAAAGGTTGCCCTAAGCAATAGATACTCTAGTTCTAATTTAATCGGTAGAAGCACTATTGCTTTGACTTCTTTATCTCCCATCATTTATATGATAAAAATAAGACAAAATAAGTATAAATAAAGGGGAAAAAATTCACTAGGTAGAGGAGGACCAACTAGGAGTTGAAGAGAGAACGAAGAGGAAGAAATTATGTTAGCAAATACAAATAAGCTTAGTAAAGGACAAAGGCAGCCACAACAAATTCTGGGAGCGTGCCCTGGGGAGAAAGAAGAAGGGGTTTTCTTTTGGGCAAGACTGGAGTGCAAGAGAATCACAACTGAGTGAAGTCATTATTTCTAGTGACTCTGAAGTTTTCATCAACCAAAAGTTGGTCAGACATGGTCAAAAAGGGAAACAATATCTCTGATGACAATGACGGCTCCTAGCCTCAATGCTTAGGTTAAAGCAGAGAGGAAGAATCAGCGTGAAACCTGTATTTCTAGACTGATACTCAAAATTTGGAAGAAAGCGTTTTAACTGCATTGTAAGAAGAAAGCAACAAACTGAAGCCACAGTCAGTTGAATTGTAGGAAAATCACTAAGACGAGGAAACTGTAATCACTATAAGTGAATGCTTGATTAGTACATTTCGTGAGTAACAAGGCATGTTTGCAATGACACCCTGAGGGTGTCCACTGCTCCCTGATGCATGGAAGGCCATGCAGTATATGGGGAAAAGCCCACAGAAAGGGCTTAGGTGAGCAACAGCTTCTCTCCCAACATTATTATTTGCCAGTCAGCAGCACCTCAGCACCCTATTATGGAGTAAGACCGCACTGCGATGTATGTTATCCAAAACTCAGAATAAAACGATATTACCTTCCCCATGAGAGCTGAGCACTGCCCTCACCTATAGCCATGCAGGACTGCTGATGTGTAGCAATGGGCTCTGCCCAAACGTAAATTCAAGGGCCAAAAGACAGCACACAAAGTGGAGCATAAGGCCACGTATACACAGCAGGCACACTGGCTCCTGACACAACTCTCCATGTAACCTTTACTACACTGATGAGGCACACTGTGCTACATGTGCCTCTGAAGGCTTTAAAAAACTAATTATATCAAGGTGCTACATTAGTATGGGTTAGGATAGAAGGAGACTATTAGATGAAAAGTAGCGATGTGCACTTCGAGGAATCAATTGCTGGGAATTAGACACTTATTTTCAGTGTAGAAGCAATTTAATTTCATTTTGAGAAGATTTGGGGATTAATAACGGAAAAGCAAAGACCTTTTTCTCCTTTGGTGAAAGGCAGAGGATGTACATTCCTGACCTGCAAAGCTGAAACGAGCTGAAGCATTGCTTGCTAGAAGGTCAGCGAAACAGACAGGCAAACTTAATTCTGGAATTTTGGTTGCAGAACTTTGGCCCCCAAAACATACTATAAATCAATGACTGATTACAATATAACCCGGTCTTCTATTTCTCAGGAACTGCCAAACTGAGAACATGATATTATTGTGCTAAAAACTTTAAATCATTTTTATCTCTCCCTTACAGCAGAAGTGCTCATTTGAGATTTAAATGATTTTCTAAAGACAGACGGAAAACAACTACCATAAGAAAAACTACAGTCACAGTTATAACAAAAATGTCATTGTTTTCAGACCCACTAGAAAAATCCTGATCTTTTCACTAGCCTTTGATGATACCATGATAGAAGAAAGGGAACGCTTGTGATAAAGTAACAGAGGCATAAAATTCAGAAGTTTTATCTGACTGAAGATCAGACTCAGACCTAAAGTTTGACCATTCAGAGCTCCCTTCCCTTACATTTCCCACATAAGCCTTGGGAAAGCTTTTATGACCACCTTAAAGGAATCAGTCACTATATCATACATTTAAGTAGCCGAGAGTACAGGAAAATGAGTGACGAAGGGACACATTCACAAAGTTCACCTGCATGCTACTGAAGTCATGACTCAAACGCTGATTCAACCTCATCCAATGAAAGATTTCACAATTCCTGCCACTCGATGCTACTTATTGCCTAGCAATGGAATAAAACCACACACGCTTAGGAAAGGTTATGTTTAATATTTCGGTATATGCCCAACCAGTCAGAAATCATTAACTCATTTGCTCATGAATACTTGTCTGCTCTGAGCTCTATTTTAAACTTGTCTGCATTAGGACATATTTTTAGTTCTGTTTTATTTCTGTGCAGAGTGTAAGAAGAAGAACATTTTATCTCCTGTTCATAAAGGAGACATAAATCATCCTATTCTAAAAAGGTGGAGCAATTTTAGCTCTAGTCTTTTGCAATCAATTTGATCCAGCCTAAAAAAGAGGCCTCATCCTGCTCCTAACCTGGCTCTCCTTAGCTAACTCAGAGATTCATAAGTGTTCAGCAATCTGCTTGCACTATGAGAAATAAGGTTTTTTTGCTACTCAGATTATTGCTCTGCTGTAGAAAATAGGAGCACTAATACAAAAAGGCAGGACCTGCATTATGCTGGAATAACCCACTTGCAAAGAGATCAGCTGTACTCACTCGTGATCCCGCTTGCTACAGCAGATCACCCGGGGTCTGCTCTGCTCGAGCGCTACTGCAAGCGCCTAAGTAACACTAGGAAATTACCTTGGGCCTTCAAGACAGAAGTCCTTGCTGTACTTGGAGCTGGAGAGTTTGAGACTGACCAATAAATATCAATCATGGTAATTTCACTGGAGAATTTCATTCTCCATTGAGTGTGACTGGAATAACTACTCTGGCTTTCAGAAATGCACGAGTGCTTTCAATACTGGGCTAGTCAATGCTCTGACTTATTGCCATCACCAAAAGAAAATCATCTTATGGCACCTAGTGCCTACATCATAAATAAGTTCTGGAACCTACATTTGTTTTTATTTTGACACTGATTACACTTAAGCATGCTAATTATCAAAATAAGTACTTTTTTCACATAAAAGAAGGTGAAGAGTATCAAGATTTGTGGGAAGAAAATACTTTGAAAGAGTAATAACGATTTAATAGAATGCATTTTTTTTTTTTTAAATAACTGGAGTAGAGGGCTCCCTTTATATAATTATAAAATCATTGTTGGTATGACTGATTTAATTTGAATAGCATTCCCCAGGGAAATATACTGTGCTATCAAGTTGAAATGATTATGATTATTTGGCCTTCAGCAGTAGTGGGATAAAGTCAGCAGCAGAGCTGGATGGCAGTATGCCCACAGCTACACCTAATGAAATGAAGCACATCTGTGGCTCTGACAGGAGGAAATACCAGGGAATGAGCTAATCTCAGAGCAACTCATTCCACGCCTGATGCCAGCAGAGTCTCCGAGCACCCACAGGCTATACCCCAAGGTCCTTACTCAGCTTTTACACAGAATTTTGATCACAGAGTGAAAACCAAGAGGGGCAGATGTTATGTTAAAAAAATATTAATATATAAGTGTGGCTGATTCACCAGCTTGTTCGATTTGGCAAGAGATGATGAAAGGGGTGTTCTGTGACCCTGGATTGCAAGAGCATAAAATGACCCTCAGTAAGTCATTTCTCCTTACAGAGACGGTCAAATATGAGAACTGATATTTTTATGATAAGTTAAATAGAGCGGAACTTCATCAAGCTGGGAATAACTTTATTTTAAGTTGCTCTCCTAAGATCAGCAAGCTAATTTCACACCCTGCAACACTGGTGTAGGAAGCCTTAGCAGTATCTTGCTCTGACATAAAATAGGAGAACAGGCCCAGAGAGCTAGTTCTTGAAGGACTTCTGCTCCACTGAACAAACCCTTGGTGGCAATTTAGTATATGGCTTTTTAAGTTGCATTGACAGGTTGCACAATGTTTCTCTGCTGCTCTTGACTAACAATCTAGTAAGCAGATGAAAAGGCAAACTTCTGCCTTTGTCAGATTTTCTGGCACTCTACTGTGGGAGATCAAAGCAGGTGCTTAGAAGGAAAGAGAGACAGTAGGTAGCCAAATGGTGGTTTCAAGACAAAGCAGCAGCCTGCTTGAGGTCCTAGATGGAAGGAAAAAGCCTGATAGAAAAAGGAAAAAAGAATCCCTAAACATATGCTGTGCAGGAAGAACACAATTTGCCATCCCTCTCTGTGGAGACTAAGCTAGACTTTGCTTTCACAATTCGTCTGGCCTCCAAGAGTAAAGAGCTGCCTGTCCAAAGGCTCTGAACCATCTCTGCCCTTGATTTTGTTAATGGTAGCAAACTGGAGGGCAGCATGGGTTCCCTGTTGACTGCTGTCTATAAAATGCCAGTTCCTCAGAGGAAAAGGTAATAATGCCAGAAAAAGTAAATGGCTTGTTTTCCATGTCATAGCAGAATAGTGTTCGGACTGCAGTAAGCAGTTTTTCCTCCTTCCACACAAGGCAAAGTAGGTCTGTGCAAAAACAATCCCCCCTGTCACAGGATAAAATGTATACATAGTCTAAGAATGACTTAAGCTTTCCTGGGGGCTTTATACTGGGACATAAAATGATGTATTCAACTTGTGCTGGACCTGTGCAGCAGCCGGTTTCCCTGAGGCTCTTAGGAAGCATCCGGGCCCAATACATTAGCTGCTTATTGTTCAGCTTTTTCATTTTCAGAAATCTGGTTCCCAGTTCTCCTCTCTTGGAATGAGGTGCCGGTAAGAGACACAATGCAAAACACAAAACATAATTGGGATGGGTAGAGCAATCCGATTAAAAAGAGAAATCTGCCTGGAGCAGGAACAAAAGCCAAGAAATGAAGGAAATGATAAAAAAAGATGAAAACCTAAATAATTTTTTTTAAAAAAAATTCATTTTTCTGTAATCCTCTGATTCCAATGGCAACAAAACAAGAACAGGAGCATTTGCAGTATTCTTTTGGCTAGAGAGGAGGCAAAATGATGTAATATTAATAATCATCATTTTGCTAACTTGACAGAGTCCCATAAATGTTTCTGAGAACACACAAAAACACCAGATAAAATATACCATCTGTCCTCAAGTTCTGCAGAAGCCAGCAGGATAAAAAAGGAGCACCAGTTCAGGCAGAGGTGGGTGTACAGTACTCATTGGCAAGGAAACTACTGCAGAGAAGACTGAAAAAAGAGTTTTTTATTGGAGGTAATGAGAAGTATGAAATAGAAAGTACTTCTTTTCCAGGAGAAGGAAATAATGAAAAAAGGTTTTATGTCAGAAGTTGCTGGAGGATTAAGTAGGGAGGGCCAGAATTTCTACAGGAAACTTCTTACCTACAGGTAATATAAAGAGGCATAACATATCATTAAATCTGCCAAAGTAAAAACTACAGTACTAATGAAGTTCACCAAAGCTTGCCATTTTAAAACTCTGGGCCTCCGGCTGCCCATTATGCGTATGGAATTTGAGCACCAGCCTAAGGTTTCTGCAGGGTCAGTGCGACACGTACCCCTTTGCAGTATTGAGGACACAAACATGGTGTCCTGAAGGGAATGGAGTTGCACTCTGCGACACAAGTGCGATGACATGGTATGACTTAGCTCACTTCAGAAATAATAAGAATGTCTTTAAATGTGTGCGTGGGGAATTAAAATCCAACATCACCCTTTATTCTTCAGAGAAATGTTGCTGATGTATTTTCTTCACTAGTCAAACTGGCATGTTTTGACTGTGGCTGTTTGCACAAGTTCCCCAGGCTAGAGAGATATAAAATAAGCTACTGGTTATCTAACCCCCCCCTTCTGAACAAGGTGTATCAGCTGCGCTCCTACATACAGACAATGCTGCTACCCAGGATAAGATAGCATCTTGCTGCAATCAGATAAATGTTCCTGACCCAACATTCCTCTTTGCCACATGAATCAAAGCTTCCACGGATCCTTTGAGCATGTATCCTCTTTGCTCCAGAGGCATTCTGGAAGATTTTTTGCTGAAACACTAGCTGCTTGTTTAGAGTCAAATCAGAACCTTTAATGTAATATTAGATGGATCTAGGTATCTTTAGATGGATTTATTTATCATGAGGTAGCACCATTTCTTCTAGACTTTTACAAAATTCCTCTCTAGGGATTTTTTTTGTTAAAGGAAGTAGTAACGTTGCTATGGACGAAAAAATGTAGCTAACTTTCTTATTATAAACTGTTTTCAACAGAACATCTAAGGACATATTTGTAAAGGCTTATACACTTAGAAGGTGAAAGCTTGGCTAAAATATAAAATCCTTTTAAGCAGCTCGGCTTTCATAGCATGCTACAAATTCATGAAGAAAGGAATACAGAAGGATTGTAAAATTTCATGCCTGACACTTGCATGTTATCTTTGGGAATCCAGCCTGAATAGGACAGGCATAAAAGGAAAATGTAAGCTTGCATAGCTCCAATGTGGTATTATATCTCAGAAATTCTGGAATGAAACAAACCAAGATCAGTAAGGCAGGTCTCTCAGCATTTGACAAGTGTCCATCTAAATACAAGTTAATTATTTTAGACACTGTCTTGTATCCTGAAGGATGCAATTTGGGATTAAAAATAAATTCAATAGTACATGTATGCTGATCAGTAACATCCATATGCATAGCTAGATACAGACAGCAACTTGAAAGGATAATTAAGATTTAGCATCTCTATTTATAGAACAAAAGTGATGCAGATTCATTGTCTTTAAATGTGAAGGCTGGAGTGAGCACAGGGTGATATCAGTTGCTAGTGAAAGAAGATATAACTCATTATAAAGATGTGTTCTTTTCCACTACAAAATAATATGCAAGATACAAGAAAAATGAGATGACAAAATGGAAGGACAGGAGCTAAAATGTGGGAAGTGAAGAACAAAAAGTTTGTTCTAAGTCCCTGGGACATATATTTTTGCTAAAGTAGTAAATGAAAAGGACTGAAGAGAGAAAAAAATCTATAGAGACACAAGACAAAATAATAGGAATTCTGGTAATAGAGGTGTTTTCTCTTTAAATGAACTACTTAGAATACAAATATTAGCTACTTTTTCATTGCAAAACAATCCAATAGCTACCATTATTCCACAACTATTAAATTAAGGAAGTCTGTAACGCTCAGGGAAGTCCACTTTTTACTGTTGATAATTAAGGATATTTAAATGAACACATAGTTATTCTGAGAGAGTAGCAGCTATTCTGAATCACGAGTGTAAAGAAATTTAATTTCCAATTTTCTTAAATCCCTTATTATAATATTAATAATAATCAGATAAAGTAAAGTTAAACGATTCAATGACTCAATTTACATTTCAAAAAATTAAAATTGTAGAGCAGAGCTTTTTGGATCTGATATTAGGATTAGCTCTTTGAAATATCCCTGGAGAAAACTTGTAGGCAGGCTTTTTTTTGTTTGTTTTTTGTTAGTATGGTACCTTCATATCCAGTTTTCTATAGAACAGTCAGGAAAAGATGTGGCAAAAATGTTTCAAGATATTTCAAAAGGGATAGATTAGACTGCTTTCTACTTCTCTTTTAATTGATTTACAAAGAGCTGCAGAATGCCACTGAAAACTCCCCATTCCAACTTGTTTACAGCACCTCAACTGCACTGCACTACTTTGAATTCTTTTTTTCAAGAAGAGGGCTGCTGCCAGGCTTGCATAAACTGTTAAGCACTTTCTCTACTCTCTGATAATTCATGGTCTCTGTTCAGAGAAGTTTCCTTCTCTTCGTCAAATATGAGTGGTTCTTCCATGCCACAGAAGTTCCATTTGGATTTGTTGCGTCTTGGTCACAAACTTGATATGAGTATCAGCGATCAGCAAGAATTAGTTAAAGTGCTGTTGAGATACCTGTGTAGTTTTTCTTCATGTGGAGATACTAATAAGGATGATTTTAAGAAAAACTTTCAGTTGGAGAAGGAAAGGTGGGCAGACTAAGTTATCACTGATTGTTTAATGCTTGCTAACAGAAAAGAGTAGCCTTCAGGTTAGATGTAATTCAGAGAAACACATTTGATGTGGCTATAAAGTGATGCATCAACAGCAATTTTGTCATTTAGCTGCAAAATGCAAAAAAGAATTGAAACTTACTGTTAATATTCTTTGCTTTAGTGAGCTGACCTTCTGCATATTGGTGATACAGTTCATACATGGAAAAAAGATGCATGGAAATCAAATCAGTCAACGCTGCTGGAATGAGGAAGGTTTTGCTGACTCCTAACTACAGGCACTGACAAGAAACAGCAATGGGAAATTTGTTCCAGCCTTTCATCTAACCATGAAGCAACTGCATTTTAAGAACATTACGATAAGGTGAAAGCAAAAAAGAGGCATTTTATAAAATGTAAATAAAACAGCAAACCGGAGATACACGGGATAAAAATATGCAAAATGTGACTCTGAAGACTTTTTAAGACTTCTTTTGGACGTATCATATTGGTAGGGTAGCTTGATTTTTCACATTTCTTTGATGGTTTTCCAGGCTAGCAACCATTTTACAGCATATGAAGTTAAATTGTCGTAACACACCACCATAAACGCTGTTCATTCCTATACAATGATACTGCATTGCCAAATGAGTGAAAGCAGCCCTTTTATTTCTGCTCTTCTAAAAAATAAACATCAGGAAAACTAAAAATGGTTTTACGTTATTGTCAGTATTTTTTCTTTTTGCGTTACCATTGTCTAAGGAACTTGGTGAGCTCAGCAACAGCCATTTAAATGACATTTGTGTCACTTATATCATAATGGTTATTAACAGCAATATACTCGACCTAAAAATCTGAATGCTGAAACTGATTTTTCACTGATTTTTCCCTGATTTTTTCTTCTCATACCTTCCTTTATCACAAGAAACTGCAAGGCTAAATACAGCCAGGTTGTCCTCTGCCCTTTCATTGAAACAGACTCCTCGTTCGGAAAAGTCTTGGTTTGGGATCAGTGTGCATCTGTGGAAAATTTCCATTGGTGTTTTTAGGCTCTGCATATTCAGCTGACAGTGTGATCCAGATTTTCCAAGCCCACACTACACAGGGACACTGGCTAACCGTGTACCGACTATGCCCTCACTGACTTAAAATAACTCTGAAAATGCTTCTTTCTCCCCATCTCCACAGTTATTATTTGCAATACTTTTTGGTCACAGCTTCCTGTACCACGGTTTTATTCAGTCTACCTTCCAACTCTTAATGTCTTAGGCACCCTATTTGTGAAAAAAGGATAAATTGTAACTTTCAGATAGCTCAGCCTTCCAAAGTGCTGTGACACTCAGCGCAAACAGGATTTTAAGACTTCCACAGGTAGCAAATTGGCAACCAGCTCCTTTCGTAAACACAGGACTTAAGCAAACAGAAGTGCAAAACAGTCCATGACTAGGAATGAAATCTTTTGAGTTCAAGCAATTTGAGATACTGAACTGCTTGGAAGGAAGTTCACAAGCCTTATTTAGCACCTAAAATAACAATGATAATCACTATTAACCAAGTTGTATGTGGTGTTTTCCAACTTCAGGTGACAAAAAAATCACATTCCTTACAGTGATATATCTTTCTCATTCTAGCTACTGATGGCTGTCAAAATGATCATGCAACAAGATACACTGGAGCTGTATGGTTGATTCAAGAAGAGGAAGGATAATAAAGTTTTTAATGCTGTGGCATCTTTGTTGATATTTAATGTATAACATAGCTTATTATGTGCTAAGGGTTATGAAGCGAGAAACTTAAGACTTCTATGTCACAAGACCAAAAAGTAAGACTTCCTTCTTAGTAAAAGTAGAAAAAGGTAAGCAGTGATAAAGTAGACGAACATAAAGATGACTAGTGAGGAAATAAACAATAGCTCCTTCTTACATTATTCAGCCTGTCCTTTGGAGTGGAGCACTATGTCTCCCATAGCTTGCTACCAGCCACTAGCAATTAGGTAGTCACAGACCAAAAAATATGGATATTTCTACAAGCAAAAGTAACAATAAAACAGTTATCAGAGCAGGAAATGCTGATACCTAATTTAATCTGAAGGGAAAATAGGTATTTAACCTAGTTTTCACTAGCCTCACGGACGGGTTTTATTCACTTACCTAGAAATATGATGTGGTAGGTTGATAAGGAAGCTGGTGAGCAGATTTGTGAGGAAATAAACCTAACCAAATATACAGGTGGATGACAGAAAACATTAGGAACTACTGCAAGTAAGAGATGTGGGCTAAGCCCGGATGACAGTGCGCTGAACAGGAGATGCAGCAGGGGCACCACTGAGTGATGGCCCTCTAAAAACATATTTGATACAGAACTGGACTACCCATTTCTGAGTAGATACAGGGTGTCTTCAATATATTATTGAATCATAAATTTGCACAAATGATGCCTACATATGTAAATGGAGGTGTATAGTAAAAGTTAAATTGAGTTTATTTGAACAACAAGAAAGCCCAAGAATACAAAGGTCTGCAAAATGAAGGCAGAATAATTCAGAATGGTCACCACATCACAAGAAAGGACATCACAGAAATGCACATGGGATAGCTGCAGGCAACCTGAACAGGAACTTCATGATTTTAGTCAACATGAAAGGCTAGAGAAACTGAGAAATCAATGCTTCCACCACATAGCAGGGATTTACACATTTTACTTCTATTAATGCTAATGGGATTTATGTCCATCACTACCCTGTACATCAAGAGAAGAATTAACAGCTAGGTCTATCTTGTTTAGAAAAGGAGGGGATTAGCTGTATGTTTCTGCCTCCCAGTACAAGACTTACAAGCCTCACAGGTTAGGAAATTATCTACTGTGCAGCAGCTATAAAGTACGGAGATTACTGCTTCAGAAAGAGTCCATGGGAAATTTCAAATGGCAAATGTCGACTTTAGAGACCTGGGGTATCCGTGGAAAGAATACACATTTCCACAGACACCAGGAAGAGGAAATCCTCATCTCTCAGAAGAGCGAGGCAGTAACCAGTAGCCCAGTGTATGACTGAGCTGCAGAGCCCACGTTGTGATTAGTTCCTTGCATTCACACGCTCATCCAGGCAGGCGGGCAAGCAGAGAGGGTACCACACAGGCCACTAGCAAGAAGCAAGAGCTCAACAGGCTGGTAAGACACAGCTGTAGGAGTTCTACTTCAACAGATGTTCAAAGCCTAATCAGCTCCCCTTTGGGCTGCTACACTAGTACAGAGGGGAGTTAAAATTGCTTTGAATTCCCGCAGTGTGTAGGAAGTAGATAGACTAGCTCAAGGAAAATCGTATTTGGGTGATGCAGTAACACATTCCTATTACAGGCCTAGACCTACATAGCTTGCCATAGCCTTGAACAATACTGCGCTAAAGTGCCTTAAAATAGCCTTTGTTTCACAGAAAAAGAGCATGTTTTGGTCAATGAAGCAGCACAGGATTTATCCTACATAAAACGTGCACATTGAGGTTCTTTACATTAAGGCGAATGCACCATTTCACTTTATCAACCAATCTCAAAACCAGGAAAATACCTCTCTTCTCTCTTTACTTCTCAGAAGAATAGCGCTGAGTAGCTGAAATTGTAAAGAATCCTAAAGCTCTCAGGTTCCTTCAAAAATTCAAACCTTGGCTCAGGTATTTTCTTACTGAAGCTGGAGTTTATGTCCCAAGATAGTCAGCTCTATTTCTGGATTTGAGAAATCACCAAAATGTACTTGGATATGTGCAGAAAGGAAGTTTTCTGTACTCCCTCTTACATGTTAGTAAACCCAAATCTTTTTATAAAAAGTTTATTCTTTAAAAACTACAATTATTCCACAAATTTTCAAAACTTAAATGATATAATTTGGTGAAATTATATCAAGCTTTTAAATAGCAACCTAATTAGTTTAGCATAGGTTTGAAAATCAGAACTTCAATTCATGTTCACATTTTCAGATCCTTAATTTCTGCTAAACTGCATTACTTTGGTTAATAGGTTTTCCTTCCTGCAGTATACAGTTTAACATCTCAGAACATTTCTGTATCAATTACTAAATCTAAATTAAATGTTTATTGAAGTTGTTTACTGTTCAGCACTCCCAAACATGGCTATGGTCCATGACTCACAAACTAGGTTTTGAAGGATTCTTATGGTACAATGACTATAAATTACATGTAAAGGTTTGAAAACAAGTGAACAGTTTAAAAAGAGTTTGGATACAACTTCATTTTACCTATCAGTATCAGAACAACTCTGATGAGGAAACATGTACTAAAGATAAATTGTACTGCTGTTGCTGTCAATTGAAAATGGCTAACATGCAGTAGGAAAATTGTTCTAATTAATTTCTCTTTTAAAAGCCAAGCTTGGACATACAGGAAAATAAAGGAAAAGAGTAGGCAAAACTGGTAATTTCATACAGTAGAACCTCTGTCAGTAGTATAATCAGTTTAGTTAAAGGAATTATGTATGTTCTTGATCTTTTGAAATTATTTCTCCCTTGCTGGGTTTAAATCAATTTCCTGTAACTAAGAAGTCTCCCTCCCCATATGAGAAGGTGAAGGGTTATGATGAGCTTCAATGCAGTACAAGGCAATGGGAAGGTGGCTGAGTTTTTAGTTCCATTATTACAGATAATATTTTACAGAGATGAATATGGATCACAATACCATATGGCAAAGAACAAACATTTTTTATCTCATATGGAAAAGTTGCATTTAATTCACACCAAGATGTTCAAGTAATTCATCCTCATTTTTATCATATTTGGTATCAATTTTTACTAGAACAACCATTGTGTAAGTTTGGACCTTGCCCTTCTAATTGCTGATACCCTATGGAGTTTGTGGACTATATGAATCTCACATTCCTCACCAGACTTCGGTAAAGGAATCACAGTTTGAAGACAACAGTGTTTAGGATTTAATTTTTAACATCTCTTCCTGTGCATCATGCCTTACTTAATATCACAATTGCTGGGATGATTGACATGAGCCACCAATACCAACAGGGTGCAATACAGTGAACATGTCAGTGAAAAAATGTCATTTTGCAAAGCTATAATTTTGAAAGCTAACCTCCAATTTCAGAAAAACATCTTCCAATAACAAAGCCATTACTGCAGGTTATAGTGTTTATGCACCGAAATTTCTACGTTAAATTAAAGAATTGTCCATGACTGACAGCATGAATGTTCAGATTCATACTGACAGCATATACAACTTATTTCCTGTATCTCCATGCTCTAGATTTCCAAAACATCTTAATACTTTAATATAATCCCATGTGAATTTTCAAGGTTTTGAACATTGAAATATTTGTTTTCCAGATGAAATATAGGGCAAATATACTGAAACATTTTTCAACCTGTGCCATTTCAGCACAGCACCAAGTCAATATCATTGCTATCAGGTTTAGTGTAGCTTGAGTAGTACAAACAAGACCTTTCTAGAGGTTGCTTAAGCAAGTGCTACATGTATGTTGCTGGCTGTAACTATAGAAATTCTGACCAGTGTGTGCTCTGAAATTTTAACTCATTGCTTCATCCAATAAAATGTGTGGTTCTTGGTGCTATGGCAAGGGGCACTCTGCAGAAATCAGATTCATACAAGTGAGTTCAGGAAGGACCAACAACTCAGTCCAGATGCACTAATGGTGGGACTAGAGCAAGAAGTAGCTAGTGTGAAATGGGCAAACTGCAGTCCCATTGAGTATCTAGACCTAAAAGTTTACTTCAGACATCCCTTTGCCACTGTTCCCATTAAAAGTCCTTTATACTGGCACCAGAAATACTCAGCCTCAGCCCAGAGAACCTGCTGAATATCAGGGCCTGAACAGAACCCACTTCTCAGTCCATCCCTTGGGGCAGTCCTCACACACAAACATTTCCTAGCTCCTCCCCTCCTGCATCCCTCCTAGCCAACCAGCTGATGAAGGGACCCAGTTCATTCCTTTGATTTGCTCCTTCAGGTCACCCAACTATTCTCTGTTTTGTCGCAAGAGATTGAGTCAATCAATCAAATCTTTGCAGAGCAACAAAAAGCAGTACAGGTGTTAATTAAACTTTGTTATTTTCAGTACAGAATTCAGCTTGAAGTAACTCAGTCTTTTAAGGCAACTAAAAAGTTCAAAAAGTAATAAATTCAAAAGGCCTCTCTTGTTGCATCGTTAAAGACTGCATTGAATTGCATACCTAAAATAATCAAGGAAGTGGGCTTTGACCACATGTGGTCACAAGTGGGCTTGAACCAACATGAGAGGAAGAAAGCTTCTAGAAAGGTGTTACTGGCTATGCCAACAGCGATGGCTTATCAGCTATAGGCTCCCACGTCACAAAGCTCAGTGTAGGGCCTGGAAACACAGTAGCAGGACATTTTTATTTGACAGTGTTATAAAGTTTATAGTTATATATAAAGTTTATATATATAGTTATAAATTTTATAAAGACCCTACTAGAATTTTCTGAAAATCCCCTCCAGATTTACAATGCTGTTGAAAGAAATTGTATTCTCTTTGGAGCTTTACAGTACTGGGTTAATTGTATAGTTTAAATTGAAGAGACTGTAGGAGGACGTCAGAGAGAAAAAATTGAAAGGAAAATGAGATAGATACCTTTAAGTTTTGGAGAAAGCCTAGATGAAAGCTTTAGGAGAGATCCAAAAGGGGAGACTTCCTCAAAGAGCCATCCAGACATTTCCTGCAATTCGACAGAGGCCACTGCCTGAAAAATGCAGAATTGGCAGGCGTATGGTAAAGACAACAGGAAGAATTATTCTTCAAAAAGAATGGAGTTGAGTGGTGGAAGGTAATGAGCTACTTTTACAGATGATGGCTTAGTTTTCTAAGCTTTCTCATTGTTTCAGATCAGGCTCTGTACGCCTGGTCTCAGGTGATGACCGTGTGCCTTGCTCTGTAACATTTCCAAACCCAAAATGGAGAATGAAAGTAATTCCAACCATGTGCCTAAAAACAGAGTTCTTGAAGCTATTCCAGTGCTAAGAAACATGTAAATACAGACAATTAGAAGGACACTGCTATGGAGACAACCAGAGACCATTAAAGAATTATCCATAGTTATTCATCTAGGTCTCCTGACTGTAAAAAAAATTAGACAATGTTTTATTTCAAGATTCACACTAAAGAGATACAAATTTGAATAAAATGCTTCTATGGACACCAACAATAAATTAGCTTCTCTTTTAACTGCAAACAATTAAGGTCTTGATTGAAAATGGTATATTTTTCCTATGAGGCCAATGATGCCTAAAACATAACAAGATTTTCTAAAAGTTTTCTGGTATTACACACTTAAAATGTGAATAAGCCACTGTGGCTTATGAAACATACTACAGAAGTTTCAAAAACATAAAGAAAACACTAAGATCAAATATTGTAAACTTTGACACTATTAATGAATTTGCAGAAAAAATGGTACCTTTAATCTTGGGAGATACTACTCTGTTTTTAAATTAATAACAAGTGAGGATGAATATTTGCTTCCATTTGATAGATAGCATTATAAAGCAAAGTTAGAGAAGATGAGTCATCACTTGATCTTCGGTGATGTTGGAAAATTATCCAATCTCCCCTCTTCAAGTATCAGAAGAGTTTCATAATTTACTCGAGAAACGATTCTACCACTCTCAAACACATAGCAACATGCCCCAGGGTGCCTGGAGGTTTTTATACATCTACACTGCATGAAGATTTCCATCTATTAGAAGCTACTGTCATACTTTAAACATATTTACCAAGTTGCAATTTTCAAAATTGTAAGCATGGTAGAAAGCAGATGACAGAAAACGCTTCAACCCTCGGTGGATGGTTTGTGCATGTTTCCAGTGTATTAATCGCTGTATTGAAACATTTATGGTAGTTTCTTACAACCAGAGAAATCTGATCTTACACAGAAGATGCTTCTGCCGTAAGACATTTATCAAAGGCTTACCTAGAATAAGGATTTGAAGACCAATTGTTTGATCAGAAATGTAGTTTTTATCTAGAAGTAAATTATAGTAAAACAGGAAAAAAAAGAAAGGATTTCATTCCCATGTTGATTCTTAAATATCTGACTTGAGCAAACAGTTACTGTAACCTAACTCAGTTACTTTCTGTAGAGAAAAAACCCACATTGTTCGCCTTTCAGAAAATTATAAGGGACTATTTGAAGCATTGAAGTGTGATAAAGGCCAGATATGGACTGTTATATGAGAAGTGTTCTACTCTGAAAAGCCCATTAGAATGTGTGAGCTTGCCTCAGAAGGTTTGTACTAGGAAGTGGTCTAAGGTTCTTGCTTCAAGTTCTACCTCTCTTGATTCCAAAAGACTTTACAAGTTTCTACTTCAGCTTCAGCAGCGGAAGAATATGTTCCTCAGACTTCTACGCATTGCAGAAACATGGTAAATTTCAAGTCTGCTAGAGAGGAGCTTCAAGTTAAAGTTAAATAATCTCTACACATACAACTGAAATAATTTAAATAGATAAAAAAAAGCTGAATCCCAAGACTAGTACTGTATATTTCAGGAGAGTGATGTAAACCTGAGAGAGAAATTAAGTAAAAAATCTTAAGGGAACTAGTGTTCTAAAACTTTCCTTATGAGATTGTTCTGCATTTTTTTTGCCATTTGAGAAGACGGTTTATCCCACATTCTTTCCCATAGCCCAATATTACTATGAAAACTTGATTCCTAGAGGAGGTGCACTTGAGGATTTGGGCTTCGATATGAGCAATAAGACACACTAGAGATGGTGAAGAAGAGCCCTAATGATTCAGACTCACCAAGGGTTAAACCTAAAAGTCATCATAGATGCAGCGCAGGTCAGAGACCAGCAACTTTCAGAACTAGTTAGCTGAGATAGATGTCTGTGCAACGGTAACAGATTGGCCTCTAAATCCAGAAGAACAAGATAAAAACGCTCCGCCAGCAAGGCTGGATTGAACCAAATCCAAGAGAACAGAGAGCAGCAAAACTGATTGACCCCCAGCCAGGCTCTTTGCTAAGGAAAGTAGTAGAAATTTAACATTGATTGTATTATTGTAAGCAACAGACAATAGTTTTCTGTTCAAGTACTGGATATTTGTGTTTTGATAAGAAGGTTGGTGAAGATGATCAGCACTGAACTACAGCTCATGTTGAATTGAGCCAAAAAACCTCAGAGAGGTATCTCTGGTTTAGACTGGCGATAGGATGCAATAAAGAAGGTGTTATTTAAAATTAGACATATTCCAAATCTGCCAAGTTCTGCAAAGGTCGTGTTTGCTCCACCTACACTCCTAATGTTTTTGATTTATACTCTTGATGCATGACCAGATACTGCCGCTAGGTAGAAATACCAGTAGTTCTGATTTTAGCAAAGCACAGAATGTATGCCTCCTTCTGCCATCCCAGAGTATGCATGAGATGCAGATATTTAGTACAGTTATCAAAACTTAAAGAAAACCGTGACAAACTGTTCCTGTTTTGATAAAGTACATTAGGTCATTAGGTGCCTAAAATCAGATGGAGAACAACAGGAATGAGAGGAAAGAACAAGCTGCTGAAATGCTAAGCTTAGCTGACTCAGACAGGTTCCCTGGTAACAAAAGCAGTTACATTTATAAATATGCTGCAGCCCCCACAATATGGATTATTTCCCATTGTTTTTAAAAAATGGGTGCTTTAAAAATAAAGATTAAAAAAAAAAGAATGAACTTTTGCCAAGATATACTAAGAATTATTTTCTGCCCTCTTTGCTCACACTGAATTATCCCAGGACTATTGACTCTAAGAAATTAATTGCTTGCTGTGAGTATAAAGGGAGCAAAATCTCCCTTAGAAATTAGATGCTACCATTAAAATGAAGATATCCAGCTTCCACTCTCACCTTTAGGTTCCTTTTAAATGAAGTATTTCTAATAGAAATATTCTGCTTATTTAATGCAGTACATAAAAAGGCAATAAAGTCCAAGGTTGTAGGTGTTTTTACATAATTTTAATTTATAATATAATAAAAATACACAATACCTACAGTACTGCTAAAAATGAACTTTCGTCCTCTCTGCATTAAGTATTAAGAACTCTATTCACATTTGGATAATTTTACATTTATTTTAACTTTGTTATAAAATAGCTATCAGCCTAAGCCATATCAAAGTATTATTTGTACAAAAAACAATCTATTTTTGATACCACTATTCTTCCACATCTGAGTCATATCAGTCACGACTGCTGTCTGCATAAAGCTGTACCTCACTCTTAAGTCCTCAAATGTATATAAACTTTATTACTTGGTGGCTTAGATGACTACACTGGAACCCAGCTATTGATAGATCTACATTTTAGAGAGTATCTTTTAGAATTAGCAAACCAAGTACTAGTTATCTATGAAAGTAATGACAGAAATTAAGGGAGTTATTTTGAAAAAAACCCAAAACATTAATGATAGGTCTAGTTTGCAGAATCGCAACGAGGATTACCAAGCCTGGCGTTAAAACAAAACAACAAAAGAAATACCTAAGCCCAGAAGAACACTACAAGTCAAATTTCTCCTCCGACTCCTGTTTCTTCCTAAAATTACCAGACTGGCAACAAAACACAAGAATCACCAAGCCAGCTTCAGGCAACCTCATTCCTCACCTACACCATCCTTTACTATGGAAGAAAGACGCGTCTGTTCAGTGTTTTCCCTCTCCCCTTGACTTCCCTCACTGCATTTCTCCCTGCTCTTTTCAATTCACTGATAAAAGCAACTCTGGTCCCTGCTGCTGTTGCAGGGGCTCTCACTGATTACCCAATGCTGCAGTTTTTCTGGCTTTTCCCAATCCCACCAATTCAATTATCTTTATTCCTTCTCCCAGCTCGTCTGACACCTGCTGATTCCCCAGCTCACCAGCTGCACCATAAACATCTATTTTGTCTTCATCCTTTCATAAACTTATCCTGATGCTCCATGAACTTGTCAGTCCTTACTTCTTTCCTCTCCTAACATTGGCAGGAGCTGCTGGGCTCCTTCCACTGCTTCTTCCCACTTTCCCAGTTAGACTGGCATCAGCCTGCCTCCTCCACAGATGTTTTACAATAAAGGTCTCCGGTTCTGGAAAGGTGGTGCTTTCTGCTTCCCTTAGTATCTCTGATCAGGCACCCTCCCTGCACAGCACAACGATTGCAACAGCTAGGACTGAACAGAGAGTTGGACCTGAGTGAGCTGAGGAGGCGCTGCAGGGGTCTTTACTGCAGTTCTTTCTCATCATTACTGTGCAATCATACCTTATTTATTGTTGTTCTTGAATACACTATAAAAGAAGTGGACTTAGCAACATGTAGGATGCTCCAAACTGAAATTAGGTAACCCAAAGAGGTTCGATTCCAGTAAGGTCCCAGAGCTGTACCCAGCTGGGTCTGTAGCACACAGCTGGTGAACACAGCTAGAGACTGGCAAGGAAACCCAGAACAGCCCAGTAACTTGCTTATTATAGAGAAGCCTATCACAGTACATAGCTTAGTTCAAATTTAAATATTACAACTTGAATCTGGGCAGGCAAAGCTCCAAAATGGTCCTAAAATTTGCTATATAAAATTAAATGGAAGAAATTTCATATACAAGCCCTGATCTTGAGCATTTTAAGAGTTCCCCTCATTTGCACACCTCTGTTTTAAAACTGAGGCGTTAGGCAGCAGATCAAGCAGATCAAGGGCGTGCAGGGCCAGCAACCCAGGCAGGGAGGGACTGGGCAGGGCAGAGCAGGAGGAGCTTGCCTGGGGGAGAACAGCCCAGTGTGATGGGGGCAGAGCTAAAGACCCAGATGTGGATGCAGCTGGAGGAAGCCAGAGGCTTTCCCAGTTTTGTGCTCAGAGACAAGAGAGTTTCTGGGGCACAAGGCAAAGCAACCACACACCCATAGGAGGAAGGTGGTGAAAGCTCAATGCTGGGGGGCAGGTGGAAGTCACCCAGCCAGCTGTGTCAAGCTTCGCATGTGCAAGGCCATTCATTGTAGGGGAGCAGCATGTTTGCATGGTACAGAGAACTGGGAGTGAGATACGCTGGCTGGAAGCCAGGGTTGTTGATTTGGAGGAACTCAGGGAGGAAGGGGGTGGTCGAGAGCGCCTGCGGGAGCACTCTTGAGCAGTCTCATCTCAAGGCAAGCAGCAAGCCCACTCCTGAGGAGAAAGACAACAGGATGATAGACTTGTTCATATAGCACTTTCAGGAGCAATACACAGCGGGACTCATCTAGAATAGTAGCCCCAGTTTTAAGGCAGAAAGGCATCAGCATGGTGAGGGGGAATGCCAGTGGCTGGTCCATTCCATCAGGAGACTTGTGCATCTTCGCACTGAAGAAGCAAGGGCCCTGGCTGCAAAGACGAAGCACGTGGTGATGGAGGGAGACTCTGCAAATCAGCAGTTCAGCTTACAGGGTCATAAGGGAATCTGAGATGCATCAGTAGCACCTGCTGTCACTGCAAAGCCAAGTTTTGTATTGTCTACACTCATTCAAATTTTGTTTTTCCTCTCCAAACACAGAACAGTCACTCCAGTGAGCTAACTGGTGGTGGTAAACATAGAAAATTGTTACTTTGAGCAGTAATTTGTCATAAACAGCTTGTGATTATTGCAAGAAGAACATGAAGATTGAGTGAGAACAGATTGAGTGAGAAAACACTGTAGATGGCTCAAAAGAAGTACCTGAGAAACTGACACAAAATATGACAAGCTAGGACAACCATCACAATTTCTAAATTCCATCCAGCCCATCAGTGATCAGAATGGATCATGGGAATGGTCCTGGGATGATCAGAACCTTTCATTCAGTCTTGATTTTGTTTTATTAAATATAGGATCAATATTTTAATAAAGTGCTACTGCTGTGAGACACTCTAATAAAAATAGTACTCTCCTTCTTGGAGAACTAGAAAAATCTTGCAAAATGTTCATTAAAACACTTATATTTCTGAGAAATCTCCCATTCCCACCAAGTCACTAAAGCACTGCTGGTGTGAAGCAGCAGCCAAGTTTCTCATTCTGATGTTTTTGCACTTTATAACTTGGTGTTTTCTTCAAGATTTCCTCATCTTTATGTTTTGTGTATGAGACTGACAACTGGTTTTGTCCGTTTCACATACTAGTGACGAAAGCTGAAAGAACAGAAGAATGAAAAGACCTTCCCTGGGAAAGGTTTTTCCAGCCTCCCTCCCTTTCAGAAATATTCGAGCAAAACTGCTCACTCTGAAAGGAAACAAAACACTGAACTCTCAGGTGCAGATTGCCAGCCCTCAGTATAGTCCAGCCGCAAACTGTCTTTATTGCAGGTAAAGGAAGGAACACCTTAGCCCACAACAAGAAAATTTTGCAGTTCTGAATTACTTTCATTTAACACATCTAATCAAAGAATTGCAAATGCATGGTAGCTGGTCAAAATGTAAAACGTCCCTTCCTATCCAACCTGACATTTCTAAACTGGAAATTTGCAACCCAAAGCCCGGTACTTGTGCAGCAGACGCAGAGAGGAGAGCCGGGGGTATGTTCTACCCGTCCTTTCAGAGACCCGTGCAAATTGGCAAATAGCTTCACTGATTCCTGACTACCCAGACTCACGGTGTGGCTACCGTGGGAGGGGTTGTGAGCCAGACTCTTACTCATTCCTATCTGCAAGCATGGGTGCATGCGAGTCCAAAACTGCTTCACAGTGAGCTATTTAGAAGAATGAGAAGTATGTTTAAGAAAAACGACATTTGAGAAAGTCACAATCTGTTTGCCCATTTTTCCTCTTCCTCTGACTATCAATTAGCAGCAAATGTCTTATTCACCGCCCATTCTTTGCCTTCTTTTTCTTCTATGTGAGCTTTTCTTTTCCTTTCAGTCTTTAAAGCATTTAAAGGAGTCATCGATTTTTCCATATAATATATTAATCTTTAAATGACTTTAATATTCACGTCACTGTCAAAAGCAGAAGCTCCTTTGCTTAAGGCTGTGGTACTGACAGAAAAACTTTAAATTTAGCTCAGTATATGTACATATATTTTCCCTACTTCCCACACACATAAAAGCTGCACATTCCAGTTGGAACTTCCTTTAAACCCTTTAATTACACAGGTTATTTAGTCTGGCTCTTTCCTTTCCAATGACTTTTTAACTAAATTAAATGTCTGCCTCTTGCTGTCCTTTCTACATTAGCAGGCCCATTATTGATTTTTATTATCTTTCCAAAGAGAAGTTTTTGCAGCTGATTGCTATTTACACTGTAAGCAGTTCACTTATGCTGAGAATTCATGCTGCCACTGAGACTGCTGAAGACGGCTCTCACAGCTCAGCTATGCCCAGCACTGAACCAGGTATTAGTGAGAACATTACACAGCTTTGCAATGGGGAACAAAGACGAATACACAAACACTTCTGTAGCATAAAGAGCACAAAGATATTGCTCATTTATGAAGCACTCTCGTACCAAAATAGCTCCTCATGAAAGTTTATCATTTACCAGCTAGCTCCCTAAAGAGGTTCCTATTTGCTCTCCAGTCTGCAGTGATGTTTGCACAAGCAAATGTGTTGCTGCTTTTTCTTCATTCGCAATCAACATAGGGAGAAAGCAGGTACAAGGGAAGGGAGAGAATGAAGGAAAAAAAAAAAGCAGTGAATGCTTTAGATGATATTTGGCCTTTTGACAGCTCCACAGGTGATAATGAAGGGCTGATAAAGAATGCTTCAAGTCAGGACAGTTGGTGACCAATGCGTTGGCTAGAATTACCTGCAAACAAGGAAAGGGTCAACTCTTACAGACCAGGTTTTCTTTTTCTTTGTTGAGTACGTCTGAACAGCAAAGCTCACACAGCAAGTTGCTCCAGTGATAGCTGTTGTTTATGACGCATTCCTACCTGAATGCTTCAGAGACCTGATTTCTCATTGATTATGCCACTTTCCACTCCTAGCCACAGCATCAGAGCAGAGGAATCAGAGATTGAAGCAAGAACAAAAAAACCCTGAAGTAGCAACACTAATTTGTTTTACCCTTACACTGCAAGTGTATGGTTTTTTTCCCCAGCTACAGTTCTGAGTTCCCAAAGTACTGCATAAATGGTCAAAACCAGAGGAAAGTGAAAACACAAATTGATGATTCAGAGACAAAGCTGAAGAGAAGCACATTTCCAGCAATATATGGTTTACAGCAGATTGAGAAAATAACTACAATTAAAATAAACACAAAGCTTCTTGACAAGCCTACTGAAAAATAGAGAATGCAAGACAGTATAGGAGATTATAAATGTAATGACTGAAAATATACAGCATGTGACAGTAATTAGGATTCTGCATTTGTCCCAGGTATCTATAGAGTTGGATAAAAACAGATCTCACCAAAGAATCGAATTGTGTTGCAATTTAGGCCTTTAGAACCTATGGGATTTATATAATGGGATGCAAACTTCTCCCTTTAAATTGATCAGTATCCTCAAAGAATGCAGACAAATCTATTTGCTTCTCTAGACTGGAATCTCATTTTAATCAGGGTTGTGAGTACCATTGTGACAGCCACAGAAATAACTGCAGTTGAATATGAAGTTACTTGATGTAACTACAAACTAACCAGTCAGGTAACAACTGTAGAGCGAGCGCAATGGCACGTGCCAAAACATTGATGGAACTGTCACAGTGGCACCTTGCTTCCAGCTGAGCAGTGCTCAGCCTTCTGCTAGGAATGGGCAATGTTTTGCAGCCCTATCAATGCATGTTCTGAACAAGTGCTGCCCACAAGATATGCAAATCACTTTGATCACAATATAAACAGGAAATGCAATTCTGCTTTTTTCTGGAACATATACGTGGTATCGATATAGTCATCCTCTCAAACATATGGCCTGTGAGTTGCTGTTCTAAGTCCCAAGGAACTAAAAAAGCCAACTATTATTTCTTCTCCTTCCTGCAGAATTTCTAGGGTGAAAACAAATTTCAAAGCAATTTATTTTACTGTTCCCTGAGTCACACAGATCATCTTCCCTTGTCTCATAGTAAGACTTTTTGCTTCACTGGCAACTGTACCTTCAGCTACACAGCGCATGGATTGTGCACTGCGCTGCACCTGTAGCATCGAGACCTTTGGCTGAGCCCATTCATTACAGCACAACCATTCTGGAAGATGTAAAATTAATAGCTGTATAGCATCACCAAAACATATAAGATTAATGACAGAAACATTGCAGTCCACCACCTTTCTCTCTTTATTCCCTTCTGTTCCATTTTTAGTGTTTCTTTCTGTCATTTCTGTGTTCTCCATGACTTTTATTGGCATGTTGGACCATTTTCTTCTTTTCCTAGTAACTGAGAATTAGAGTACATCTAACTCATATATTTAATTCATATATTTAAGTAATGTAATGTCAAAAGGTCAAAGGCATCACTCCACATACCAACATTTATGTTAATGTGATCTGACTGGGGGACTAGGACATACCTCTGGGTGATTTTGTGGCAGACCTTCCACGACTCTCTCACCAGCCACCCCTATCCCACTCCAAAGGAAGCTCAATGCCCCTAATTCAGACCAGCACATTTTTCCCTGCACCCCCACAAGCCTCACACAATGTTCAGACCAGAGACACAAGACCAAAAGGAAGATACAGGTTTCAAGCATGGCCTTCAATATGTGATGGATGTGCCATAAAGTAATTCCTTTCACTTGGTATTTGAAATTAATGAGAACAAACTCATCTTCAAATTTTGAATCAGAAACATTTTAATGCCTTCTGAACTACTACAAAGAAGAGGTCACATTCCATAGGTGGGTTTTCCTTCTCTGTCAGAAAAAACTGAGGTGTTACAGGATAAAATTGTTTGCCATCTAACCCTATTTCATAGAACCCAATTCACAACACTCTGTTAGTAAACTTTATTAAAATTATGTCAGTCATTTCCCTTCAAAAAAAGATGATGTATGCAGTTTTTCATGCTACACCAAACACTGGAAGAACAAGATAGAGAGACACATTTGAATTTACATAAAGATTGCAAGCTGTTGTTCCAACGTAATTCTGAAGTGGTGTGCCCTGTGTGTAGGCATTTGATCTGACTGCATTTCTGCATATTGAGTGTAACATGTACAAAATCTATAATTGGAGTCTATTTCCTGAAAAGAAATAAATGGCTTCTTTCTGTTGAAAGAGAAAATGATACATTTCTGGACAGGGTTTTCCAGGCCATTTTTTTCATGTAAATTGGGTCTTTTAGTTTATCCACTAGATATTTAGAATTTATAACAATTTTACAAAGAATTCCTTAAATACCTTTTTGGTTTTAAAAATGTTTACACTTTGTTAAATATTTCTTTCTTCCCCACTCCACCCTCCAAGCATAAATGCTGTATTTTACTGCTTACTTAAGGGGCATTTATATATATTATGTTGGGATTGATTTGTTATTCCATACCTGCCTGCATCAATTTGCCAGTTCTGGACAAACACCCCAATTTCTGGGGAGTTATGGCTAGGTTCAGTTTTTCTTATCACTAGCATCTACATTTGTTAGTCTATATACTTAAAAGAAATTACTGCATTTCAGATGGGAAAATCCTAAGACAAAGCTCCCTATACAACATGGAACTGCCTAGTCACTCAATTTCCAGTGTTCTTTAGTCTCCACAAGCACTGAAATTCCAGAGGAAAAATAAAGAAAAATTGATATATTTTGAGTTAAGTTTTAAATTTTAGTGTCAATTTTCTCTGCCTAGACAGATCAATTTTTCTTTCTCTCAGACCACTTTATCCTAGACTGTGTAGTGCACAACAAACAGCCCACTCAGAGCAGTTCACCATTTCTTCTACTCCCAAAGCAAGCTGAAAATTTCCCAAGTTTGTTGTCTTTTCATGAAAACTACTGATGAATGATAATCTAAAAGCAGACCTCATCTTCCCACTCTAGAAGTTCAGATCACAAGTACTGTACTTTCCCAAATCAAACCTAACAAACCTAACACGTGAGACAAATAGCTACAGCAATGCTATAACATGGGAAAGTATGGAATAACAAGAGTCTGTCTCTAACAACTCTCCTCCCGCAGTATCTAGCAAGAAGGAACTTGGCAGCAGGTACCAAAACTGTGACCCTTCCACGCCCATCGCAAACAAGCAGCCAAATAAAAAAATAAATGAAAAATAACTAGAATAAGGCAATGGCCAGATGAGATTGCTGTAGATGAAAGCCTACAGCATTCAAAACGAAAGCTAAGTAATGTAAGCCTTGGCAAAAACAAGAGTAGAAAGAAGCCACCCATTAACCTCTCTGTCTGAACTGAGAAAACTCTAGCAAGCACCGGGACACTCAGTTGGCAATTTTACTAAACTGTAAGTGTAACTGTATCTCAAAACCCCAGGTAAATCATGCATGAGTGCAGAAAACACGTACTACGCAGACAGAGGAGCAATACATTAGAGCTGATGCTACACCAAATTAGCACACTTTCTGGAAATAGCAAATTGTTGGAGATGTTCGAAAAGGTGAAATCTAGGTCTAAATTGTCCCCAACCTTGACATCTACATACCTGTTACTGAAAGCAACCCATACAAGTGCTTAGGACCCCACTAGCACACATCAGTCAGATGAGGATGGGAGTCTCACTGTGCTAAACCACAGTTTCTTGCTCTGGAGGTAAACGGACTCCTGCAGGCCATCAGCCTCAGCAGTCTCTGCTTTTCCCAACACCAATCCTAGCCTTGTATCACAACAAAGGGGCCCACTCGATGCATCATCATGTCAAATAATGCTAGCCTTTGGCATCCTTCTCTGAAACATGCAGACATTTACAGGCAGCCAAATTCCTTCTTTTCCTAACCACGACCTGACTTAAAGTAACTCTAACCCTTCAGGGTACGATTGCACATACAGAAGCATAAAGGAACGAGAGCCCAATAAAAATGCAGACTCCTGCCAGCAGTCAGCCTTTATAGTTTTTACTTTACTACCCCTACGCCTAATCCTGACCCTACAGCATACTTAGATAAGGAAGAGTCTACCATCTTCACAAAACTCCTACCTTCTTAAAAAGAATAAAAATAAAATAATAATAATAATAAAAAAAAGACTGAGTGCACGATCCAAGGGCTGTTAACAACTACAGACATCAAGAGAACAGGGACTAGGCTCGCAGATCTCTGATGTTGTTTCACCAGGGACAACTGCTTTGTTCCTGTAAATCACAGCGCCTACACGGCACCTGCCCGCCTGCTCTTTTACACCAGCGCAGGCAGTGAATTCCAGAAAAGAGCCCCTGCCCATTCCTTCTAATCCCTACAAGCAGCCTCTTCATTTCTCTATCTGTCCTTTGAAACTCATGTGGGAAGAATGGCGCCCTCTTGGAAATACAAGGATTTTACTGCCTTTGTTTTTCCAAGAGTAAAAAAATTCTTACTCCAAAAAGTGCCATGAACTGGCTGCTCCCCATTGCACATTTGTGCCACGGTCTGTCTTTCAAATGGCTTGTTCTTATACCTCTCAGAGTTATAATACTGAATAACATGGAACGCATAAAAGCAAACAGATGAGTGAGAGAGAATCAACAAGAGTTTTAAAAAGTAGAACCATATATAGAAGTGTACGTATGTATGTCTATGTGTGTATTTTGAACACATACAAAGGCATACTCACACAAAAATGGGTAAATAAAAAAAAGAACACAGCTTATATTTCAATGGATCTATTGACAAAATTTTACATTTGTCCCACATCTCTTTTTAAAAGTATATAAAGCCAAAGCATATAAGGAAGCTGCTGAAAAGAAAACTTTTGAAAACCAGTAGTTCCTCTTATCCATGCTAGTCAACAAGGTAATTGTAATAACTAGATTCTTCCAGTTCTGTCTGAGAACTCATCTAAAACATCTCAACCTTGTGCTCTGTCTCTTGTACAAAATCTGAAGGAAATTCTTAGTGAAATAGGTTGAGCTGGAAGGCAAGACAGGCTTTGCCTCATCAGACTCACTGGACAAACACCATGTAACTTTCATCTGTACGATCAGCTGCAGAAGAATACCCTTAAAACAGAGTAAGTCTAAGCTGGTTTGTTTGCAGGGCCAGAGAAAAAAAAAAAAAAAAAAATATTGAGCCTAAGACATGATTTACAGAAAACAGAATTGTAACAGACCCAAGCTACTCAAACTATCAAAGCAATTGCTCTCAGACACATCTTCAATAAAGAAATATTAAAAATTACAGAAAAAGCAATCTTTTTTTGTGATTCTCAATTAAGCTGGTATTTGAATATTGGCCTTTATTACATTTTGTTTTCATTATTTCTGAGAGTTAAAAAGGTCTTTGTTGGCATCGGGACTGTGATATATGAAACTCAGCTACTATTCACATTTGGTATCCTGTATATGCCATTCTAACTAATGGGAAAAGCATGAAAATCAATATGTCTCAACTAAGAACTAAAACTATCTAAATTGACCTATGACATGGGGAAAAATACACATTTCTCATCATTTTCTAAAATGGATTCTGCATTTTTTCAGCTCCACAGTAGTTTGCACATTGAAATATCTAAAATTTAGCTATTCCATTTGTGGAGAATGGTAGAATGAATGAACTATGTCCTCTTTAGGACATTTTAATATCAGAGATAAATTTATATTTTAAAGCAGAATTAACCAATACAGCTACCAGCAACTTAATTATGGTTGTTTCACATGCTTTAAAAAATTCAGACCTCTGGGATCTCATATTTCATAGCCAAAACCTATGAGCCACCACAGAAAGACAGCATGCACTTTTGAAATTATAAAGTGCTAGCTATACATTCCTAGATTATATTATAAATTATGAAATCTTTTCCATTCATGCAACAGGACACAGGTCATTCTAGTATAATAATCTAATAATAATTGATACAATTGCTCTCTGTATATCAGTCCCTCCATGGCTAAAATTAGTCCTTGTTTGCTTACGTTTAGAAGGCTTGCTTTGTCATGAATTTGGGACTGGCTGCTGGGTTCACCATTCTGATCAAAACTGAAGAATTTTGATAGTTCATAATGTAAAAATCTGGTAGCAAGCAGCTACATGCTATTGCCAGAGCACTGCAACTCTGATGTGTAAATAGGTCCTTCTGCCTCCCAATCCCACTAAAGTCTTTATTTCCCTGAACGTCAACTAAGACAGACCTTTGGCTTCCTGCTAATGAATAATACATGTTTATATCTCAGTTTGCCAGGTAGATTCCATAAAATTCACACCTGTTTCTATTGCTTCCTCTAGAGACTGTGGCACATGACATCTACTGAATGTTTTTGAGGGCTTAATAGGGAAGAAATATTAGGCTCTCATCAGGTTTCTTTTGGTGTGTGGTTTACTTGAATTCTATGTAAAAGATTTTGGCAGCAATTTGCAAGTCCAATCCGACAACTACATGTGAGTTGCCCCAGACACATGAAATTACTTTTATGCGTAACCGATTACAAGCCAGAGGCCTTCATCCAGAAGACATCTTCCCAGGAAAAACTCTGGATTATTATTATATTTTTAAATCTTCAAAAAAAAAAAAAATGTGGTTTCAACAAATTTCAACAAAATTAACAGGCCAAAATTAAGAAATCTTTCCTTTAATCCATTTCTTAGAAAAAATTTTTCAGTTCACTAGTTTTACAGAGACAACGAAAAGCCTGAAGTAACAATGCTAAGAAATCAAAACATGCTGTGCATACATAGGAAGAAGACAGTGGCCCAGGTTCTACATTTTAGCACAAAAGAACAAATGAAAACACTTGCCAAAAATTTGTATGCCAAAAATGAGAAGCCATAATTATAGGATTGTAAAGTTATACGTAACTATTAGAAGGCAGAAGAAAAAGGTAAACCTTCAGCTTGCTTAACATATTACTTCTTCAATAAACGTTCCTATTTAAAGAACATCATTGTTCTGTTTTACTGAAGAAAAGCGGTCAATTGTTTTCTATTATTACAACCAAAGACAAATTTTGTACCCCGTTTCAATGCCAAAGCTACATGAAGAGCAATAAAACCCTGAAAGAAAGCTTCCCGTCAGTTCTTTCAAGGGCATGGGCTAAAGATTAGCATTTATCTGAAGTTACTTGCACAGAGAAACAGGTGCTTTCATCTGAGCATTACAGGTCAAATTCTTACTAATAAACATGCACCTGACACACTCCGCATCCTGTAATCTTCCTTCCTGCCCGGACTCCAGCCCTCATTTTACATTTCTGTCAATTCATATAGACTAGAAGAAAATTGAAATCCTTGGCTTCATTCTTAAAAAGCTTCTCATTCCATTTCAGCCAAAATCCTTTTTGTTTTATATACCTCTCCAATAAATGTTGCTCCTCCACACTTTACCTCACATCTGTGCCTCCTCCAGTTGAGAAAATCCCATGCTGGAACTAAATTAAGAACTTGAAAAATGCAAATGAAGTAGGCAGAAAATGAATTATTGCAGCACCAAGAACTTAAACTAATAGAACAATACAGCACTTTTTGATCAATCTACAATGCCCCACAGGCAGTTTTATTTAATCAAAGTGTTATCTAAAATAAGATGAAGGAAAAAGTAATTCAAAAGTATATTCTAGAAATATTTTAAATTGGCTTTGTAGAGACATAAGGGTACTCGCTTTCTGCCGCATTAATACTGATGTGCTGATACGGTATCTGTAGAAGCCATGCAATTAGAGCACTATGGGATAGTGCTTGCAGGACTCATTGAACTGTAGCATAGTTAGAAAAACAATTCTTAGATGAGAGAAGTTTAAATAGTCAAATACTTCTATTCAGAATGATTGTTGACACTTGTAATCAAGATTTCTAAAGACTTAACTTTAGTAATTAGGTGCTTTAACTCTAAATAATTGAATACATGCTGCCACATTATTTAATTCTCTTCCTAAAATAGGCAGAGACTTTTTTTACTGGATTCAGTGAAATTTTGTATCCCATGATATTTGGTGATATCTGCAACCTTCTTAAAGGCTGGGAGTCCCAATATCTCATTCAAAATATAGTAAACTAAGAAAACCCCATCTGAACCAATATCAACCATCTAGAATGGAGCTGCATGTGCATCAACTCAAAGCAAAGTTTTTGGGTCAGTCCTGATTTCAGCTGAGATAGAGTTAATTTTGTTTCTAGTGGCTGCTGTTCAGATTTGATATTAAAGGACTATCAATAATGCATATTGTTTTAGTTGTTGCTAGGTGATGTTTATACTATTCAAGGACTTTTTTTCAGGAGCAAAGACAGAATAATGGAATGGCCACTGGAATATTCCATACCATAGACATCATGCTTGGTATATAAATGGGGGTAAGCTGGGGAGTAGGAATAGGTGATCACTGCTCAAGGCAGGCTGGGCAACCAATTCACTCAGTGGTGAGCATGTCTTGTGTTCTATTATTTTACCTAGTATATTCTTTTATCATTATTATTTTCCTTTTTTTTTTTTTTGTTATTGTTCTATTCAACTGTCTTTATCTCAGCCTGCAAGACTTTTTTTCCCTTTCCTTTCCTGTAATTTTCTTCCTCTTCTGGAAGGGGGAGAACTGCACAATCACTTATGTGCTCCTAGCTGCCAGCTGGAGTTAAACCACAACAGGGGCTTTGAGGACAATATTCAGCAGTTTTGCAACAACAGAGTTCTTATCAAAGTATTTGGGTTCTCTTGCACTGATGCTCTCTTTCCCCTAGGGGCATTATTTATTAGCAAGAAAATAGCAATTCTACTGCAGCTTTACTCCATCTCTAACTCCACAGTTATTCTACACGCAGGTGCAAGGATAGCCCTTGTTTTAAACATGAATAGACTCTTCATCCCTAACAGAGCAGACCCCCAACAGTTACCTTGTCTTACTTACTGCTTCACTGAATTAAAGCTCTCCCTCACAGATACACTCCATCAAGAGAACAAATTCACAGTGGTGCTCAGAGAAATGAAATGTGAAAAACGAAGTACTTATTTCTGGGTGCACCACAGCTCTAAACATACCCAGTTTTGCCCAGGGCAAACAAATATCCTGCTGCCTGCAGTTGTCTAGATTTTGGATCATCTCCTTGTCTTGCTGCATCGGCTCCCCCTTACCACCAGTCTCTTCTCCAGCTTGTTTCACTACTGGTCCATCAGCAAATGTTAACACTTCCGTTAAGTGCAAAGAGAGACAGAGGCTGCCAAGAACCACGAAGGGAGCACCAGGTCTTACTCTATGTGTAAGCCAGGGTACAACAGAGGCTGGGAAGTTCTTGGTTTCTAAACAGGCTGTCACCAGGCTTAGTGAATCTATGTAAGGCATCATCCTTAGAAACGCTTTTCAAATACAGATACACAGCCAAGGAATTATAGTTAGGTCTGTTCTGTGTGAAAAAGATGAATTACAAGAACACTGCAAACTCCGTATTATGGTGGTGTTCCAACTGGTTCACTTGCAAAATAAATAGCTTTTCTTCAAAATGCGAGTGCTAATGTGGAAGTGGTGAAGACTTGCTCACTTTCTCATTTGCCCCAAAGGAATCACTTTCCAAAAAAAAAAAACAAAACCCACAAAAAAAAGCCCAACCAACCCTAAAAAAAACAACTCCACAAAAACCTTCAAATTTTTTAAAAATCCCAAAGTATATACTGTGTATCCTCTATTCAGCAAAAGAGCCTGCTTCTTCTGGGAAGAAGGCTTTTTAAGCCTCTACTTCTTTTCCAGGTGCCTTAACATTGTTTGAAAATAGCCAGAAATCAAAAGATATTTGCTGAGTAACAGTGATATTCTATTAATACTGAAAGACGAAAAAGCTAGAAAAAGAGACATTTGACAAATGACAAACTACATTTATACATACTTTATCCTATTATTAGCATGCTTCAGACCTTAAAACTCCCATGAAGAAACCTAAAATCAGGACTGTAAATTTAAACACCTGCAGATACTACTTCTGCCATACAAATCTGCTGCCCATCTCTTCCTTACTCTGCTGAGTCACACGCAGAGCCTCACAGGGAAGGCTATAACTAACATTCTTTTCTCTCATCACCCCAAAACATGTAACTCAAGTACAGGAAATCGTTACCTGGAGCAAGATTTCAGGGAGTCAGATATTAGCACTGGTATTTCAACTCCCTGTTTCCAGAACTTTTCTAATGGTCCACTAAGGTAAACCCACTCAGCTAAGGACCTCTTACATAGGGAGCTAAACGCCACTGTGACAACAGAAGTTGTTTGCCTCCCCTTTTCCAAGGGACACGCAGTCATCAGCTTTCTCAAATAAAACAGTGGTCAGATTCCTCAAATATGCAAATGCCTTTTTGCTAGACTGAGAATCACCTCACACATTTAAATGGGTGGTAAATTGCCTCAGAGGTAAAACTCTGTCAGCTGCCCCAAGTGCCTCACAGGCATTCTTTGGTACGAAAGGCGTTCGCTGGAGCTTATGTCTGAAACTACATCCGAACCATCGCAATACTAAGGCCTGAACGGGACTGCTAGTGACCAGCTGCTGACTGAGACCAGAAGCAATGGGGGAGCAGTGGGTTTGGGGTGAATGATCCCCCGCCTCCCTTTCTAACACATGATTAAATTATTCTTTAATCTAATTATTCTCTGCTGCGTAGCAATTACAGAGTAACGTGCGTGTTTATCAGCTATGGTGTGTCCAGTCTGTGCCGTGAAGATACTGTTGCTGCCACTTAGACATTTTTTCCCTAAAATGCAATGTCACTTAAATATTTATGAACGGCTTTTCTTAGAAACCTGATTCATAACTGTAAAAGTATTTTTGAAAATAATTTGGCCACTTAGGGTACACAGTCAATTTTGTCTTGAGACACAAGATCAGTAACATACAAAAATTTCACATTTTGTGTTAAGCTTTTACTTCAAGTAGTAAATTAATTGGGACTGTCTTTAGATATTTCTAAAGTGATAATTTGATGACTCATCATTGCTCTGAAACAAAACAGTAGTTTTCAGTATAATTTTTCACACACACATCTTATAAAATTTAGCACCCCACCCAACATCACTTATGGAGACTGAGCTGGAGAGGCACAAAGACTAAGATATATTTACTGTCTGATAGAAATTGTTCTTCCTAAAAGGAACTGGAGATTTTAGCAGGAAAATAGGCGAGATACAGGGAGGTCTGATGCTATTCACGACACAATTATTCTGTTTTTCTTCCAAAAGCACCATATTCACTGAAAAAGTCAGCTCCTTTCCAGATCTATCTGATAACACATTCTTCATGAAATTCTAAGTTATATTAAACTTAAAACCTGTATCCCAAAACAGAAAATTTCTACAATACACTAAAATAACTAAAGTCTTAGATGAAGTAATAATGCAACTTCAAAGGAAAAACTCAGCAATTTTTCTTTTCCTCTATCATTTCCAATAAAATATTTGCCCTTAGACTCAAAGTTCAAATATTCTCATGAAAAGAAATGCAGGTGATTCTTAAAACAAACACATTACATATGAACTGCTGTGGAAACTTTTTTAGTAACATGTGGCAGAAATTATCTAGCAAACTAATTGAGTAGGTAGCATGAGTGCAAGCAAGCACTGCCTAAATTTATGCAGTGGCCTTTTTTCAAATACTTTTTTTTCCCTTGAGGATGCATAATTTGCTCTTTTAAATATCCTTTGTTTTATCAATTGTCTTCCCATAGGCATAATTCTCTCTCAGGGCTGTAATGCCAGTAAGTTACCTAGATGCTGAAAGTGCAAGAAAACTTTGACATTTACAAGCAAACTAATTATTTTGCTTTAGTAAATGCTCCAAAAGGCTACAGAAATTAGCATCTTTTAGTACAAAGAAGCCAATGGTCTGGAGAAGGATAGGAAACGGAATGCACTATAAGAGAAGGCAAATGTTTTACTTGTTTGGGGTTTTGTTTTCTTGGGGTCTTTTTGAGTTTTGGTTTGGTTTTGGGGTTTTTTTGTTTGTTTGTTTTTTTAAGGAGGTAAATATTTCATTCTTTTATTTTTATGGAAGAGTTATGTTGTCTAAGACCTTTTCTCCTGACTCTATTATATGCAAACTCTGGAATCATTTCCCCAGGCAACTGTTCTGTCCTATGTTTCTTGTCACTGCTTTCTCCAGCCCTGACATTCCATCTGACACCGTTCTTGTGCCTGTGCTGAAAGCAGCAGAATTTGGTACCTATGAAGGGCAGCTTCTCACAGAACAATGACATGGAGTCTGAATAGACCATCCATAGTGCACACTGTATTTATACATCAGTCAGCCCTGGAAATAGAGTGCAACAATCTCTTCTTTCAGTGTCCTCAGTCCATCAATAATGCCTGTTCTTAGGGACGCCTTCCCTTCCAGAGTTGTACTGACACAGAGCTGTACAGAAAACATCTGTGTGATCCTATTCACACAGATCAGCTCTGCCACTATTCAAACTTCAAAATACTACTAATAAAAACAAGTAGCATTTTTTCTGACGTTAAAACCTTACTCACACAATCAGCATAGGAAAAAACTCATTAGATTCTGTACAGTAACATCACTGTCCATAACACTGTATTAAATTATAGAGTCAGCAGCCCAAGCTTGGGTGTTCTTGACAAATCAACGTAACAAACTGATTCCAATAATTAAATGTTACACCAACAAAAATGACTGTCCAAATGTCCCTTCAATTGTTTCTACATTGTAGAACAAGTTGTAGCTCTGATAATTTAATTGCCAAGGTATTTCATTTAGCTATGTCCATCAACCTAGTTAAATGTTAAGATATACTTCATTTGAAAACTTGTTATGTTTAAAATGGTGGTAGCTAATATAGAAGAAAGCAACCACGGGGTTTTGTCTGGACCAAATCCTTCAAAACCATAAAGAGTGTTCTCTTGTCATTTTAAAGTTTTGTGATTGCTACTGTTGAATAGATAAGCCTCTAAGTGAATACAGCAAAGCAGATTTGTAGTCGTTAATGGAGTCTAAGGGCTCTAGCGTTAATTCTACTGGAGCTACAAATCTCTGCCACAGAACAGGAAGATGAGCGTAGCCCCTGTGCTCCCCCAACATGCACGTTCAAGCAAAACAATGATATGCAAGACATAAGCACTTTTATCACAAACAAACTCCAAGCTTTTAGTTTTCAGGGGCTCCTTTTGATTAGTTTCTGAGTGGTTGTGGGTGCTGAGGTTACCTTCTAGTGCAGAGAATATAATTCAGCTGAGACTGTAAGAAGTTCACCAGGAGATGGTAGATGTCAGCCATTATCTTTTGCAGGTATCTCTGTGCTTCATGGTAGGAAAAAGTTTCCAATAAATCTGACCAATACTATTGCCAATGCATAAAGGAGGACTACAGCAGCACAAGCTTTCATGACAAAGTTTAATAAAGTATACTACTGCATTTCCACATCATTACTGAATATGAGCAAATAACAATAAAGCAAATTATTTTCTTAGCAATTCTTTGCAGCTTCACACAAAACATAGCTTAACTATGGCTTTGACAAATCATGACAAATGCCACTATGTAAAGTGCTTTACAAATGTTTAAGTTTTGCTACCAAATTGCCTAGCTGGTGCCTGATGCAAACATCAGAGAACACGTCAGAGATCACTCAACTGTTGTAGCACTAGGCTGGACCCAAGGCAATTTTCTATTCCATGCTACATTCAAAATCCCGTAGCTTGTGCCTACTGTGAAAAACGCAGCCACTGCAGCGGTGAGATCCAATGACTGTAGCAGAGATGCTAAATTTTTGGGGGGGTTGGGTTTTATTTTTTTGTTTTGTTTTGTTTTTAAATGAAGGGCCATAGGCATATGGCTAACTACCTTCACACCAAAATTAACAAGAAATTGTGATGTGACCACCCAGGTGCAACCACTGAGGCAGCTATTGATGCATATGAAAGTTATACAATTCCAACCCAATTCAGAATGCTGCATCTGATTACAATACTATTATAAAATCACGTTAGATCGAACTAAACTGATTTCATACATCAGGTATTAGCATGGGATTTTAAGACAATCCTTTCTTTGATTTATATTTTCAAGTAGAAGTGTTCCAAATGCAGGGAGATTGTTTCCAGAGAAGAAAAATTGACTCTCTCCTCAGTGTTAAAATTGATTTGAATCAGTCAGATTCTAGAAGTTTACATTTTACTTTTACAGGCTTGATACTGCAATATGCATACAAAGTGATTGATTCAATGGATTTCTGTGCCTTAAAATCTTACAAATTGCTGGATTAAGTCAATATTCATGTCAGCTACAGTAAGAAAAAGTAAAATAAATATATATACCGTAAGCTATTACTCAAAGAATGTTGAAACATAACAGAATAAATGGAGGAGACCAATAAAAATATTTCCTCACAGTAAGAATACTTGCCAAAACCTCAAAGAAAGAAAAATATATCCTTGAATATAACCTTATACAACATTTGCCAGAACTTTAATTACTGGCAACCTACAACAAAGCAATTGAATCATTAAACATCTTTTGTCTAATTTCCCTTTGTGGGTCAGTACTCATCAGCCTCTGTGTTTCAGCTTTCCATTCAAGAGAATACCCTAAGTGGAGAAAGGGAAAGCATTCCCATATCACACCTGTATTGCAAATGTTCTATTCCAGGAGAGACTCCATTCTAGATGTTTAAAGTAAATGTTAAATCCTATACATGAAGATGGGCTTATTAGTATCATTTATAAATCAGATAATTTATAAATTAATATTTGTAGGACTCTGATTTTGGATTATCTAAGTATGACAGACTCTTTATTGGCACACAGATATATGCAAAACAAACTGACTGGCAACTCAACCTTGGGCCTGCAGACAGGACTGACGTCGAATAGTCCCAACTCTTCTCAGTTGGATGATTTGTAACAATGAAGGAAAAAATAAAAATAATGAAAGCTCCTCTCCCCCATCCAGTCTTTGGCCCATAGTTGTTAGGTTCCAACCAGCAATCACTCTTACACACTGCTGCCAAACTAAGGAATACAGTTTCTCTCCCTCTGCTGCCATCAGAACAAGTACCAAAAGTTTGTTCGATGACAATGCAAATCTAATCTAATGAACTAAAGGTTAAGCTGGTCATCCCTGGTCAATGGAGATAGCCACCCAAGACAGATAGCAAGGAGTTACCCTTGAGTACACAGGGAACCTGGACAGCTGGCTAGATGCTGAAATTTTGTGGGGCAAGTCAACAAGATACCACACAAAGAAAGTACTAGAGGCAACATGTAAAACACATGTAAAAGGCACGTCTGACCTTCAAGCATGTAAAAGGCATGTCTGACCTTCAAGCTCACTTTCTGCTGCTAAAATATAACTAGAAATCATCAGAGCCGATACACCCACTGTGAGGGAAATCCTGTTAAGAAGTATTCTAAATTCAAGGGGGATGCATGCGAGAACTACTTAACCTACACTTAATTTAAGAATTGGTCCTTTGTGGTGAAACATTCTTGGTTGTAAGCATTTTAGGAAGCAATGGGGGCCAAGTGACAAGGCACTGAGCATTCTCTAACCAACCTGGGAAAGAGCTGAAGCAGAACTATTTTGAAATGTGAGTATTCCCCACTGACTTCCCTTTCCAAAGCTGAGACTTTAATCAAGATCACAGCAATTCACATAGAAAGAATTTAGATATTGCTTGTCTGACTTCTACCTTGGAACAAAAACAAAAAAATATTACTCTGAGCAATTGAGCTGGTTTCTGCTGTCTGCATCAATTCAAGGACAAAGCTGCATTCCTGGAGTTGTAATCATTGTATAAGGGTTAAGACTTGTCTTCGCAGAGCATGTAAAATAGCAGATTTTATCTGGGCTGTAACAGCAATTGCTAACTCTTAGCCCACAAGACAGAAGATGTTTCATGAAAGAAAGGACCAGTTTTCTCCAAAAAGGAGACCTTACACAGTGCATGAAGAGAGGAATATCATCAATTACATTCTGTTTCTGTTTTGCCTCTCTAAGAGTTGGAAGCCTTATTTCAACGTTCTTACAGTCAACTTTACTCAAATCACACCCTAAATTACAACAGTATTACAGAGCTGCAAATTCAGTGTTTGCAGTGTTGAATGAGGTAAATAAAATGTCTAGTCTATACACATATTTACTAGTCTGTCTCCAGATGTCTGCATGTGACTCCATGTGAAGTCATGACTTATATATGCAGTCATCGGACCTGCACCATCATGTTCAGAGGAAGATTTTCACACGGCAACTTGGACACTTTGCTTTGGTCTTCAATAACTGTAATTAGACAACGGAAATAAAGCCTGATGTTCTGCTATGAAAAGGCTATTAGTAGGGTTAAATTAGATGTGAAGCATAGAAGATTCTATTCTAGACTAAAAGTCCAGAATGCTGATTTGTAATGTAGGCCTGGGGGGGGAAGGGAGTAGCAGTAGATGAGCACTCAGTCAACCTGGGTAAAGCTGTCTTTTCTAGAAAACCTTTGTTCTAGAATTTCAGTGGGAGATTTTCCCTGAGATGTAGCTTTTAGGTATGACAACCAGTGCTTCCTACTTTCACTTGAGTCAGAAAAGCCAAATGCAAATAGTCAGAAATGAAATTCAAATCATTGACAAATGACTATTTCTGAAAAACTTGAAGCAAGCTCAGTCTCCAGAAAATAAGCTGCTGAGTGCTAATCTAGTTCTTTAAAAGGCCAGCCTACCCAGGCAAAGTAGGAGGATGTCATTAATAAAACACTAGCATTTTGATTTTTCTTTAAAGAATATGCTCAGAGCTGAAGAACATGTCTTTAAATTGCTAAAGCAGAGGTGGGTCAGAGTCCCACTTGCCTGGAAACAACACAACAGTTTAGTACTTTCTTAACTGAGAGCAAAAAGAAGCTAGAGGAGGACTGCATAGCAGAATTGCAGAAATCTCCCAACAGCCTAGCCAATATAAAGGTACACAAGAGTGAAAAAAAATTTTAAAAAAAAGATGGTTTATTCCACAGGTGTTCAAGTTTAAGATGCACTTAAGGAAATGCATTTCTAGGTGCTCGTAAAAATAAATGCATTTAGGAAAACCTTTTCTGACCCATATGAGAAACAAGCTGTAAAGTAGGTACAGTGTAAGTGTTATATGGATATAAGACTGCATTTGACAGGCCACTAAAAGCATGGAACCCTAGGTTAGGGCTCTTATTATCCCCAGTCTTCTGGATGTGCTCCACTGTGGTATTACAGGGTCTTTGACTAAGCCACAAAAATTAAAATTAGATGAAAACATCCTATTTTCTTGTCTTTAAGTTTGTAGGGAAGATGAGGGTTAACTGAAGAACTACATTAAGGCCACAAGGAATTCAAATGGCGAGTGAAGAAAACTAAGCAAGACACATGCAGGGAGACAGCCCAAAGTTCATCTACAGAATGAGGGTTGCCAAGTTAAATGTGCCCACTCTGAAATTTGGTTTGGAGCTTAAAGATTATATTACATACTTACATAATATTGTGTGCAATTCTGGTCTCCTCTCACTCCCCCAATACCATTTCAGAAATTATATAGAATATCTAGGAACAGTTCAGAAAAGCATGACAGGGATGGACAAAGTTAGAACAGCAGCTGAACCTGTCAGAGTGGAAGGGACAAATGATAGAGGTGAGAAAGAAGTCTGGTGTAGAGGAGATATTGACTGACCATCAAAAAACCCCCAAAAACATTAAGGAACTTTGGATGAAAATCAGCAGGAAAAGCCAAGCACAAAGCTCACACGTGTTTTGAATCCGCAAGCCCTTACTACAGAAGATAAAGATGCTGAAAAAGTACCTGGGATCAAGGGAAAATGGGACAAGTTCACAGAAGGGCAATCTTCTAGGGCTACTGAGTTCAATGTCACTACCTCTTGCTTAGGAAATTCTTCCACTGAAAAGTGTTGGAGGTTGAGAAAATATTTAGGAAGCTCTCATAATACGTTTTCTCTGTTGAATATTTTTCTCCTAGTCATTCACTTTGGCTACTGCCAGAAACAGGATACTGAGCAAGACAGACATCTGGTGAAACCAAGCATCTTTGTCCTGCTTTTAAATAAATACAGCTGGTGGAAATCGTCATTGTGACATTATTTTATGGTAAATGTGGAGTACCCGAATCATTTGGGAGCTGATCCCAGTTTCTTTCAGCTCAGAATATCTGACATAAATTCCTTGACTCCTCTCAGCCAGTACATTTCAGCTGTGTACTGGATTATTCTGGTTTAAGTCAATTGTTGTCTGGTTGCTAAGTCATAATGTATTAAAATGACCAAAGATTTTAAAAAAGAAAAAAAAAGTATTCTCCTAACAAACTTCTAACAAAGTTGCTTTCAGCAAGAGCTTTTCATAAATTTCAGGACTTGGCTGGCACTCAGTTAAGTATTTCCAGTGACCAAAAGCCAAAATATTATGAGCAAAAGTATTTATTAGTGCTTCTTCATTTGACCAGGACTGGCTATGAGTCAAGCAGAAAGACAGATATGAATATTGAACATTTTTCCACAGATGGCAACATGAAATTGCAAATTATATATACTTTTAGAATTATTTACATTGGAAAAGACCTTTAAGATTGAGTCCAACCATAAATGTAGCACTGCCAAGTCCACCACTAACTCCGTCCCTTAGCAACACACCTACACTAACTACCTCCCTGTCCCAATCCTTGCTACACTGAGCAATGGGCTGTGTTACCACCTCTCAAGACTTCCATAAAACAAAACAACTAGCCTTGAGCAACAATTTAGGTAAAAAAAAAAAGAGATAATTTTTGAAGCTTAAATAACCAAAACATTCAAGTAGTCCTCATGTAAGAGAGCCCTCAGAACTCTAAATTATGACATCACGTGTATCAATATGATACACATGTGTAAGAAATGAAGGCAACAGAGGCTGAATTCATTTCCCCTTTTTTTCAAAGCAAATACTCTGTGCTGAATAGTGTTCATGTGTGTGCTTATTAATTTATTTTCTAACAATACCTGCAAGATTACAGAAAAAAAAATCTGTATTATGTATGCAATAGTCTAAAGTTCAGACAGGATCTGTATAAATATTCATAAATAACTAGTCTGCAGGAAAACAGGGAAGTTCTGAGACTTCAGAAACTTGAATAATTTTTGCTGACAGTCAAGTTGGGGCTGCTCCTAGAGTGTCTTATCACAGTAGCATTGTTGCTAGTTTTAACACTTGTTGGTCCAGTTTTCACGTTATAAAATACAATACTGACAAATCTGAAGTGGCCTTAACTTCATATTAATTAGAAAAATAACCCTACAAAACAGGCTGGTTTCAATTTGAAAAATTGTGAAGTCACATTTGAAAAATTGCTACAAATAAATTATTTTCTATTTTTTATACTTCTATTCTTTGTTTTCTACTATTATTTTATAACCATCTTTGTATTTCTTTTCTTACAAATATAAGCTTTACTGCAATTGAATATTTTAATTATATATTTCAAAATTGTCTTCACTAGCTTCAAACTCAATTGTTGGCTGTTTTGATGTCCACCCCAAAACAATCAACGATACAGCATTTTTCATAAAGAAAAAATGTTCTAAGCTTTGAGCAGCTGTATTTTAAACCTGCACTCAGCATACACAGCAGAATCATAGACAAGATGGAAAAGTATGGAAGAGCACTAATTCAGTGGTTTTATGCTAATGTGCAGGAATCAAAAGAAAATTAAATGTTCCCAGAGCATTCTGCGAAATTCTCCAGCTCCTTTAAATAGTGTCCTTCATCAAAGGTTTAAATACAACTCTCATAAGAGGCACTGAACCAATATTTCTGCTGTTAGCACCTGGTCCTGAGGACTTTGAGAGGTCCTTGAAACTATCAGTGATTAGAGTGGGTTCAAAATTCAACAAAGCTGCCTTACCCCTAATGTTTAAACAAAGCAGTCTGAAAAGACCTGTGCTTCACCAGAAAGTGGGTTTATATTACAATGTGCAATGCCACACTGTGCTTAACAACTTGGCAAGGTGTAAGGCTAGAGGTTAGTGAGGGTTAAATGACCTGCTACTAGAAAACTATCACTCAACTAGAACTCAAATGTTTTGCTGGAACAGCTTTATTCAAGAAAAATGTCAGTTGCAAAATCCTTCTCTGGTTCAAATGTCTAGGCACAAAGAGGGCAGGAATAAACCGCTCCACCATGTTGCCAGCTGGGGCCTCTCCGGTTCCAGTTTGCTCTGCCTCATGTGTTCTAGTTGGCTACTACTCACAAGGCTAGTAGATGTTTTAGGTGTAGCCTTTCACAATCTCTCTTACTGGAAATGAAACGTTTGGAAAAGCCATCATTGATGAGAGCAGGGAATCCAATCCAAGTCTCTTTTGTATTTGAGTGCATTACCCTATTGTGGCTTGCGTCATTTTTTTCAGGTTAAAAGCCCCTCTGTCCCACCCAGAACTACAACTGGTAGAGTCTATTCAACGGGGTGCGTGCCAGCCCGGAAGAGAGAGTTGCTTTTATGGGAAGTAAAAACCTGAGAAATACATCCAGTGTTAAAAACAAAATCCATGACAAACCAGTCTGACACCTACATAAAGCTGAAACCCTGGCACACAATTACTGAATGCTCTACTTGCAACACGTACAGAATTTTAACAAGAAAAGTAAGTCTCTGTGTGGGATGCAACTTAGAAAGGATTTTTCTCTGGCAGGTAAACCATGTCAAGGCAAGATTGCTAGCAAATTTCCTTTTGTCTTGCTTCAGAGTTTGATGTATATATGTTAGTCAGTCTTTAATTTACCTAAGCAGCACAGTTGGCTAAGTGTGGGAGGCTTTTGCATACTTAAATACTAGAAAAAAAGAAAACTTTAATACTGCAGCTGCACAACAATAATCATAATAATAATTTATCATTTTTCCAAGGACATTTATGGCGGATACACAACTCAATTCATTGTCAAAAGCAATAAAATAACACTGTAAGTAACAAAACAAGTATTCCTATACTTTCCAATTAACGTCAATTTATGAATCTCCAAATAACGTAGCCAAACATACGTTATTTACCATGGAAGAACATCTCAGCTTCTAGGTGCCCTGATATAACACTAAAAAATCATAAGCCCCAAACCAGCAAAGCAGACAAAATAATATAAAACTACCAGCTAACAACTCTGACCAAGCAACCTTATCCCTTCTGACAGCTCCAGTACAAATCTCACCCTACACATTCTGGATCCATTTCAAAAAGCTGGACTCTGCACTTTATTCTGAAGGCCACTCTTGTCAAGCTCAGTTTGAGAGGTGAAGGGCATCCCAATCTATAAAGACACTCTCTTCTGAGCAGTGAGAAATCAGCGTAAGCATTTCTGATAACTGCAACTGTAGCCATGCAAGAGGCTGTATCTAAGCACTTGTTTCAAGAAACACACATCTTTTTACCAACACCTTATATTTCTGCCAGCAAATATGTCAGCACCTGTGTAACCTGCTCACAGAGAGTAACTCCACCAATTGAACAGGTCGCCTGGTTGTTTTAGTGTCTGTTTGCAGATGGATTTTTGAGACACGTTTCACAACATGCAACGCCTCTATCTTTAGGCAATAAAAATAAGGTCAGCAGCAATGAAATGCATCAGGAAATGGTTGCAAGCTCTTGGGTGACTTTGGTATGTGTCTATGCACAACCAGAATTAGAAGTGCCATTCATTCATAGATTCCTATCCTAGCTTTAAACCAGAAAACTTAAGTACTGGCAGCAGCATAATCCTGGCAGCAAGGATTACAGCAAGAGGTGGAAATTCCTCTTGGGCACCAGGAAAATCTTCAGACCATCATCTACCTAGCTCTGTTGCCTCTATCTCCACTCTGTAATACAGAGGCCAGTCAGCCTATACCCACATGAAAAGACATATTTCTTGACAACATAGATCCACCCAAACGAGAAAATGAACGGCAAAAAACCACAACTAGTCATTTGTTCTGTTTAAGAGCCTACAGCAGGCTGGGAACTAGGAGACATCCCATTTGCCAGCTGTGCAACTGCAGCTATCGTTTGTTACTATTCAAATTCTCTGGTAGCTTCTACAGCCCACCAGTTTAATCAGCAAGAGATTAGACTGCTGAGATGCAGAGCTGCCTTTCTTAGCATAACCCAACAAAGCCAGTGAGATTAATATCCCTGGCATAGGCAAGGGGCAAGCATTTTGGGGAATTAGCATTTTATCTCTCCATTTTCTCACTTCCATCCCTTGCATGCTTGTGCGCTAACAGTAGCAACAGTACTGGGATTCTCGAGAACTCCAGCCACGGATATGCTCCTGGGGATCTCTGAGAAGCAACTTGACCCCAGGAAAGCACCAAAACCATGCCCCAACCAAAGACAACATCTAAACATAGTCTAGTCTGGAGGACAGTGACTGACAGATGGCCATTGATCTGAGATGAGTGCTATAGCTAATGACAAAAGCGAATGAAAAAAGCAAAGGAAATCAAAAGCAAACTGAGAATCACCTTAATACCCCAATTTCCTGTTCTCCAACTAAACATGGAACATTAACCTCACAATAAATCACTGCAAAGATTGTCAGCAGTGGAGAGGACATTTTAAAGCAGAAACTAAGTGTTATGTTAGCATGCACTTTTGCTTGACAAAGAAACTGGCAATTTCCCCCTGCAAAGGACTCTTGGTATTTCTCCAACTAAAACAGATGAGGCTTTAAAGAGCAAACCATGCCTCCACAACACATGAGATGGTACCTCTTATAGGTGGAAATCATAAATAAGGGTGTAAACAGTGACTGTTCCAGAGTATAGACAGATATGATCATTGTCCTTTTCCATGACAGGGGCGCACACAGGCCTTTCAAAGATTCATACTTTATACTTGCATTATATAAGAAGGAAAGAAAATCTTATTTGTGCAGCAGTTAGGATAATCCTCTCTTCTTTTTGGATATATCTGGGCACAGTACTTCAGCGGGCTTTCAAACTCTTCCAAAAGATGTGGGAAGGTTTGGGAAAATGTCAAGGTTTTTAATTCACAGGGTTTTTGAAAAAGTCTCCAGCTAGGGGTTGTGTGTGCACATGGTGCACAGAGTTGTTGACCGACCTCCAAGATACAAATGCCAGGTATTTTTAATCACTAAAATAAAAAAGCCAAAAATAATTTTCTGGGTTAAGAATCATTAACTTTTAATAAAAAGATTATCATAGCTAGCAGAGTCTCTCTTCCAAGTACTCAAAGGAAACATCTTTGCAAATGTCTTAGCAAATGTACTTTGCTATCACTAAATGGAACAAAAAAAGTATTTTCGATACTGAAAAAGTAAATAATGTTATGTAAGAGCATCATTATATTTCCAAAGGGCATTTTTAAACTAAAACTTAGCATATAATGTTGAAGCTACCCATGAATGCTGCATTTTGTTAATTTCAGACACTAATGTTCAATGGTTTGAAAATTTTTAATGAGAATGGCCATCTCTGTAGTTTGAAGACCTTGAAAAACAGAATGATGTCTTGTTTAGCATTTGAAAAAGTGACTCTGCCTTTAAACATTCAAAAATTCTCATATTAACTTAATCTCTTTGTTTGGCTGCTGTGTACTACTGCATCCCCATAAGCTGTCCTGCCTAAAATCAAGCAATGTTCTGCAGGCAATGACAATTGATATACTTTATGGAAAAAAAGATTTGTTAGGCCTTTTAGAGATAGAATATGCCTTAAATTTCAGACTGAAGGTGAAGCCGTTGGCTGTCATCAAATGCGTTTTCCCTCATGATCAACAGAACAGGAAATGCTGACTGAAAATCAAGTTCTCATTATCAATTCTCAGGTAACTGCAAGGAATGTTTTTCCTATATTACCAAAACCTACATGATTCCTACATTCCTGCACAGGAGAAAAGCCTCATTTAAGAGGTCAAGGAAGGTGGTTAAGTGATAATAAAAGAGCCTTTAAATTTTATTGCATGTCAGGTTTGAGCTGATTTCTCGTGGCTAATTCCACACTTCTTGTGTTGGCAACAAGTTTGTAGGACATTAGCTCAATTCTCATGCAAGCATTAGTTTCTCCCACCCTTAGCAGTGAATGTGCCCTAAAAATAGGAGTTTGGTTTTGTTTTCATACCTCTATTCCTAATAGAATATTGATATTTTAAAGGATGTTAATTGAAAGCCCAGAGAGGCCCACATCTGAATGTGCTCTGGCCTGAGTTATTTTCATTTCTATATAATATGATTTTAAAACCTTAGGGAGTCATGAAAACAAAAGTGATGATTTCTAAATGCACTCATAGAAGTTATAATAAAAACACACATTTCAACAGTTTAACTGTCAGCCTGTCTTGTTACCTATAATCACAGTGATTGAAGTTTCTGTATTTCAAAGGCAAAAATAGCAGTGATATAATAAGGAAAACCTATTGCAGTTCATTAGTCATGGTACATTAGAAGAAAGAGATTCTTTGGCAATTTTATGACCATTTTAAAAATGGTGCCTTCTCAAAAGAGAAAGTCTTAAGAGATTCATATTTCACTTATTTTTCAGAGGCTGGGTAAGCCAAATCTAGAAAAACATCAAATTCAAGCAGGCCATGCAGAGGGAAGGAAGAAGGGTTTGGGAGCTGCAGATCCAGTGCAGAGATTGAGCATCTTATTTATTTGCAGTGCCTGACCTACATCTGAGTACTCAAACACTTAGAGGAGGGGAGAGTTCAAAAACTTGATCCAGATTTGAAAGATGTCATACAGACCTCTGTGGGGAACAGTAAACAAGCAAGATGGAGAGGAAAGCAGCAGATTTTTTTTTCCCCAACAAAGCAATGTTACATCCTATAGTAAGCTTATGCAATTTACACTGACAATTTCACTCCATAATGAAAAAAGGGTCTATGGCTGAATTACTGTTATGAGTAAAATGATGAATCCTGCATTCTTAAACAAACCAAACAGAATCTTTGTGTAGTACAACCAAAATGTCATTAGCCTTATCTTTATAAGTCATCATTATATGTCTTTATATGTCATTAATCTTATCTTTGTGATTTTCCTCAGTGAAATCATTGTGGAAAGAAGGGTGCAAGGGGAGATTGTGAGAATGAGAGACTCTGATGTGGACATTGGTTAAATATCATTAGATATGTATCCAGTCAGTCATCAAGAAAATATGTTGACTGCAGGCAAGTATGTTTACTTGCATGATATTCTCCATAGGTAGCTTTTAGATTCATAGAGAGTGATGCGCATGGCCGGGGGGCGAGGTAGCAGGGAGTTCAAACCTAATTTTCCATCTAAAATTATCATCATTTAGGATCAAGTCCTTAGTGTTAGAAAAGATCTTTTTATAAAAACATCAGCTCAGTTCACAAAAGTAGCTTAAAAAAGGAAGCAAACATTCGGAATCATTACAACAGAAGTAAAAAGTGAAACAGAACCATGGTGCAGTTTTATGAATCTGCAGCATGACCACATCTTGAGTGTTCCAAACACTTCCAGTTGTCCTACTTTAAAATGAATGGAGCAGAAATTTGAAGTGTGCAGAGAAGGAAAGAGATGATCATCAAAAACATGTTACAGCTTTCATATTGAATACTATATAATCATCCTGCAAAAAGAAAAGAGTGAGGATATGGCATAGATGTATAAAATCATGAATATCATAAACAGGGCTAGGGAATGGTTGTTGAGCCTTGCTTTCAATAGAAGAATTAGCTAGACTACCTTTTGCCAACTTAAAATACAACTATAAAGAAATACAACAATAATTTATTACATTCAATTTAAGCATTGCAACCAAATGAAGCATTAAAATTGAAAGGCTGAATAAACTGAGCTGAAGACCAATGTAAGTACATGCCTACAGAGAATAATCAGGCTCAGTTTTCTTTTCAACTGGTTTGTGATAGAAGATAAAATAAAATAATTCTCACTAAGTTTTAAATTATGAATGATGCAGTAAATTATTAATGTTAAAGGTACATTAGCGTTTACTCTTAGCTTCTACCACTCTTATTTTCTGTTTAACTATTCTTTGGTAAACCAGACAGCTTTACTGAAGGTAAGAAACAGTGGGCCCTTTTTACACTGTAATTCAAAGTACAGAGCCTACACACAGACATCTAACCTGGGAGCCTCTTCATGAGAGGATTGAGAGGATTGTACATGATGACCAGCACTAGAATTAACAAAGGTTTTATCCCAAGACAGTGATTTAATGTCATTGTCCAAGATCTTTGCAATCTACAGTGAATCACACTAAAGACAAAGGGAACATACAAATTAAGGGTCTAGTCTTGCAAACATCTGGCATCTGAACTAAAAATACTCGTGTTTGACCTCAGTTTTCTATTTCTCCAGAGGCAACGAGGTGGACATCAGTGACATTTACAATTCTCCACCTTCTCTTGCAGTTTCAGATTCTTGGCTACCAAGAAAACACCACCCTCTACAGTGCACACCTCCTGCTCTGCTGCAGGGAATAGCTTTCTTTTGTGTGTAAAGCCAGTTTGGATTACTGAGGGTATTTTTTGTTATGGAGAAATTCCAACGGGAGAAACCATAAACTGTAAGTCTTGGGTGAGGCAGGACAGAATTGGGAAAGAAAAGGAATTGGGTCGTCTTTAACCTGCACACTTCCATTATCACTAGCAACCATCTCAAGAAGAAGCATTTAATTTTACCTGATATATAAGCTCTTTCTGATACTAAGCAGTTATTCAGAAGTAGAGAGCTAAGAAAGCATGGACCATGAAGAATCCAGCCTCTTTCCATTAAAGTTAATCAAAGCTGTGTCACTAAAGTTAATGTGAGCAGAATAAAATAAAATCTAGGTATTTTCTATTCCTCTATTATGCAAATTAACTGTGACATGCACAGCTTTATTGCTTATTTCAACAACAGCAGGAAACCCAGGTAAGCTAATGCATTTTTCTTTTACAATTTACACTTCAAATTATATGATCACCCACAGCTTGCTGCATTGCAAAATACTGCAGGCTGAAAAAACACTAGATGAGGATTTCATTGCTTGCAACAAGCATTTCAGGACTGGCAAGAAAATGACTGGCAATGTTTTCAAATAAAAAATACTATCATTATGGTAAATAGTCATTGGGTATTTTTCTTCTTGGGCAAAGTCTTGAAAATATCTCCAACACTCAGTAAAACATTTTTATGTACATGATTATGAACTGCAGACAATCACCTACTTTTGAAAAGTTTAGAGACATTTAAGCTTTTGTAATCAAACACAGAAATGAAATCACCTTGTGGCACTTATGATCTTGATTAAACGAGACTGCTCTTTACTAGTAGTTACTTAGAACTACATCATAACCTCTTTTCAGACTGTCTACGAAGCTCTACTGTGATTGCTCAGAAACCACAATCCACTTCCTTCAGTCTTCTCTCTATAAGCAGCTCCCACCCAAAAGGACAGCATCACTGCAAAAAGTGCATTATATTTCCCAGGACTTCCTTCATTTATCTTATGACAGAGGGTAAACAATAGCACAAAGCTAAGAGAGGACCTAAGCACTTGCATCCTTTTAAAGCCAAATTCGCTGGAAAGCCAGCTCTCTTTCCCCAAGATGGTATAGCTATGAGTACAACCTTTTTTAGATGGCCTTGGAATCTACTCAAGATGTTCGAAGTAATGCTGAATCTATTCTCAGCTGCTGATGAAATATCTAAGGATAAACAAGCTAAGAGCTGTGAGGCTTACTTAAATACACACACATTTCCTTTGTGGAAGAGAAAAGTGCTAAGAATTCTTGACCAGATACAATGGGATAACGTGAATTTCTTTCAGCAAGTGCTAGGCCAGCATAGATATTTCCTCTGAAGTTGTTGAGAAATGCATTACAGCAGGCTAAAAGACTAGACTAAGGTAATCTCAACCCATAAATAGTCATGCAAATTGCTAACACCAGTCATAAGGACAACTGGAACTGAACACATGCATTTTCATCCTGAAATGCATATGCAGCCCCTTCCCACTGCACATGCCCCTTCTGTTTCCCAGACTCATTATAGCACAAACATGCTCTTTGAACAAGAGGAAAAGGAATTTCCCATGAAGAATACTGTAACAGAAATACAGTATCACACTAGAAGATTATACATTTATTTTTGGCAATGCTTCAAGGCTTTTTTGGTCAAAGAAACCTCAATCAAAACTAACAATGTTTCATTAGCAGTTTCCATTAGATCTGACCTAAAATTATTCACTTCCAGTGCTTTCATACACTGGTAATCCCCTGCTCCATACACAATATATCCCTTTTTATCTAGGTGCATAGAAAATTATGGAAGTTTGCAGAAGTTTCCAGGCAGAGGAAGAGAAAAATTCATTCAAGCTATAAAGTTAATTAGAGGGGATTTGGAAAGAGGTCACTTTTTCCTGGAAACTTCCAGTACTCAGTCACTGATGCTGATCAAAGACAGTTGTTTCATGCAGATTTTGAACGCCTTATATGGGGAGCAATGTAGGGGGTGGTTCACCAGAGCTACTGAGGAAGTTCATGTTGCATCAAAGAATGACAACCTGTTGCCTTGAATCCAGTTTTCCAGGAATAATAATTAATAATACAATAAAATCACAGAATCACATTATGAGTGACACCTGGAGGTACCGTGGTCCAGCCTCCCTCCCTCTGAAACCTGAAGTAATAATTTAGGAAATGTTTCCTCCAAGTTAATTATGATCTCACTTCAACGTAATAGAGCATCCATAGACCTAGTTCACTTCAGGCCAACTTAGAACAAACAGAGCCTAACTTTCAATTTTGCCTTAGACTTTTCTGAATAAATAAATGTTTCAAAGTGACAGGGCTTTGCTTTATCAAACCTCGCCTGCTTCTACGTCATTTCAAAAATTGCTTAAGGAACCACTGTATGTGTTTCACATGCAACCAACCCTCCCGAGAAGATGAGTTATTTTTAAATGCATAGCCAGCCAAACTATTTATACTTGTAGCCCAGAATTTTCTTTTATAAAAAGCTACTTTTTAGGATTTTAGTTTAGTCCTGTTTCCTAACATGGTGAAAACTTATCGCTATCATTACATCACTATAACAAGAAGCTCTCAATTCCCACAAGAATTTCTCAAATAATAAGGAAAAGATTCTGCAAAGCTACTGGCTTTTCAATATTTACAGATAATTTTAATTTTTAATTACTCTTTTTTAAAAAAAAATTATAATTACTCTTATCATTTCACAGTTATTTACTTCAACTATTGCTATTCAAGGTTTGCAGCGTGTGTGTCACCTATGGGAAGACAATGAATAGCCTGTAGGTAACAGTGAGTGGTCAATTTCTGAAGCCAGGGATCTGCCACTATTCTGCAACATTGATATAGTGTCAGGTGTTAAAAATAACAAACCAGACAAAATGTTATATGAATTAGTTTCTTTGCAAATGATCAAAGCCAATCTTATACCTCTACCAAGATTCCTCTTTATGCTTACAGAGTCTAGGTCATCTGAAATTTTCTAGACAGCTGAAACTGTACTCTTTTCCCAGCCACCAAGTACATACAAGTCTTGAGATCCTGGTAATTTTTTACAACCTGAGAAGATATTTCTTCAGAGCGACATAACAGCAGCCTCCTGATCCCTATGAGGGGGAAGCTGGGAGACAGAGACAGGCTCTTCTCAGAGGTGGCATGGTAAGAGAACAAGACTAGAATAAATTGGGGGGTGGGAGGGAAAAGGAAATTCATAAAAAATTCAAGAAAAGACTTTTTCCTTATGAGAACACTCAAGCAGTGGAACAGGGCCCAGGGAGGCTCTGCTGCCTCTATCCCTGGCAGTTTTTGGGGCACAGCTGGACAAAGCCTCAAGTAATCCAGTCTGCTCTTATGGCTGACCCTGCTTTGAGCAGGAGGTTGGACTAGAGACCAACTATGTCAAAATTCATCAAAAGCCCTCCAAGCTCTTCCTCATCCTTCCCACAGACATGAAAAAAAAACCAACTGATTTTTATTAAGAATGAGAGCTTGGCAAATATTCTTGCCCCAGTTTACCCTGTTTTGTATCAGACTAAACACTTCCCCAATGTCCCTCATTTTCATATAACTTTCTGATGTGTAATAAATTATATCTAAATAACAGCCATATTGTGTATTACATTACATATTTGCCAAGCCCTGAAGTCAGTTGGCTTCACACATTTCACAGATAAAAGAAACTAGCTGACTATATATCCTTCTTGAAGGTAAAATACACATATAAGCATAAAATAGGCATGACGGTGGCAGTTACAAAAAAAAAAAAAAATGTATAGAAGAATCAACATATGTTACCAGATGATGATTTTCCAAGGATTTTCTTTTTGATTTCCACTGGTTTTAAGTTTTTGTAGACATTGGATCTCATAAAGAAGATGACATGACTGAATAGGAGCATAATGCTCTGCTCTGGTTCAGGGGTATGCAACACCACCAAATATAAATTCATCTGCTAGGACACAGAGATAAAGGATGAATACGGTGAATGTGTAGTACTCCTCTTAAGCCTTGTAAGTGGATTGGAGATTTTATTTATAAAATAAGTTTCTGAATGTCTCGGGAAACCTCACTCAGCCACTCTGGTTGGTAAAGAAAAGGTCACTAACTGAAGATGGAAAACAAAGCCTAGACTGCTACAGATTCATTTTCTTAATGATGTAACAGGCATTGACCACAGAGTGACTTTTGCATCTCTGCTATTCACATTTGGAATCTATTTATATTTCTTCCACAAAGCCAGTCTTCGTTCTTTTAACCTCATTACTGCTATCCCCTGCTTCCTTACTAGACAGCAATTTGAAAAAAAAGTCAAACAGAAGAACCGATTTGTATGCACTGTGAATAGTGGCAAGTGCTTAAGACTTTTTTGTTTTAGAAGTGTTCTTTTCTTCCGGACAATGACACCTGCAAAACTAAATTTAGTATTTGTCTGCTTCTAGATATGTCTGAGTACCTCAGAAAGACTTACTCCATAGATTTCACAGTCCAAGCTGCTTAAAGTCAGAAAAGGAAGAAAAGAGATCATTTATATTCTAGGACCCATTAAAAAGGTACACCGTACATTCTTACATCACAGAATCCATCTATCATGAAAATAAACAAGTTATAACTTTAAATGGCTGGAGAAATTTTCCTTTTTCTCCAGCAGGGAAAAAAAGAACAGATTTTTTTCAAAGAGCCGATTTCATTGAAATGAAGAAATATTGTTGAAACACTCTTATAAATGTCTAGATCATCATCAGTAGTGCCTTCCAAATACCACCCATATGTATTTCTATTTTTAATGTTGGACTGTTCTTGAAAGCTGCTAAGAAAAATATTTATTCATAACACATAAAGCTATACCCTGACTATGCATTTCCCTCCATTTGGGAACCCCACACGCTGGTAAAATTTTAGGAATTATTTTTAAAAATCCTATATTTTAGTTTTCTTCCAAAACGAACATTCAAGGACCAGGCCCAATAAGCAAATAAATCCTTTCAATTCTGCAAGACAGGCTCAAATACATATCACTCTAGTAATTAAAGGTTACCCATTCAAACACCACACATTTTATTTTAGCTTACGACTTTAACAAGAACTGATGTGAATCAGCCCTTTCCTTAGGAAGTCTATTTTCAGGACTGCAGCAAAATCCTTTCCAGAAAATCTGGTTAAGTGTATTACATATTTACACATTTAAAAATTTTTTAGCTCTTAGAAGCAATATTATTGAGGATTGAGAGTTGTCTTTGCAGAACACTTGTATCTGGTAATCCACCGTTACCAAACCAGAACATGCACTGTGCCGCATTGCAAGTCTTTGTTTTCTCAGATTACGCATACATTTTTTTGCCTGTAGGATGAAACTCAATGGGATTGTCTTTCTAAAAACAAAAAGGGTGCTACAGTCTGGCACAGCCACAAAATTCTGCAGCCAGTCTTTAAAAAAGTTATTTTACCTATAGCATGCACCTTGATCAACATACAGAACCACTGCTTGGAGAGCTGTGCCTGTTGAAAACAGACAGTTGTGTGTCTCATTTAGGGAAAGTATTTGTTTTACTTTCTTTTTATCTTCAGTCAAATTCAGTAAAAACTCACATTTTTCATTGCCCCTTTATGTAACCTGGTCTTACGCTAATTCCTGAATGTTTACTATTGTTTTCAATACTAAACTTATACCATCAAAATACTGTAATTTGGGAGCTCGGTACTTAACCTACACCCAGGACAGCACTGAAAACCTGCTTCACTACTTCTGCCCCCCTGATTTTCACAAATTCCATAAGTATTGCTATAAAACATCAGTTCTGCAATAACTTTCATAGAAGTACATCACAAAAAAAACCCCACCAAACCCAAAATAACCCAAGCTCAAGAGCTGCAACCTTGTGTCAGAAGAAAATTCCTGATAACTATCAACATCTTTGAGCTTAAAGAAAATTGTACTAAAATTCTTTGCTGACTGTTCACCTCTATGTCTTTATAAACCTGAAGCTACAGTGCATTTACCCTGTCCTCTGCAGCAATTACACACTTGCATGACGTGTTATCATGTAGTGACTATTCGTTTCAGCTCTGTCCCAAGGCTGAAAGAAAAACTTGGATTGGACCTGACACGGCACCACAGCCAAAAGGGTTACAAGAAGTAATTGGGGAACAAGCCTGAATGGTCTTTTCATTGCTTTTATTTAAAATTATACTGGTAAGGGATTATTTCCCTCCTGTTTTAACTTGGTACAAAATTACATGGCACATCTCATCAGCAGATAGTAACAAAATGCTGTGTTTCCAAGGGAACCAAAAGGGAGCATTGCCACAGGGCCCAAAGCAAGGTGAGCGTGCTGTGGCTGTAGTCACTAACACAACAGACTTGTGCTGTTATTGTTGCGGCGCTGTCACAGCTCCAAAGAGACACAAGGGAAAAAGAACAAAAGTACCATTATTGAAACCCTTCACCTGTGAGACTGTCTCCCAGGAGGTTGAGGTGCCCCAGAGACAGCAGCCAGGAACCAGATTTCAGCCTATATTGATATCATTATGCACCAGCCTCACTCCCAGCCCGCTTCCCCAAAACCAGCATTTCCTTTCCCAAGCCTCTCACAGGCTCCCACAAGGTCTAAGTGTGGCGCCAGGCAGTGTTCCATATAATTTAAGACTTTTTCCTCTAAGAGGAATATATCTTGGAAGTTTAAGATAATACCTTGAAAAATAAGAGCTTTGCTGGCCTGGCCTTTTCCTCTTCCCCCATCTATGTGTTGATAATTGATACTGTTATATTTTGGTCAAGGTTTAAGTATATTTTACCTAGTTTTTGTAAATACACTTGTGATCATCACTGTGAAGGTAACAGACAGACAGTCATTAATTAGAAAAACTTGCCACCCTGATTTAAAAAAGGTTGGTAGGAAGAAGAAATCAGTTTGAGCTGGATTTCTCTCAACTCAAATCCTCACAAGTATCTAATAAAGGTCTTTACCCTCCTGCTCAAAGAACCCATTTTTCCCAAGCTTCCCAAGTCTTTTCTGTTTGAAAGGTCAAATTTCACCATCAGTTTTATGTTCAAACGCAGTTTTCTACTACATTTGAACAAGTGGATTGCATCAGTCTGTTAAATCCCAAATCTTATAAAATACACAGAATCAGGATTTAATGTCAATCCAGCTGGCAGGAGATACCGCCACTCAATATCAGATGTGCAAGGAAATACCACTCGTATGAAGTAAAATACATTCTATCATTAACCTACTGAAGAAAATTAATGGAAATCTGTGGAAGTAAGCTTTTCAAATAAAATTGCATTAATGAGAATAGAAATGAAGCAAAAATAGAATCTGGATGACACTTCTGGTAGGTGGATCCCTAATTAAACAGTTGTCTATGACACTGCTAGGAAAAAAAAAAGCAGATCCTTTTACCCCTCACAAAGAACATGCATCTATTCATAAAACAGTTTCTCAACTAATTTAGTTCCTGTATATCCATTTAATTTCCACATGGATCCAGAAATGAAGCAAGCTCCTTATCAGCAAAGCATAAGCAGAAACTTAACTTTAAGCAGGTAGGTATCTATTTTAAACTCTGATTTACTTGATTTGTTTTCTTTAATAGAGCTTTAATTCACTGAAACCAATAGATTTACTGCACATATACTGAAGGCTGAACACAGATTAACCAAAATATATAGGTTATTTCTAAAGACCAAGCACGTATTTTGCATGTGCATAGATCAAATGACTGATGGAAATCCTGAGCAAGTGCCTTCCACTGGCAACAGAGTGAAAAGGGAGAGGCGGAAGCTTTCCTGGGCTTTCTCACCCAATTCTTACCTGTCTTATGTCTGATCTGCCCATCCAATTTCAAATCAAACCTAACAAGAGCCTTGCTCATAATTCATTATGGAAGTTTCCTTTGAGAAGCTGTGTATGAAACTGTTTTTACACCATTTTCAAAGTTTGCATAATTGCCAATATAAACCCCAAGTTTTGAAAGTATCCTCATTCTCTGCTTCATATTTAAAACGAAACAAACCAAAAAAAACCAACTACCACCAACACTGCTTTTACTGCTGTAAAAGTTACCCCTTCTCTCCTAGCTTAGGTCTCTCTTAATATGGAATTTAAAACTCTTTTAATGAAGGCCAGTATTCCACTGCATTCCAAGCACTGTACATGGATGCTGCCTTAGGAAACAACATGACAAACAGTAAGTACATCCCAAAAGCAACTAAAGATCCCAAGAGGACACCATTCCTGAATCTTTGCTTCATAATCCTACCACTCTTACCTTCTCTACTGCACTTTAATCCTCCAAACTTCCCCATGCTTGTGGAAGCAAACCACTGCAAAGAGCAACGTTTATTTCAAGAGGACACTGCACTGGAACATGCAGAAGTGTCTGGAGATTCAGTTTCATCCGCATGCTCTGTTCAGTCTTTTAAGCATTACCTTGTGTTAAATACCAGTACACCCTGGAAGTACACATTCACGGAATGTGGTCTGAATAAAATTCAATATAAGAATGCTAAAAGATATAAATATGCAAGCAGTACAAGCTGCAATTCTTAGCTTTTGTAGTTAAACTCATTTTTCTTCAGATCCCCACTCAAATTTCACTTATATCATCAGGCATTCAGGACTTAAGAATTACTGACGAGAAGATCAGGCAACATAAATCTTTAACAGTGACATTCTTCACTGACTTGGTAGAATCAACTCATGCAAATTACTGGTCTCTGGAATAACTGTTTTTACTACTCTTGCCTTTTGCCTGTCTTGGTCTTTGGTTATGTCTTCACAGCATACATGAAAAGGAGCCCCAGAATGGAGCTCTCGACACCAGATAAATTATAATAAATATGATAGCATAGGTAAAATTTTTCATTTTCTGTAAAAACTGAAATAGCATTTATTTCTTGACCACCCTTCAAAAAGAGATTTCTATGTTGTCATATCTTACATAGTGAAAAATTTCTCACAAACGTAATACTACATTTTAATATGACTTAAACAACATTTTCTTGGAAAATCATTTTTAAAAGCTAAATCTATTACTTGCAGCGAAATCTATTTGGAAAAGTGTTTCCAGGTAAAGGACACAATTTTGACCATTCAAGGTAACCTAGAATAGTAGGTAGTTTGGAGATACAGGTCTTCACCAGAGACAAAGGTTTGTCTTAGATCTCATCTGCTTCTGATTTAAAGCTGAGATGAAAATGCATTTGCTACATTCCTGGCAAGCCCTTAAACGCGATTTCATAGATATTGGCCAGAAAGGCACATTCTTCTATGAGCAGTTGGGGTTTTTTTTTGTTCTTAAACTCTCATATTCATCCTGACATAGAAAGGGAGAAGTTTGACATTCTTCAAAATTTTCCAAGACAGATTTTTTTTTTCCATCATCACCCACTTCTAATTATATCAGATCCCTGTGATCAATATTATTTTGGAAGCATATATTTTTATTTTAGAAGGATGCTTTGCTGATGCATGCTCTGGTGTTAATCCGTTGTACAAATTAAGAGTGTGCCCACCGCAACCACATTTAAGTAATTCAACATACTCTTAGCTTTTATTTCCCTTTTATTTGACGTAGTTAAATGTCGTGCTTAAGAAAAAAAAAAAAAAGGTAGTGCCCCATCATTCAATGACCCATAGGGCTTTGAATTACGATAAGCAGTTCAATCTGGAATGCTGTTACATTGTCAGAAATTTACTCAAAGGTCTTCTCTGAGAGTGTAACAGTGGTTCAGGAGGTAGCAAAACTGATAAGCCTTTAGGGCATGGAAAGTTATCTACATTCAGAAAGAATATAAACTGTCAAATTCTGGCAGTTGCTATGCAGAGATGCATAAGTAACAGTTTCATTCTGTAAGTTAGCCTGACCATACTGCACAGGATGCTATAATGACAATGTCTGCTCACCTGTTTTAATAGCCCAGACAGAATGTTTGTACTGCATGAACAGCTATAGGTCTGATGCGGCTCACTGCTATTACAGTATGTACAAGCACATACTGAACAATTACCTCTGGCCAACACCCCCAGCTAACCATATTTAGCATACAAAGTACTCAGTTCTCGTGATCAATCTCACAATAATTTTGATTTTTCTTAACACATGGCATTTAGGGGTGTTTTATCTTTTTCTAAAAATAAAAATCATAGCCCCTACCACTGCAGAGAAAAATACAGATATGCTCAAGAAACAAGGCAATGAAGTACATATATTTTTAATCTTTTGATTTTCAAGGTCTGATTCATGATTTATAACATGTAAGATTAGTCACATTTGAACTGTATCACAGGCCTGAGCTGTTTAAGGCTGAATGGGTTGCTGATGCAGCTTTAAAAAACATCCACAAAAACTGCCTTCTTATCTGAAAAATGCCTTCTGAGTGTTCACTTAACGCAGCTGGCCTTATTTTTGGTCAGCCAGATGAATATAGATGCAAACATTATCTGGTGTCCTTAGGATGCTGAGTATAAACTATCTTCTTTCACCACCACCAAGAATGAAAACATAGCCTATGCAACTTCAGCATCTGCAATTTATGTTCTCAATAAAAGCTTTGTAATGCCCATGTAATTGCTAAGTTTAACATAGCACTTCACAGTAGCCCAAAACCCATTACTGGGAGCATAGCCTATTTTTTCTAGGAGTGGTACCTCAAGCAGAGAGATAGGAAGAAAGTAGACTGACAGGAAGATTAACGTTGCTTAAAACTCCTCAAGCTTTTGAATTTATTACTTCTTTCAGAAAGAAGTTGCAGTAGCTTTTGAGTTCCCCAGTGAAATGCAAGAGTCAAAGGTTCAGTACAGAAAGGTCACCAGGAATGTCTAACTAGTCTAACTAAGTATTACTGCTCCAAGCTCAAGTGCTGTTTTGATCAGTTCTTGTGATGAGACTAAACTCCATAAGCACAGCACCTGGTACGTATTATTCCTTCTGATCAATTATACATTTAGAGAACTACAAAGAGACGATTACTGTAAGTTCAAAATAATCAAAGGATAAGGAGGCTTTATCCCCAACCCCACCACCTGCAACTCACAGGCATGATTTGCAGTACTTTTGATGTTTTATCTGCTAGAAAACCTGTCTTTAACTGAACTGTGTGTATTTGACACTATCTTGAAATACTTGGAGGTATGTTAAATGCCTTTGCTCCTCACAAAGTTTTTCTGCCTGGGGTCTTTATTTTCTCAGAGTCTATTTTTCCTTTTTTGTTTCCATTTCCCTCTGCATGTTCTTATGTCATGTGTGTGTTCCCCCCCAATCACAATAAGACATCACAGAATAAACATGCAAATTAGGTTTTTATATTTAGATTTTGATTAATCTTGTTTTAAGTACAAAGACACTCCATACCCTAAACAAGACAATAACTGTACTATTGGATCTAGGACCTTTGTTAGGAAGGAAGTACTGCAGAACTGCATTTTATTATCTGAAGCACAATGTTTAAATATAGGAAGAATCTACTAAGAATTGCAACAGAAACCTTAATGTTCTGTCTTGCAGCCAAGCCTGTTCAGTAATCTTCCAGACCTGCCTTTCCTAGAAGGAGAAAGACAAATAAAGAGGTGACAGTGCCCACAGAAATCTACTTATTAATGACTTTGAAACTAGAGAAGCTCTAATTTCACACTTTCGAAAAAGAAGTACTTAAAGAATATGGTACACAGAAGTCTGGTTAACCTTTGAAGTACAAATGTTATATAACGAGTTAAGTTTTGATTAGTATCTGACTTGCAGTATCACAGTAGCAGAGCAGTATCAACGGAGATTTATGCAATGAGATTAGCCTATTAGGGGACCACAGAATTGAATACACATCCACTTAGCATGCATTTTAATGTGTGACTTCTGCATAACAGTCAAAGAATAAGATGAATGAGAGCATTTCAATACTGACAAATTCTGAATTCATCCAGGAAGAACTGAAGTCATGGTTATATAAAGACCTCAAATCCCCAAAAGAAACTTTGGTAAGTTATAAATTCTTATGACCTAGGTAATTTCAGGTGTATCCTGATATTTCTTTTTTTAAAAAACCCACAAAATAAAACAAGAAAACAACCTGTTTGTTGGGGTTTTGGTTTTGCCTTTTTTTTTTTATTAATCCCAGCCTGATATATATATATATATAATCTTCATGGCAAACTAGTGGCAGAAATAGGGAATAATGTCCCCAAAAGAACTTCTGAAAAAAAACATCATTTAAACTTTAGCCACAAAAAACCTCTTAAATATTTTTATTATGCTATGTTGCCTAGAAAAAGAAGAAATTCTAGCTGCTCCCTTGCTGAAAGTGGTGATTACCTTCTAAATATTTCGCATTTCACAAATTAAAAATTAAAACCTTCTTGCCCAGGACAGATGGGATAATATGCTTGAAAGAGACAATGCTTTAGCCTGCCATAAATTAGCAAAATCCAATTGACAAATAGTATCCAAAAATGCTATAAAATTTACTACACTGTTTAAAAGTCAGAAATGCTTAAAATTCACATTCTAAAAGGAGTTGTGCAAGCAAAAACATCACCAGGGAGTTCATGGAGTGCACACATAAAGGATGTGAGCATGGTCAGAGAGAACTCCATTTAGATTTGACTATATATTATCAGAAGGGAACCATGGATGGTTTCCAGGGGTGAAACAGTGTTGTTCACCAAAAGACTACATAAAAACAGCTTAGTTTGAAAGCTCTACTGGAACACACTACTTTTTTCTCCACCAAGAGAACCAAATACACACTTCAAATTTAAACTCTGAAAGTAAAAGATTAAGCTCTCAACTCAGAAGACGTGTTAAGACTGATGAATGCTACTATATTCAAAGCAGCACAGGATGTTAGCCTCTATTTTCAAATAAACATTTTCTTTGGGGAGAAAATACTGATTCACTGGAACCCAATTGCTTTTCTAGACTTTTTTTTTTTCCCTCTGGAAAAACACACATATTCAGTGATAGTACTGGGAAAGGTTTTTCCAGCTCAGGTAAGGATTTCTAGTCAAAATTATTCAAAAGGATGGAGATTAAAATGCCTTACAGCCAGAACAGACAATGGCCCAAAAGTTAGGGTGGACATCAGGGATGGGAAAGACCCAGGCATAAAACCTTGCTCTGCCAATTCAGAAGCATTATCTCATTTGTCTTCTAGTGAACAGAGGAATTGTATTTTTATTCTGCAACAAAAATGATCTCCCAACATACTGACAGCAAAAGGAAGGTGAAGGGTGGTGATTCAGAAGATCTGACCTCAAGCCCTGCCTCTGCCCCTCAGCAGGTAAGTGGCCTGGAGCAAGCCATGGGACTGGATATCCCCCTTTCCCTGCGTAGGAACTGGGGCCGCTATAGCTCAGCTACCTTCCCCAGGCAGTTCCAGATAAATGTTTGTACCAATGCTGTCTGTGCTGAGCACTATTAAAGTATTAAATATGATCTGAAGTCCCTTCAATTTGATTAAAAACTGTGGAACATTTCTGATCAACTGAGTGCTTGCCCAAGCTTACTGTCTGGCAAATCTGACACCAATCCAAACTATTCTTAAATGATCTTGGACAACACAGCCCAAGAAACTTTCTAAGCTTTCTGACTGTATTTCCACAGAAAGTAATATAGCATGTGGAGAAAGTTATAATGTATAATTTCGTGCAACTGAAGCTTATAAAAGTTAATTATAAGAGTTGCTTCTATCCCTGGCACAACACATATCTTTTAATAAACAACATTGTAACTGAGTGGAATTGTCCACCACAAACCCATTCCATGTACCTAGAGGCAATTATATTAATACTTGAAATACAGAAGGAAGTGCAACTATCGTATAAATTAAGCTTTAGGACAGAAATGCTTTGATGGACTAGCACCACTAGAAAATAGCAGTAAACGTGCACATTGTTTCATTTGGAAGCTCACTTTAAGTGCAAATGAGTTACTCACATTTACAGTGCCTGTAGTGCTCATTCCTCTAGCATTTAAGTTCTCACACATTAAGTAAAACCACCACATGCATCAAGGATGGGTTGGAAGCCATTTTATGAACATTAAATCCTTTCCTGCCTTTTTTTTTTCTCTCTCCATTCTAAATGGCAGACATCTCATCGGTTATTATAAGACCAAAGTAGCACCAGGAAAGACAGATTCTTTGAGAACAAATATAAAGACCACACTCAGACACCACCCACTGTCCTCAAGGCAGAATTGCTTCATACTTGAGATTTAACTATTGATCAAATATTACTTACATCCTACAGAAACTCCACCTCAGCATTTCTCAACAGTTTTGAATGAAAAAAGGCAATCTATTGACAGGTAGAATGGCATCAAGCCAACTTGAATGTTTCCACTCCAGCATTACACACCTTCATCTCTAGCAAGCACATGTAAAACCTCAGTTCCGTGGAGGAGGCAGTAGAAAGAATATACATCGTATGTATTCTCCTTATGTGACATACAGCATAAATAGTGTACAGACCTGTTAAAAACAGATGATATGAGATTTTTTTTTTTCCTTAAGTGAGGAGAGCTTCATTTTACTGATGCTTGAGGTTTTGAAGAAACTTCACATAACTGTTCTGTATCACAGTTATAGAAGACAGAGGAAAAAAAGGCTGTGTGCTCTTCTGGTTTCAAGTAAAATGACTTGGAACAGTACTTACAACTTTGCACCAGGAAACGAGTGAGGCATCATACATAGCAATCAGAAAAAATGTGACATATCAAAACCTTATCTCCACCATAACTAATGCTCCACCATAACTTATCTCCACCATAATGTAAATGTATGCTCAAGGGCATACATTTAGAAACCAGAGATAGTCCACAGAATTTTGCTATTACTTCACAAGAGCAAAGTGGAAGAAAAAACAACCCAAACACTGTCTTATATTATAGGACTCTGAATTCATTATGATGATGTTATTGTAACTGGCACCATTTGAATACCTTGGATTTAGTCAAGCAAGTCTATAAATAAAACAGTTTAAGAAAACCAAAAACACACAACCACACTGATTTTCAGTTTAATACATCATAGGCCCCTAACTTCAAAAACTGCAATCATTCACAAGAATGTTCATGTCAAGAAGAACTTAAGGCACCCAAAGCTGTTGAAGAGTCTTCTAATGGAGGCCTACAGAATGCAATATATTGCAATGCCAGCTTATGCTGTGGCAAACTTAAGTAGTCTTATGCATTAGGGTGACGTGCTTTGAAGAAAATCCAGGAAATCTGCATGACAGTACCTGATCTGCACAATTACAAGTAGAACGCTTCATGTTTCTCCAGCCTCCCTTCAAAACATGAATACATTCAGTGAGATGCAATTTTATACTATGCTGCTTTGACCTTTGCAGTATTTTATATTTTGAGCAAATGGGCATTACGTACCTTTCCCAGAGGCTACTGAGACTGTAAACAGGAAGAAACGAGGAATTGCAGCCAATCTAATTACAGAATATTGAAAAGGTCAAAGAAGTGCACCAAGTCAGTGTAATTTACAAAATGAAAGTTATGAAGAGCTCTTTGATGGGGAAAAAAAAAAGTAGTAATAGAAATAAAGCATGCAATCAGTATTGACCCAATTGCGCAGGGGGAGAGAAGAGAAACCCACAAAACATATCTATCAGGAACTGGGAAATGCAAAGGCAATGTTACAGGCAAAGATAGGTTTCAAAATGCCAAGCAACAAAATCTGTCTACAAGTGGTTTTGCACTAGTATCCCAGTACAATTAAGTCAGAATTTAATTGCACCAACACAATTGCACCGGTGTTAATAGCAAATAGCTGTGGTAGAACTACTGGAACACTGTCACTGTATGACCACTATATATCTGGCCAGAGTTGTTCCCATGGCGCCTTACACACACACTCTGGAAAACAGGTATCAGCCGTGCACAGATATTGTATTCATAAAACTGCTACCTCTAAGCAAGCTGGGTATTTAGCAAACTACACAGCAGAGTTATTTTGACAAGGACACCAAACCCAGAACAATAACTGCCGGGGTTCAGACAATCATGATGATACCCGTAAAAAAAAATGGCATCAAATCTGGAGACAAGAGACTGCACTTTACACATTTTTCAGCGCACAGCCAGGGTAGATAAATCACCCAAACAGCCTCCTCTACTCTTACAGTACTAGTTAGGTTCCTCCTGCAGGTGAGCAGACACCTGGCATAGGGATCTGCCCCACCCTCATGAAGACCACCACAGAGAAACCATGGAGAAGAGCCCTGGGTTTCGAGCAAGTGGCAAACCTTGACCTCCCCCCAGGCTCACCCCAGCCTTCTCCTCCACTAGCATTCACCTCATTAAGAGGCCACCCTTCTGTCACCAACCAGCTCACCACACTTGGAATCACAAGCAAGTATCAAAAAAGCAACAGCAAATCACTTTAACTAAGATTTCTCTTTAGCCTCCCCTAGCGTAGTCCTGTCCCCGTAACTTTTTGTTGTATTATCAAGGCTTCCCCCAAAACAGCTTCATGCCCAAATTTTAGCTTCTTATCTGCTCCAAAGGTGGCTTCACATTTTTTCCCCCACTTCTCTTAATTTCTCCTATTTATGCTTTTGCACATCAACTGTCCTTGGACTTAATACAGCCTGTTGATTCCTATAGCATCAGCCTTTGGGACAGCAATGTTTTCCTCTTATAAAAACTTTCTATGTCCCCTAGATAAAGCAAGTAATCATGACTATTTCTTTAATTATTATCAGGTAAATCCCAAGAGTATATATCTGCTGTTGATATTCTGAATTAAAGTAGCAGCTCTTGTGATGTTTGGAGAATTATAAATAAGAACAAAAGTGATCTAATGAGAGACAGTAGCTTGAGAGGCAGTGGGAAGTAGTACAAAAGTTCCAACAAGAGGCCAAAACTGAATCTACCATCAGACAAAACAAAATTCACTTGCAATTATTAGGCCTTCATTAGGGGAATTTCTTTCTTCCATCTGAATTTAAACTCTCAGAACTTTCCTCAGTCCAACTTAACAGTGATTTGAAATTAAAGTTAACTTTCTGGTACCCTGACCTTCTACTTTCTGGAAATCTTTACATTGGTTGAAAACTCTCTTTAAAGCAGGCCAATAAAAATGTGGGGCAATGGGATGCTATGATTCCTGAAGGGTTTCCTTAGACCCTACTTTACTTCTTGAGTAAGAATTTGAGATGCCGTTTTACAGTTTAACAGCATCTCTTCGCCTTCCTTTTGCCAATGAAACATGGCTGTTGGAGCTCCGTGACTCCTCAAAGTAATGTAAATGACTTTTTCATTTCCACACTGAGCCTTCTGCATTTGTTGCATGTTTAATCAGAGCTATTCTACTCATTCACAAAGGGCTCCAGTGTATAATTTATGAAGAACTATGAAAAACAGTCTCAAGAAATTTACATTTATGTCTTGGGACCAATGCAGTTGCTGCTGCCTTTTTTTTTTTAATACATACAATTTTAAAGAAAATCAAATGGAAGGAGAATAATGAAAAGAATCTTAAACACTGAGGAAATAAGTAATGCTGAAGCTGCAGCAATCTCAAACTGTAAAGCATTAACAACAGAAAAAAATAAAATAAAAAATGTTCTATCACTCCAAAACCCTTGGCTTTTCAAAGTTCAACGACGCTTCATATCATACGTTGTAGTGTGCAACACAAGGAACAAAAAGCCCCATACTTCAGAACTGAGGTTCCCTCCGTACACAAATCTGATGCCACAATTTACTGTTTAAAGGTAATGCTTTGGGGATGGCGACAATTTGTTCTTGCTCACTCTGACCGGGATAGTCCCCACCCTAAATCCATTAAATCCATCTCTATCAGAAGCACAGCAGCCAGCATCGATTCCCAACGTGTTGTCCACAAAGATTAACCAGCACTAACTTAATGAAGAAGAAAAAATATATTTGAATCTTCTCTCCCAGGACTTTAATTAACATTTTCTTGTTTATCACATCGCAGAGCTCATTACTGTAAATTACTGATGTAATTTAAGAGCTCTCTGTCACAAGGAACCATAGGGAAACTATTTACTGGTCACGTATGTAAGGGAACAGTAGGATAATCATGCCAGTGAAACCTCTTCCTAACACATTCATTTGAAAGGAAAACTGGACCACAATGAAGAAAATGTATGAGGAAGAATGAAGCTTTACAACTTCATACCAATTTATAAAATGATGGGACACAAAAATGAGGCACATTTGTGTAACATACTTAAACAAATGAAAATAAAGAAATACAAGTTATGAAAGGAGGAGATGGGAAGAAACAGACAGCAAGGAAAGTAAAAGAAGAAAAAAACTTGTATTTCCTTTCAAAGAGAAGACAACTGTTATAGAAAGGCTGTGGAAAGGACAGACCAACACAAGAAGGTTTGGGCAGACAGATATGGCCTTGAAACATGACAAGAGTTGATTTTACAGGCTAAACTAGAGTTGGAGAAGGAAAAAGGGAAAGAGGAGACACATGCCTGAGGTAATGCAGGCTGTGCTACTCTTCCAGTCCTGCCATTCAATACCTTTTTGGGGAAGGAAGCAGTAATGGGCCCTGCAACAGCAGAAGTGTGAGCAGTGCAAGGTGCCGGGTTATACATAACACAACCAGCGTTTTGCAAAACCCCGGAGAGTGTGGTACATTTTACAAAATGTTCAGGTGATACTGGAACATAACTTGCTAAATTTCTATGAAATAAAGAGATGTTAATTTCACAAGTGCACATAATCTATTTTAGTCCCTTTTGTTCCTAGAAGCAGGATAGCTATTTAACAAAGCAGGTATTATTTAAACTTGAGCACCACAAATAGGCAAAGAGAACCTTCAAGATTCTGCCAGTGACAGGGGGAAGACATGACAAGGGCCATCTAGTCTCCAAAGGAAAACACTGCTGGCTCCTATGCCTCACCTCGTTTGCTCACTGAGCAAGAGTCCTTGTCCAGTACAAGCATGACAGGTTTTATCCACAGAAAAGTAAAAAAATGTTGTATCTCACTCTGAGTATATTTTGCAGATGAGCCCAAGTTATTCCTAGTCAGCGCTGTTTTGTTGTTACTTGTGACAGAAGGAATTCTTTAGTAAAAGTCATCTGAGATCAGGATCAATCCGTGCCACATATGCTGAAAATTTCAGTGAAAACTAACGGACGGCACGTTATCCCTGACTGCAGCCCTAACCTCTGCTATTTGTCGATTCTCAAAATATTTCTCGTTCAGATCCCAGAAGTCATAATGAATACTCATCCATCTTTATTACTTCAAAGGGAATATATTACCATCTAAAGTGTCACTTAATTTTCAACACAAACTATGTATTTTCTGGTAAACAATTTACATGGAAACCATATCCACAGCACATAGAAAAGATGATTAATGTCCAATCAAATATAACAGTTTCATCCTAACAAATATTTTGTTATCACCAGTCACTATGATTTATTGTGACCCATAAGGCTCATGCTCTCTCTCTCTTTTAAAAAAAAAAAAAAAAAAAAAAGAGAGAGAGAGGGGATGGGTAGAGAGAGACTATCTTTATAAAAGGAATTTGTGTTCCCCACAGGAAAATTCCATTTTTGACCATTTTCAAAATAGATGAAAATAGCATTATGAAATGTCACAAATCATACCTTCGTAATAGAAATTCTGGTCTGTTGCGGGCTCTGATATGGCCCGTGTGAAATGGCTTACAATTTTGGTTCCCATTTATCTCTACTTTGTTGTTCAGCTCAGTTGCAAAAGAAAATTCCCCCGCAATTATAGATCCTGGGCCAGACCCTCAGGAGGTGCAAGCCAGTACAGCTCCATAAGCCAGCTCTTTCTCACCCACAGCATTTCCTTGGGAAACATTAAGGACACTGTATTATGAGCAAGTTCTTACATGACAGCCATTGCCCGAGGACACAGAAGAACCCTGCAGTTCGAGCTCAGGTCACTCACTCTCTCCCACTGAAAACAGCATGTCAGCATCTAACAGAGGAACCCACGGGGTCAGGAATCCCAGAAAAAAGCGGCAACAAAACCAGAATTCCCTGCCATGCAAATGTTGTGTTATACACCTTTAAATCCTACCACTCACCCCTCTGCCCCCTATTTCCCAGGCAATGTTTAAGAATGGTCCCTGCCTGGAGCTAATGCAGGAGAACCAGTTTCAGTGCAGCTCCCTGTTTTGGTGGAATGTGAGAGTTTAGCAATACGGACACAGGCCACTACATACCAGATGGCTGCAGGGCCAGAAATGGTCCTGTGAATGTTCAAGTGTACATACATAGGTTCTCTACCCTGGCAGGTAATCACTGTATTTTTCAGTTTTTCCACTTGCAAGAAAAGGAGGTAGAATATTTTTTTCTACTTTATTAAAATGGTTTGAGACCCTTAAGTGAAAACTGCTGTACAGCTGTAAAGTACTATTAATAAAGAAAACTGTAACATTGTTTCAGTACATTACCAACAAATTTTGAGTTCTAAAGTGACAGCTGACTATTGAATTATTGATTCAGATTCACCAGCTGATAAACTAGCATAAATATCCTCCAAACTCAATGAGGACACATGCATCACTGGTTCTTCTCAAAGAACATGAAGTCTAATTTTACTCTCTCTCCGATTTATTTAAAAATGCAGCAAAACTAAGAGAGCCATAACAGCTACTAAATGGCGTTTCAAAACTAAGCACAAAGGAAAGCACAAATTTCAGTAGTCAGTCTGTCTTGGCACAATAAAAGTGCTTTTTTTTCTTTATAGAAAACCACAGAAAAATTACTTGCAACTGTCATATTTTTAAATAAGAAATCTACTATACAATGCCCATGAATTGTTCAAGATAATGCAGCGCACACAATATTATAAGAAAATGCAACCATCCTGAAAACTTTGTTTCTTGGCCTTAAAAATGCACTCTCTGCAAGGATATTAATTTTATAAACAAAACTTTCCATAAATAAAACTCCTTTACATTATCTGGCAAAAGGGCAGGAGGAGATTAAGGGCCAAGACTATATAAAAGAATAATTATGGTTAAGAACAGACTAAACACTTTTCATATGGCAACTGATACAAAAAGCTACTCCCATTAAAAGGGAAGCCAGCAATACCAAGTACACCGTATTTCTTTGCTGCGGCATTTTTTAAAGGGAATACAAACTTCTTAGAGCAGTCTGTGACACACGTTCACCTACTGAACAGCTGTGGTGGCTCAAAGCACAGCCAGCTTCCCTCTGCCATCTGCCTGCTCCCAACTGCCCGCCAGCACTTCCCAGTCGGCAGCGCACTCGGGGAGGGACACACCATTGCACCCACCAAGGGCAAAGCCAGCGCTCAGCTGCCACCCCCCTCAGGTGAGGACTTTAAGCCAACACACTCCAGTTTCCCTGGGAGCAAGGAGGAGGCACTTGCTTTTTTTTTTCCTCACCCCTTCCAAGGCAGCTTGAGTGCTTCTGGCAAAGAAGTGACATAGGAAGTTGGGGAAGCTTGAGCTGGACTAACACATTAAGCCATCTCAGCAAGACTGATAAGAGTGTGTCTAAACTTTCACTTTTTAGCTATGCCTTTTTAACTATGGTATTCTCCACCTTCCTCTCCAACAACTGGGTCTACTTAAAAAGTTTAATCGCTGCTGCTTTTATCAGAATAGCTCAAGACACTGACAATCTGGAGGCACAAGTTTGCAGGGAAAGAAAAAGAGGCAGCTCTACTACTTTTATAAGCTTTTAGATTTTTCTGCACACATCCTGAAACCTAGAATTAACACTCCACCTTACTGAGCAGTATGTCTAAGAGTGGAGTTAAAATAAACATTTACTTAGTTACATGATTCCCAGGAAAAGATCTCCTGCAGTGAGTATCTCTAGAAATTAAGATCAAAAAATTAAAAGCTGTTGTCAGGATGACTAGAGCCAGACTAAAAACCCTTTCCTCCCAACTCCTCTGGTGGCTGTTCAGGAAAGCCTGTTCCTTTGGCACCAGCAGAAGAAAGCATGAGTTCCAACCTGAAGCCGCTGGTATTCAAGTTAATGGAGATGTATGCAGTGGCAGAACACTTTTGCTTTCCCAGGTTATTAGAATTCCTTCATTTTGAATCAAGATTTCCCATAATATAATTTTTAAATACAAAAATAGGTAGGTGTGATCACAGATCATTCACATAACCTGCAAATGGGTCACTAGCAGGGTCTTAGTGCCACCTTCCCTTTTCCCTTCCCAGCACAGTGGCTGACCCAGCCACGCACTTCACTACCTCCTGCTGGCAGGAGACAGAAGTCAGTGGAGCGATGATAAGTCAGCTGAGGATCCAGACACACGTTTTTACTGAAATTTGTAAGGACAAAAAATCTTTAAAGAAGATATAAGACAAAGTCAACACAGCAGAATGCCCCCATTCATCAGTCTATTTAAATACTTCAAAGCTTTAAAAAACTTTAAATTTAAAACTTTAAATACAGAAAGCTTATTTCAGTTTGGGGTACAGGAAAAAAAAAAGGAGGCTGTGTTACTAGCAAAGCCCGCGATGGTGAGTAAAGGAAGCTTCTGTGCTGATACCGTACAGCAGCAGGTCTGCTGCTGCCCTGCTGTCAGCATTGCAGCTCCACAGCCAAACACTGCACCACTCCCTTTCTCCAAGGTTTTTAAGCTGTGGTGCAAACAGGCACTATAAAATCATTCATTAACTCAGAATTTGCCTTCAAAAGAAGGCATCTCAAAAGCAAGGCTAAGGCTAACAGCCCTGAAGGCACAGATGACAGCAACAATGAGCAATGCTACGAAGGTGCTGCAGTGCAAAAGGGACTTCTCAAACATGCTGGGGGTGTGTTACCTGTTGCCTGACTTCATTTTCACTTTAACATTGGCATATTTAGCTATGACATCAGTAATGCTGTATACTAATTGCCCCCAAGTCCTGAATTCTCAGAGCACAGACACCTTGCTGGTGCTTAAGCTAGCAGTAAACTAACTTGTGGTTGTATGTCCCATTTCAAGGGACATTTCTTACTGGTGTGGCAAGACTATGTACTAGAAATGGGCTTCACTGAGCGTATATTGCTAAGCCCTAATGATATTTCTAACCCCGGGATTTGCACATGTTGGCGTGAGTATAAAATCTGCATGGGATTTGTTGTTTGTTATGGTCAGAGATGGGCGGAGGCAGTCAGCCCTGCTTTCCTGTGCTCCAGTAAATGTAAAGTAAACAAGGGAGGAGATGTTTGAAGTAGATTCACCTTTCCCCCCACTTTGTATCTACTAAACAGATTGTAAGAAACGCCCAGAGATGCACACAACCATGACTGTAGATCTTCAGTCAAAGAGCCTATTTGTAATGAACTTAAAACCCTATCACCACTGTAGTTTCTGGTTTCTGATCTAGGCTTTTAGGCAGCAGGGGTCCCATGGATGTTGTTATCTGCGTTATTTTTATTTCCACAGGATAGATTTTAAATTCTAAATGCCTTAAACAGCCTATGCTTAAAGTGATTCACCTTCACTATAGTCGTCCTGGCTTCCTTTGCTTTCAAAAGCAGTTATTTTGCTGATACGATGTTAAATTTTTTCTTACCTGAAAAAATAATCTTATCTACTGTAGTGTCTAATTCCACCAATACAAGTACAACATGACTGAGGTGAGAATATCTGTAAAGCTAGTTATTTTGTGATTTCTATTTAATCTAATCTTACGAAAATGTGTTAGGTCAGAGTACCTTGAATGCTTAGTTAATGATGCATGTATGAGCAGTACCAGCCCCAAGAACATTTCTGGACAAATTGTACTACAGAGTAAGAAACAAGCAATGTCTATTACAGAATGGTGGTTTTCATTCTAGACTGCCCAGTTATGATAAAATAGAGAAAAATACTAAAAATCCTCTTCTGATAAAAAAAAAAGTAACATTTTAAAGTCTGTTTTTCAGAAAGCATCTCTCTCAAGAGAAACTATTATGTTATTGTGGCAGTGCCAAATTAAGAATCCAATTCAGGTGCAATCACTGACTTAGGCAACATGCCACAGCTTCCCCACTTTTAAAGAGTTTTCCCTTGTTCCTTTTCATCATTCATATTTCCTCTTGCCTTTTTAAATTTTTACTGAGTCTGCACTGAAACAAGTGAAAAGCTCTGATCTGTGCTGCACCTCCAAGCACTATTCTATCACATATAAGACCATTCTGAAAAAACTCTCCTGTAATTAAAGTATTTCTCTGAAGCACCTGTAAACCTTACAACCAGGCAGGCATTTTAATTTGCTGCTATTATCTACATTCTACTTCATTTAAGGTCACAAGACTGCTGCAAGCTTCCAATGGAAAAAGACCGGTCTTATTCCACATAACATTACACTATGGTAGATATATAGATCTTGAAAGATCACTTTATACACTAGGAAAATACAGCAATGCTGAAGTACCACGTAAGTAACACGAGCTCACAAAGGTCAGTGATAAGAAAGATATAATAAAGTGATATAACAGGTAAATCGCTGTATCTCTGGAGATTTTCTACGGAACAGAATTACAGTCATGCTACTTGTGATAACTGCATACTAAAAAGAATTTTTTCCATATTTAAAGTTGATTGAAAGATACCTTTTTTTTAGTACACTAAATTGTCAGGTAATCCAGACCATTTCTAAGCCACTCTAAAGGAACTGAGCCCTGCAAGTAAATTGGTTATATTTCTGCTAAGACTATATTAAATAAGACCAAATTTCTTTGTGACTGGCAATGTATCTTTCACGAGGCGCTATTCTGCTGAAATACACTGCTTTCTAGGCAATGAGCCGAGGAAGGTCACAGCCCATAAGAGGGTCTACTCCAGAAGAATGTAACCCCAATCATTTACCCAGCAGCCCTGCCACCACACATATTGGAGTCACCCGATAAGTGAAGAGCTCATACAAATAATCTTTGCTTTTCTATTGAAAAACATGCATTTCCAGTTTCTCCTTCAGTATCCACAGCTGTGCAGCGAATGCAGGGCACTTCATTTATCAGAAGACGACAGTGCTGACAGAGGTAGTACAATCAGGCAGCCTCTTCCATCTGTTAAATATATGCCTCTCTGTTCCCTCTTAGCTTTCTTCTTCCTTCTGCAGGGAGGAGGAGCACAAGTAGTTTTATGCTAAATATTTTGGCCGTGTATACAATTTTTGCCTTATTCTTTTTTCACTGACAAGTCAAATTCCCCATGTCAGACCAGCACAGTCATTTATGCCACTCATTGTTTGCTCACAAAAGTATCTACTGAGAATATAATACAGTGTTGTCAGATCAGAATGACAGTTGATGATAATGCGAGTTCCTCTGTATTCTGGTTGCCAATATTATAGTCTAACACTTATTGAAGTTTAATGCTCAAGGGAAAAAGAGAGAAGCTTTTCAGACTGCAGCTAGATCCAGTTTAGGAAGAGCATAGCTCAATGACAATATATTAAATAAATTACAAAAAAACCAACAAAGTTTGGAAGAAATTCTGAAACAAAGATACATATGATACACCCTGAAGATGTATCTGAAAAAGTCTCAATACACACAAGCATCTTTCAAACAATCTCTTTTATGACTTTACTGATACTACTTCACATGGAGAAAAACAAATCGGCTCTCGGTGCCATTTCAGAACCCTAATTCAGTCTACAAATGTAGCTGAAATTTGTGGCTGGTGCCACCATAAGATAATAAAAAATTAGATTTATCATTCAACATACAATGGATTTGAATCAGATTATGATCCCTTCTCAGAACAGTAGGGAGGGGATTTTTTTTTGTGTAGGACTAGAACCTTCCTTAGCTCTTGAATTTACTGACAGTTGTTCTGTAGGACAAAAAAAGGAAAGCATAGTAAAGTGAAACCAAAGCTGCAGTGGCCCAGCTGTCCCACAAGCTCTGCTCAAAGCCTTCTCTCCCTTTCTGGTCTTCGCAGCCTGCACTTACTCCTCTGGCAACCACAATATAACCCAGTTCCCTTACAAACTGAAAACATTTAAAGGGAGCAAAGTCGGGAGGAGAATAACAAGCATATGGCCACATTATACAGAGCTTTAAAAACAAACAAGAACTGTTGACAGTTTCTCTTCCTATTTTCCTTTCCACTGTCTGGTTCTAGCCTTTCAACTATCAATGCCCAAATGATGGATGAGGTCAGATTTTGGAAGGACAAACCTCAGAAAACCAAATCTATAAGAACTTCTTCCTGGATACTAATTCTGTTCAATCCTTTAATTGCAGACAGAAGCAACATGTTTGAGAGAGATTACCGACTCCAGATTAAGGGATTTCAGGAATCCTTAGAATGAAGCACAGAGGAAGAAGTGTTAGAATCTGGAACAGTCATAAAATGTAACATTTTGAATTAAGAATAATTAAGATATTAAGAACATTTCATCATGTTATTTTGGTATGCTCTAAAAAGAGGGGATCCATCTGCTGGTAAACAAAACAAGCAAAGAAGATAAATTAAGTTTCCTGGGGCACATTTAGTGATGTGTTTTCTTTTTCCATTTTTTTTCATGACATTTCTATCTTTATCTCCTTATTGACATGACAAAGAGCAAGAATTATGAAACATGAGGAGTCAAAGGTGAAGTTTAAAGCATACAAAACTTTATCTCTCTCTTCTGAGGAAGGCTACTCAGTTCTGATACAAAGCTATTAATGCAGGTGAAGAGCATGGTTATAATGGAAATTTTCTAGTTGTTTTGCACAGTAGGGGGGAAAAAAAGCTTACTCCTAGGAAAATTTTTCAGAGGTTGTCCTGCTTTACTGCAATTTTATGCTTTCATTTCTCACTATCAGAAGAGATTCAACACCCACAGGATTAGTTCCCCTTCTCCATTAGCCCACTTTACAGATCTGGACAATAAATAAGCAATAAACTCAGCATACTATAAACAAGCCTTTCCGTCTCCTCGGTTCATTTTGGTCTTCATTTCAGCTTCTGACAATGCAGTTACTTTCTGGCATCAGGCCCTCTCTGCTGGGAAAGCAGCAGCACCGAAAGCCAGCAACAACATCTGGGCTGCAGCTCAAGTGGATCGTGTGGTTTCCCAATGCCCCTTCAGTATATTGCATGCCATAGGTATGACCACAAAATATCAAGATTCGGTTTAGTGGAGGGTGTTATAACAAGGTTGACATTTGTAAGCAGCTATAAATCAGGAGATACTTTCTGAATACAAATTTATAGACTCTCTCTGATAGACAGAATGGGGTTAATTTTTCTCCTGTAAGAAATAAAAGAAAAAAGCACATAGAAGACAAATCTTAGATCTAACCCAGAACAATCATCAGCACAATTTAACCACCAGGAATACAAGAACTGCAGTCATCCCTCCCTCAAGTTAGAGCTGTCAGAGTAGTACAATACTTATGGGCATTCATGTAAATTGGGTGTTAATCTTTAAATAAATAAGTATAGACTTATAAATCTTATAGTGTGCAATAGTCTTAGGTATTCACAGACAATTTGTTTTATGAAAATGAAATCATCTTAATTACATGTAGGGTTTCAAAGGTCACTTCAGAAGTCTGGTAACAGCTAGTGTAGCCCAGGTTTCATGCAATGATTTAGTGCTCTCCAGTTGCCTGAGAGCAGTCACAGACCACCACAAGGATATAATGTTCCCAGTTAACATTTGTTTAGATATCCCAACTCATGTTTTCTTTCCAATCAAGTAACAGGACTTCTTGGACATGGCATGCAGTTATTTATAACTGGTGAGACCAGTGAGCTTATCAGCATCATATGGCTTTGGCACTCTCTGTTGCCCAACCAGCTGTTTGGAAACATACTTGATATTTACTACAGAGCCACTGCAACTTCTTCAACATTATTAGGGGAACTAACCAAAGTAAAGCAAGTTTTGCAAGCTTATCTTCCAATTTAACTACAGATATACTCTAAGCATCTGATTTGGGCACAGATTATAACAGATGACCTACATGGAAGATGCAAATAATAATTCATAGCAAAGTGAGTTCATTATTTATATTTGCAAAATCAGGTTTAGCTGATACCAATCAACCTATCAGAAATATATGTGTACATATAATATGAACATATAAGTGAACAGAACATGCTACAACAATCCCAGATTTTCAGGGGAGAGCTTTTAGAATGAAGATATATGCACATCTCATGCTTAAAACTTCATGGAATCTACATGCAAATAAATGGTCCTTTAAGTACATATTCTTAGTAAGCTTGAGGAAAAAGAGGTGTGTCGTTCTCCAAGCAAACTTCCCAGGATAAGGCTGGACGTGTTTCTGCTCTGGAAATGACAGTACTAATAACCTAATAACATTCTCTAATATTACTATGAACATGACTCACATCAGGTTTTTATAAGCTCCGAAGTGCACACATTGCAAAGTAGCTATCTGCAGACACTCAAGACAGGAATGACTGGTGGTTAATGGAAAACTGCTGTGTCTCAGTGAAACTTTAGTAAGAATCTAAATATGAGGTATCCAACATCATGTTGCAAGGAGTTTATAATCAATACTTTTTTTTAGCACAAATATTACTTTGCCTTATTACATGATATTATTAACTTACAACTGCTGGTAACTTCTATGCCCTAGGCATTAAGCTTTAAGCAGCTCTTTCTGTGAATGGCTCAGCTTGGTCAATTATAAAATACAGGAGAACTCTATATGCAGGCCTGATTTAGAATGCAATTAATTTTTTTTACTAATAGTTCTTAATTTTCCTCTTAACATACATATACAGCAAGGTCTGAGGGAAAAAAGCAGATTTCAGAAACTGCCTTTTTTTGGTTGTTGTTAAAGAATTACAAACCTGTGGGACAAAGCTAGTCATACCCTCATCCATGAACCCCTTCTCACCCACAGCCCAGTTTAATGAGAGCTTTCATGTACACAAATATCAACAGGAGATAAAGCTGCAAGTGGTTTTCCCCACTAATAGATATGTTCACGCTCTCCCACCCCTCATCACTCCCCTACTATTTATGGCTCAGTCCATATTTTATGCCCTTTTGTGGCATGTCCAGTGACAGTCACCCGACCGCATCCAGTTACTGTCGGTGGCTGCATGGACAACTTCCCTCAAACTTTCCAGAAACACAGGGGGAAGAGGAGCACAGGACTGATAACCTCCCATGTCTCAGCACCAGCCAGGCAAAACCTATGCTGGGCTGAGCATCCTGATCATTGGGGCCCATCCCACTCATACCACGCATACCAGCAGATAAACTGTTTTTAGTTTCTGCCATTTTTCATCTACTACTACCTGAGAAGCTCCACATGATAAAAATTTCCCCAAGTCATTTTTCAGAAAATGGAAGTATTTATTGCCAACATGAATTAAAAATGGCCAAATGCATAGGTTTTTTTTGTTAAATAGCTTTGATTGGTAAAGCTTGACATGCCTTAGCGTGTTCTTTTACTTCAGTTTAGGGTAATCACTTGATTCTTCTCTATCATACCCAGAAAGCTATTTTAAAGCATAAGATTTCTAGTGTGCTCTGAACCTCACACAAAATTGATTTCAGCACATACAGTACTATTGGTGTCTGATGCTGATGAATTACCCTGCTAGTGAAACACAATTTCTACTAAATCAACAAATAGTTCGCTATAAAGGCCATAAGATTCACTCAGTTCCTACAACAAAAGCTTCCATTTCCTCTTCATTAATCCTTGTGAAATTCAATAGATAGGAGAAAATTCCTGCTAGCTAGCCTAGTGTTCTTAACCATTTTGAAGAAAAGATAAAAAACCAGCAACCAAACTGGCAGAAGTTAATTTAAGCTGAGAGACCCACTGGAGGTTGAGGCCACTATTCAAAACTCTTGTCTCTTATGATTATGGAAAATTATGCATTCACCTATTAATCTCCCAACACAGATATAACTGAAAAGTAATCTTTCAAGCAGTGAGAACACTGCAGATAGAGTCCCTAAAAATCTCCTCCACAACAAAGGAGAAACACCCCATTTGAAGATAACAAACACTGACTTAACTGAATTTTGAATAATTTCTATATTCTATACTATTTTCTCATATTTTAAAACCTACAATAGTCCAGTTTTTAAACATTATTATTCTGTTTTCGTTTAACAAAAAAACCAAAAAACAGAAAAAATGTCTGAAAATGAGCAGTCAATAGACAAGAAAAATAAAACCATTAAGATTCAGGATGGGGAAACTCTTTTTGATGCAGCCATTTTGCTTTGGAGTGAAATGAAGCCGGGAAAACCCCTCCTGTGGCATTTCAGCCAACAAGGAGAAGCAGTTCTGTATTCTTTCACCGCCACTGCTAAGAAAATATTCCTTCCCCTGAAAGAATAGGTGAAATAGTATTGCAAATCTTAATTTATGACTGTAATATGAAGCACAGAGAGATCCCACACAGGACTTATAAAAACCAAGTTGCAGACAGCTACAGTTTGGGATATTCTGCCAAGTTACTCCTTCATCAATCAACTTAAATTCTCTATCTAGTGTCATATTATATAAGCCCAAATTTGGTATAGTAGCAGGATGCTTAATTAGCATATTCTGTCTGAGTTTTATTCAGCTTCTTTCCACCTCCACACTCATCCCCTGCCATCAGCACACAGGAATTACTTGCCAAAAATGGAACAAGTCAGGTGTAGTGCGAGGGTGAGCACAACACACGTGTGTGCATCACACCAGGCTGGGCAAGTCCCATGCTGCTTCAGCCTCCATACCTCACTGCACACAGGAGCTGGAAATCCCGTTTCCATAGATTGGAGTCCAACCCAATTTATCCTAAAATCCCTACCCTTGCTGCAGTTGCAGAGGATGTACTTACTGACAGCAGAAGCCATAATTCAGCCACTGCTTTTCACCCAGCTTCGACAATACCATCTCATGACCAAAAGAATCTCAGACCCCTATTAAGAGTATTCTCCCATTTGCTGTATTTTCACTCATTACAGACGGCTTCATTCTCAACAGAACATCACTCTGGACAGAGTTTATTTACGCTATGTCATCCAGAACCTTGCATCCATTTGCTTAGGAGCTTTCTGTTATTTTTAGTGACATGCATAGCAGGATCAAATCATCTGGAAAACTACTTTCTCCTTTCAGTTTTGATAATCTGCTCAGTGAAACATTTCTTCCTCTAAATCCACACTGTTGAATTGGTAAGAATTGGCATTTAAGTCAATACGAATACAGTAGTACAAATACTATTAGAAACATATTCTGCTATCTGTGGAAAAAGTCAGAAGTCCAGATGTACTCAGAATGCTTATTAGTAGAAGTCAGTGAACTTCATGTTCACATTTGTAAATGCTGGATCGATAAAGTAATCTTCCAAATAGTAACAAAGACCTATCTACGTCATGTGTAACATCCAGTTCTGGCACACCAAAAATAAGGATCCAAATCCAAAGAACAAAAAAACCCACTAATCCTACATTGACTTCTGTGTCTTATCAGTGGCTCTACCACACTGGAAAAGGCAAAGCACCACTCTGTTCAGCATTATCCATGCTTTCTTGTGCATCAGAACCAAGAAAACTCAGTTCATCTACCAGTGCTACAGATACCACAGTGACTTTCAGAGCTAATGTCATGTGTTGCTCCCTTTGTCACTCTTGGTTTTTTTTTCTATGAAAAATGAAGGTTACATAAGTTTACTGAGAGCCAGTTTTATAAAATAAAAAATGCAGTTGCTCCAGTCCTGTAACTGGACCTGATTCTAGTTGGAGCCACGTTCATGAGCCATTCAAACAGCAAGGCCACAGAGTTTCCCTCCACAAAAAGCCATTAGCAATCTCCAACACTGTTCATTCCCCCTCTCAACTCACAGTTATGTAGGTAAGATCAACAAGCAGACACACATGCTGTAAGCAGTATCATTAGGCTACCACATGACACAAAGCAATTCCAGTTTCTTAATTAACAAGGGGGCCTTGAAGCAAGGGCATGTAGTCCCACCAAGTCCCTGAATACAGTTAAGCCTCTGGTCCCATGGAGCCGGCCACAGAGCCTCTGGAGAGCAGAGACATGTAAACTCTTCTGCCATACTGTATTAGGCTGGAACCATTTCTTCACAGAAGCTTTTGTTGTGGCTAATTATAATTTCTATTAGAGTTGCAGAAATTCATTATCCCTAAAGAAAAAGGATAGCTAATAAACAAAATAGTGCATATATTGCCTGCTCCAGAGAAATCATAGCCTACATCTTTCAGATTTAAGGTTAACAGTACTTCCCCACCTATCACGCACATTTGCTATCAACCTTTATGTCATTTCTTTTTGATCCCCTCTGTTGCTGCCGTTTCTTCAGCTGCTGTTAAATGCCTGTGGATTTTTTTTTCTATTACAGCAGTAATTATACATCATCGTAAAAGCTGCTCCCAAACAAGTATCTTCAAGGGCCACGTTCCATTAAGCATTAATAGTGCTTGGCCCCACTCACACTTGAAGACATTCTGCTTCTTGTCTCTTACATGAGCAAAATTTCACGCTATCCTTAAGAGGAAACAGCTTTCATACTGTTTGATGCAAGTCAGTCTCAACAAGATAGTATAGTGGCAAAACTAATTTCTCACTCTGAACAGCATGAAGTCAGCTCCCATGATTAACGGGATGCCCAAAACTGCCAGGAAGAGAGCACAGGGCTGACATGGAGCCTGCTGAGGTACCGAGGTCCCCTGCACAGCACTCTGCTGCTGACAGACATACCTACAGCTACACAGTTCTGCTTATGTTAATAGAAGCCACTCAGGCATTAGGCAGGAAAAAAAGCCAAGTGCCCCTCTAAGACTTGTGTCTAAAGACTAGAAATTGTCAGACAAATTAGTTACTTCCACTAATCAACCTCAAAAGTGCATTTGAATCTATTAGTTTTAACTTTCCAATCTAAAACGTTTTTATTGGTCTCAGTTAATCATAGGGTAGGGTGGGCTTTCTTCCAAAATATCAATGGACTAAAATACTGTTTACTGCACCCAATTAAATGAACATTAGAGAGAAATGCCTCCCTCTTATCATTGAATTATTTCAGGGAAGCCGTATGGTCTTTGTTACATGGAAGGACAGGCAAGACAATCACAAAGATCATCTAACCTTGGAATTAATTCATTAAAAGAAACAGGTGCACATCAAAGAGACTGACATGCACAGTTGGACTGGTAGAGAATACATAGGACTTCAGCTGAGTGACAGAAACTGATAACGTTAACGGAGAAAGAATTAATGGAGTAAATGCAACATTCAAGCAAGAAGGGAAAGGTGGTAGGAATAGGTAAGTGGTACACAGCATTGTGTCCCTTAAAATCATTAGAGGCATCCAGTTCATAAGCACATTGCAGTCTTAGACCAAGGGTCCTTCTACAGCCACCTTCTCCACACAGGTGCACCCCTCCATCCTTAGGACTCCACAGAAATTTATAAAGTAGGATGCATTTAAATATTGGAGCACCCTGAACAGCAGAGATCCTCATCCATAGACTTTAATCAACATCTCTGCCAACCAAGCTCTGCAAGGCGAAATTTCTTCTAGCTAAGAGGGGAGCTGAGCCTTTTTGTCTCTGCCAGGGTCATTGGACCATGAGAGATTTTTGGCCACATTTCCCAAGGCAACGAGGCTTAGAAGTCCTAAAGATAATTTTCACAGAACTTGTAAGAATTAAGTTCACTGGAGAGGAGAGACACCCAGGTTAATGCCACACCACTAACTGAAACAGTGGCTCAACTAAACTGTTACACACTCTCCCTGGCTGCTGGCACAGAGCTGCTCTCACCAGCCTGGCTCTGTACTTTCCTGTGAGCAGCAGCATCGAGCGTTGTCAGGAACTGCAATTAAATTTGGGAAAGAGAAAGCTATGGGACAGAAAAGAAAGCTAAAAAACCCCTCCCAGATCAATTTCATTCTTAATGTAACATGCACTCCCTAAAGCAGCCTCTGCTTCAGTGCATTCACATCAGATACAGAATTTCAGGCTCACAATCAGGACATTTAGGTTCCTTTTAAAAATTAGGAGTATGCATATCAACTAGAGGAGATAATACAAAGAGAGATCAGATTTCATTTACAGGATATATTTTAATTTACTCCTGTGATGATTTAGAAGAGACAAAAGTATCTTAAAATGCTTCTGAAACTCCATTTGCCAACCTCACAGAGTTCAAACCACTTTCCTTTAATAAACTGGTTATTGCTCTTCTTTAAATGTCATTATATTTAACATTTCTTCTTTGTTTCCTGTAGCATTAATCTCAGTTATTGACAGTCAGCAGCCATACTCAAGATGAAAGGAATTTTCTTGCCATGATTTAATGCGTTTCACATCCTGATAATTCTTTCTTCATTCCTGCTGTTTTAAACAAAACTTGCTAGAAGCACCATTTCTGTCTTTTATTTGTAACTGCTGGCTGATAAAACAGAAATGCTTCCAGGGGCAGTTTACTATGTTATCTGCCCCCAGTAATTTTTAAGATGATTAATGATTGTTCACTAGAGCTACATAATAAGTACAAAAGTTCTTTGATATTCCTAAACAACAATCTCCCCAATTTCTAAAAGCCCACTGAATAGACGTGACTATGCAATCTGCTGTAAAATTGCTTATAGACAAATCTTTAATAAAGGGCCACCAAAGAATCACCGATTTACATTTTATCATACTTGCATTTGGCTATATTATTTCTTGTTTGCTTAAAGGAGGCATTTTTAAATAATGGCTGCAAACCCTAAAGCACTGGTTAATGAATCCTAACTTTAACATGTTCAAAAGCATGCAAGTAAAGAATTTGCTACTGTAGGCAGTTCGAGCCACCAGTTTCTTTGCTTTATTTGTTCCTTGTATCATCTCAGATCATAGCAAATCAGTAGACAAAGAGCAGCATTTTATGAAGTAGCATAAATTTCTTAAAATACAGCTACATTTTCGTATTTATAGTGCATAACCTTCCTATTACTCCCCCCTTCATGATCTGGCAGCAGTGCACATTACAATGAAGAGGAGGGACCAGACCTCATTTTTTCCTACATGTTCCGCAGCCTCTGATCTTCCGTACCTTTGTTCACCTCCTCAACAGTCCCTTTGCTTCTACCTCTGATTTTAAACAAGTTGACAGAGCTATTAGTGTAAATGCATGGTCTGAGAAGCAGGTTACATACAGGAAAGCATGACAGTTACCTGTATTACCGTATGCTACATGTACGCTGCAACACATAGCCTACTGTTCAAACAACTTGTTTGGATAAAGATGGTGTAGCAGCGACCAGCAGAGGCTAACTCCACAAAGAAGTTATGCGCCAGACAGCACTGCACCATGCAAAAACAGAAAAACTGGTTCCTACCCCAAACAGTTTATTTTTGTAACACAAGAGGTGGATACAAACAGATGGGGAAAGGAGGAGGGAATGAGAAAACGCTCTGATCAGATCATCAGTACCCAAAGTGCTGTCAAGACTTTGGGAGGCAATCTGCCAAAGACAAACTTTAATGAGATTTTTAAGGGTGTGGATGCTCATTAGATTTATAACAAAACATGTAAACATTAAGAGATTACAAATACGGTTCAGTGCAGTGAAGAAAATGCCATTCTCCTAGGAGGAACAGGATTGCCTCTCTGAAGTGGACACCAAGCAATGGTTCTTGTCTTAACAGTGTGGAGGGTTATCACAACTGTGCAACCTGCAAACCCAGTCCCCAGATGCATATGCTGGCCTTCTCCAACGGACCCTGGACAGCCCTGATATCTCCCTCACTCTCATGTCCAAGACTGCTCTGGAAGGAAAACTAATACACAGACCAGGAGGGAACTGCAGAGTTACCCTGGTTTCTCAAGTGTATCACAGACAACTCCCCAGTCCCTGTCTTTTTATTCCTGCTGCCCTTCTACAGCAGAACTTCCTAGGATAGTGTTCTTTTTCACGTGATTTTGGGTAACAACTTTTCCAGATACATCACTATCCTGGGTACCAACTCCCAGTTTGAAAAGGGCTGCTTACAAACGTGATTCCCTTCAAAGGCTGTAGAAGTTATAACTGCCTAGATCTCTTTTAGAGAGAGAGATCTGGACTTCCATTTGATTTTTAAGGAAAGGTTTCCGCTAGGCGTTCATAAGATCAGGTATTTCAAGAATCCAAGGTCCTTCAAATATATAATCTGTTGATTTACAGTATGAATAAATGTTAATATTTTTTTCAACTTGCAATTTTAAAATATAATTAAGAGAACTCTTATTATAAATCAAAAGCAATACCTAATTGTTGTTTTTTCTTTTTTCTGTCCAACACAAGGTCATCACTACACACAAAGCAGCAAGATAGATTTGGGGCACTGTTTGCTTAAGGGCTAATTCTCATTCCAAATAATGATTAACAGGAGATCAAAAAAGGGTGATGTTGAATAGAGTAAAGCAATTAAATGATAAAATACAAATGGAAAATGAAAAGCTAAATGAACATACACCAAGTGACCAATGGTTTCAGGGGATTAGATTCTCATGGTAATAATTAATATAATCAGTAACAGCATATATTCATTATTCAGTTGAAATGAAATAGCAGCACACACAATTCTGCATCACAATAGACATTCAGTTTAACTAAATTGAACTACACTGAACCTTTGTACCAATGTATGTCCATTCAGAAGACACTTTTGCCACCTTTACTAGCCCGAACAACATTTTTGAGCACAAATGGGATCAAGCACAGTTTGACCTGGGATTTTACAACTTGAAAAAATCTTGGAGAAAGAGATATTTCTTAGACTTAGACAAAGATACTCTTTTTTTTAATGCAAATTACTTCCTTTTCAAGCACACAGGACACACTCAAATTTACACAGCACATCTCAGAGTAAGCAGCTAAGTCTTTGGTTCTTAGTACTTTTGTTTTAGGATAACAGAATTGCCCTGGGATTTGCTTTGGAAGCCTGTTCCACAGCAATACTAATCAGAACGTACTGTGATTGTGAAACCATGGATTAACATGGTGTACTCTACGGCTGACACTTTCAATTCTAGATTGACCACAAACAGAGGTCTGTTTTCTTCCTTAAACTAAAGATATACTGCATCCTTACCATGTAATTCATTCATCCTCTTGACAGGTATGCTTTAGTAAGAAGTGCTGCAGTCAGCTCAGCGGTATACATTTCACTGGCAACTCCTTTGGGGAAACACCCGCACACACAGCTCCAAGGTTCACTGGACCTCACAATCTAAATAAATAAATAAATGAATTTGAATGTTAGATGTTTAAGCAAATTAAAAGGGCTCCATTAGACAAACTCACTCTTCTGATGTCAGAAAACTTTGTACTTATCTTTGGGAAGAGATCAAACTACCCTGCCATGACTATGTGAGACTGTCAGTGAACACTAAAAATACTCCAATTCTACCTGGAAAGAAGTCTGTGTTGAATATGGCAATATTACATCCTGTTCTAAGCAGGAACTAGAAGCAATGGTCCATACTTGGGATGAGATTTTAAATACATCAACATCAGAGACAAAATTGGATAGTTCAAAAATGCCTCTCAGTGCCTGATAGTCCCTACTGATAGACACTTCTTGATACAACTCCATCTCACATGCTTATGGGTGTCTTGTGGTGCATGGCAAAGAGTCAAATACCACAGAGGACCCAGTCCATGAGGGAATGAGAGCAACAGGCAGGCGGGAGCCACAGCTCTTCTGAGCAGAGTTTCTGAACTCACATATTGCCATCTTTTCTTTTTTTTTTCTTAAACATAGAATTCCTCTTCCTGTTTCTGTATGGAAAAAAAAAAAAAAAATGTTGCTAACAAAAAATTCAAAGATTTCTACCAAAATGCCACTTTCTTAGAAATTTTCCAGTCACTTCTAGGGTGGGAGAGGAGACTAAGACTATTCATACCATCATGTTTAATTAGACTGTACTGCAGCTAAGCAGGAGTTTCCACAAAGCTACTAAATACTTCTCATCTTAGTGGAAGTAACATCCAAATTCTGCCATGATCACAAACTGAATTTGTGAGCAAACACTCAGAAGCTACACATAGCTTAAGGTAAAACAGAGGAAGCAACTCAAAGTCAAACTGAATCCAACCCCCTTCTTATTCATTCTAGTAGAAAACAGGAAAAATACATAGAAGGTAGAAATAGAAACAGGAAAGCACTTCCACTATCTCCTGTCAACAGCAGAAAGAAGCTGAAGTGGGAGTATAGCAGTGAACACTAGAGGCAGAAGAAATAGCACCAGGGAAAAGGAGGCAGGAATTTCACTGGCGCACAACTGCTGTACAAGAAAGGCTGTCTTACTCAAACCCAAAAATATTTCCCTTACTTTTCATGCAAGAATATAATCAAATATAAAACAAAAAAGTGCATGATTTTCATTCTTATGTTCTATGACATCCTACCCTGTTCCTGGCACTCATTTGCATATGCCTCATCAGAGCAGACTGGGGCATAACACTCTGATGCATCATTATAAAGGACAAAGTCTACCCAGTACAAAAATGTCACCAGCACAAGACATGTCCCTTCCTCCCTCTTCTTGATCAAGTGACAGCAGAACCGGAGTTTTGTTTGTTCATCAAACAGGGCCAAGATAAGGAAAAGTGTAGAGACAGTGCATTACTTCAGTAAAAGTCACTTTAAAACATCATAAAATAACACAGGAAGTGTTACAAAGCAGTGCAGTTTTAAGGAAAGATTGGGGAGCGTGGCAGAGGAGCACAAGACAGATGTGTAAGTGCCAGCAATGCAGGTAAATTCCTGTGATGCGTTTTCCTCACACAGAATCTCGTATCTCTCCCCTACAAGTCGAACAGCATATGTGTTGTCTCACCTCCAAGCTTGCCCCTTCTCCTCCCCGGCACTGTTGAGACTGGGGATTGCAGACTCCTGACTTCTGAGGCTGTTCATAGCGTTTACTAATCCCACTGCAACTTCTATATTCTGTCCCTTCTTTACTCTTTCCTTGCAGTTCCTTTCAGATGTTTTTGGCTTTTTCTAGTCTCTCCTCTTAGAACACAAGCGTGATTCAGTCATTCCCATTTTAAAGTGCCTGACCTTCAACTATACTTTGGTCTTCTATTTCAACTCCTCTCTAATATACTTCTTGCTTACTATTTCTACCCCTCACTTGGCATTTCTCTGCATTTGTTCTAAAACGGATGACTTCATCTCACTCAAGTCTCAGAAACACCACTCTGTTCCCACTGCCCTATCCAACACTTCCATCATATGTGACCATGGTGATATTCTTGAAATGTCATCTTTTCTTAGTCTTTCTTCTCCTCTCACTTTTTCAGGTAATTCTTTGACATTATCTTGGGTAGATTTTCCTCAACGACAGATTCTGGCATGGCTCCATAAACACGATGACTTCGGCCTTCTTTTTTCTCTTCCCAGCTGCAAGCAGAGAGAGTTTGTCAGCAGAGAGAGAGGGGGGCTGAATCAGAGATCCAATCCTCCACTTTTTGGTTTAACAAAAGAAATTTATATGCATTCAGAAGTCTTTGCCCAACTTTGGCTCTCTCATCTGAACACTGGCATAATTTCTTCAAATCAGCACAAGGCGATTATATTCAGAAATACAAAACAAGGCTCCCAACTATAGATAGATAGATGGTATACTAGTAACTTTACAAGAATTACAGAAACAGCAACAAAAACTTGCTGATAGAATAGGCAAGTGTGTGAATCAACACCTGAGCGATAATAAAATTTAAAAAAGATTTTCAGCAGTGCTTCCTGCTATGAATAACAGCTAGTAGGAGGGTGCAAGGAAGCACTATTCCCAACTAGTTAACATCTCAAATTCAGCCTTCACGATAGACAAAATGATCTAGTGTCTCAATGCATCATTTGCTGTGCATTATAATATAAAATCATTCAACAAAATCTTCCCTACTTTACTATCACTTTAATAAAAAGCACAACTTCAGAAAAAAAAAATATCATCCTCATTTTTGCAGAGCACAAGGCAAATTTTCAGATTGCCAAACAGAAAAAAATGTGGCTTTAACTGAAAGAGCACACAAGCATCATAATGGAGTTAAAAACTGTTCAGGCTATGAAACCTCCTACAATGAGTGTCTCATCCTCATCTAGAACAGAAGTCATCAGTTCCGGGGGATGAAGCCACAAAATCATTGATGTCTCATCCCTATCTAACTATGGAGTGATGGAAAAATAATTTAAGGCATAGCTTCTCCGACTCTGCAAAGCAGAGAAAGTTCTCTTCATTAGACTTAGATGAAAATACAGATATCTGTACTTTTGTTCCACTCTCCTGTACCAAAAACAAGATGAAAAACATTTTGTGAAGCTATCAAGATCTACAGTGGCAGGAAAACCTTGTAATCCACTTACTGAGTTTATCAGAGCAAATGGATTAGTGAAACTGCATCACCAAATGTTCTAGGAAGCACTAAGAAGAACTACAAAGTCTGGAAGTGAAGGGCAATATTCCCCCCAAAAGCAGTTTATAACTCTAAATTAATTCATAGCAAGGTATTGGCCAGCTATCACTGGGAAAGTTGTTCTTCATAGGGTTTTCCAGAGCTCAGCATATAGGACAAAAATTACACCCATCTGCTTCTTTTGTACAATGAAATGGTCATCCCAGTTTCTCCAACAGATAGAATGTGAGATGAGTACAGCGCTGCAAAACATGCACCTTCAAACTCTGATCCAAGGGCAGATGGTCCTTTGCCATTTTACCTGGGAATGCACTATGTACTTTGGGGATAGCAGTGTCAGAACAAGCCTCTTCAGACTCACTGGCATACCTCATGTAGCTAAACACGAGCTCACAAGGGCTGCACTTTAACTACTTAAAAGCTCACAACAAAGCAATGGCAATATTAAATAATGTCTTTATTTTTCTTTTCACTTTCTAGTGCTATAAATGGTAGTGACTCCAAACTTGGAAACATTCCTCACCGGGGATGAACTGCAAATTCAGACCACCTTCATCACTGACATAAGCTGCATTTTGGTCATCAAACCTAATGGACACTTGCCCAACAAAGAATGAGATCAAGGGCCCATTTATAAAAATTGACAACACCTTTCCAGATAGCTATTCATCAAAGGAAAAAAGGATTGACCTTTGCTGAGTCAAGAGCCTCACACTCACGTTCAACAAGGTGTGGTTCAGAACTATGTGCTGAGAAGAATACAAAATTTAGCCAGAGACTGAATACAGTTTTGAGTTTGCAATACTTTTCCTACCTTGATGAACTTCAAACCAGAACCAAGCTTTTGGCCCACTTCCCATCTAACAAAGTAAGCAAGCCTGACTTTCTGATTACCGGCACATCTTCATTTTCCTCCGAGATCTACCCAAAGTACTACAGGTTTTCTTGCCAATGGGAATATTGCGAAAAAATAAAAAGAACTTTGGTTCAGGCTCAACAGTACTCCAGATATGAAATAAGCCAGGAACTTACACGAGACAACTTAAAAACCAAACTTTTGATTTAGTTCAGTAACACAACAAAGTATCTTGGTATCATTTACGACATTTGTGTCACAATTCTTACCGAGATTATACGAAGCACTAAAGTTATTTATAACAATCACTGATTCATCCAATTTCTTTTGATTCAACACCTAAGAACATGAGAGGCTTGAAAGTGATGCTACCATCAAGATTTTAGGCTTCTTTAGGAAGAGCTATGTAAGCCTACACATTCAATAGAAGCCCCCAAGGAAAGCTTGCATGCAGACACTGAACATCATAGTTTAACAAAGCCTGAATAAAACCTAGAGCTGTCATCCAGCTTGCTATGCTCCCCTGAGCTGAACTACATCCATTCCTTCATGAATATCGTAGCCACAATCTAAGAACTCATGTAAAGTAGCTGCCTAAGGAATTTGTGTCAAACATCCCTTCTTTTCTTTTCCAACACTAGGACTCCAAGACAGAAGACCTCTTCAGTGAAAGAACTTTAGCTGTATCTGTGATACTTGCTGAGAGCTCACTCCTCGTTTCAAGCATAGGGCATTTTCAGCTCTCTTCATGGAAGCTGAGACAGATTCAGTCCACTCTTATTTTCCTCTCCCCCTTGGTTAGCTGGCAGCTCACTTTAACCTCTCAGAAGCCCCCAGCGCATGCTGCAGGTGCAGAGGCAGTATTGCCTTTCTGAGTGCAGGTCTCTAATCACAACACTCTGATAACTGTAGCGTAAAAAGCTGTGAGGAAGATGCCTTCTCTTGGATTCCTTAAATTTCTCACAGCGGGGCTGCATGCACCATTAAGACAAGGAACACGGACCTCTGACATTCCTTGAGACAGCCATAAGGGCGTAATCATTAGTTCTCTGCCTCACAAATATTCCAGAGACAAAATTAATCCAGGAACAGACCAAATAAAACATCTCCACAAGATGGAAATGCATTCTGGTGAACGTGTGAGTAATACTTGGTGCAAAAAAACCTTGTCAGAAATACCACAGTGCTGTTGCTTACCCACACAAGGGCTAGCCCCCAAAAAGAGCATCTTAGCAGGGTCAAATGGAAGATTTCTCCATCTGTGCCACCACTATCTTATCAGAAGCTCTGGAAACCTCTCTAGTAATTAATGGATCACTCTGCTATGTACCAGAGTGGCATCTCCCATTTTAGATTAGAATAGACTACACTATTTCAGTTGGAAGGGACCTAAAATGATCATCTCGTCCAACTGCCTGACCAATTCAGGGCTGACCAAAAGTCAAAGCATGTTAATAAGGGCAAACGATTCAAACACTGACAGGCTTCGGGGCATTGGCCACCTCTCTAGGAAGCTTGTTCCAGTGTTTGACCACCCTCTTTGCAAAGAAATGCTTCCAAATTTTAACTGTACAAACCTTGTACTGCCACAGAGATTTAAATGTTCTGATCTGCTTACACGTCCACTAACTTTAAAATGTATTTTCAAAGATACACTTCAAACCCCTCCCTCAAAATCCATGAGATATAAACTGATCATAGAAAATTAAAAAAATGTGAACACAGGAATGCCATGGAGCAGAACACAGCTGTGTTCTTAGCCCCTCGTCTAGAACTTCCTAATAGCAAGAGAAAGGCAAGGAGAAGCATAGTAATGCTTCAGCACACAAGAACTGAAACGTGCCTCTCCCTCTCTGTGCATAAACACACATGCATTACACAAAGGTGAAGGACTATCTAAACACCAAAGCTGTCTCAGATGCACAATGTTCTGAAAGTAATCTGAGCCCTCTAGTGATGGAGAAAATTAGTGAACTGGCCACTCCACTCCTTTGAGTAAGAAGATCTTTCTCATTACATTTAAAGATGAAGTGATGATAACACTTTTCTGACTCTTCAGGCAGGTTACATCCTTGCGTTTTTCATATACTAAAACCTAAGTTAACGGTACAGCTGAGTCATATATGAGTAGTATAGATGTTATTAAATATATTTTCCATAATTTATTTTTATCTTAGACATTGTTTCCTTTCTGGGAAGTGCTATGAAACTGTTACTATACTAATTATTTAAATCTACTAATTTTTTATGAATCTGTACCTCTTTTCCAATGATATTCCATATCTTCTCACATGACTAAACTGAAGGCTCATGAAAGGAACAAATTACCCAAGGATAGCGGCTGGCCACACTGTTAACACACAGATTAAAAACCAGATATTTTCTTCTCATCCTGTTTTCCAGCTCGTATTATTGACCTCAGTCAAAATGAAGTAGATCAGTTGCCTTTTAAATGTTTGTGAGTAAAACAATCCTCCCCCCACAAGCTTCTATCACTTGGCAACATCATACGTAACCTCAGATAATATCAACACATGGTAAATTCTGGTCTGTATGAAAAACTGTTGCTTTAAGCTGGCCCAGAGACCCAGAGGGGCGCAGCCAGGCCAACAGCCTGCCCACCACCAAGCCGGAGTGAGCCGTGCCTGCCCCATGGAGACACCTATGCAGCATTCCACATCCCAGTTACCTTTTCCAGGCTACAGAAGGGTGCTCCAAGGTGATTTTCTAATGCTCGCTAAATGGTCTCATTTCTTATGGTATCTGCCACACTGGGTTTCTGAGAACCATGTTTAATCATTCATGTAAAATTTAAGGCCAGATTTTTCCAAAGGTAGGAGAATCCATTGTATTTTAATGCAGAGATTCTAGCTCATGAATACTCCTTTCAGCTAATCTGCTTCTGAGAAACAAGCTTTCAGCTATAGCACACTGGCGAGAGACCCTGGCTCCACGCCAAAGAAGAAGGTGCTTTGGTCCACACTCAGAGCACCCTAAGTGCCTCCAAGGTTAGTATCAGTTGAAGGTTTTTCAGCAACTCAGTTTTGGAGTTAGGCACCTACTGCTGAAGTCTCACTTAAGCATTCCTTTTAATCCATCCCAAAGTGATTAGCAGCACACATTTGATTCAAAGTCAGCAAACGCCAGCTGCAGAGACTTCTGAAAATCCCCATGTGAGACCTCTAAAAGAGCCAAGATATAAATATTTGACATAAGGAAAAAACCCAAACCCTACTTTTGACCCAGCAAACATTGCCAGCAACAACTCAATACAGGAGTAAAAATTAAGATTAAATTTAGATAGACAGATATATAGCTTCTGGTGACATTTTTAGTCAACTCACAGGATATAAAGAAACTAAGTGTGCCCCAGAATTTTTTTTTAAGATACAAGGATACCGACCCTTTGAATTACTTTGTGGTATTTGAAGACTAACCTATGTAAAATTGGCTTTGGTTAGATAGCAGAAAATATGTCATTTTGCATTCATTTTAGAGCACCCTAGAGGACAACTTCATGTGTGTAAACAAACACTTAGCCCTGGCTAGTCCTTGGTGATACTAATAGGAGCCCACATTAACCACCTGGAAAAGAGAATGATTACCTGTTTAGACTAGATCTCATTAATTAGCAGCACTGCTAATATAAACAGTTAAATGCTAAGTACTAAAACCAAAAGAAAAGAGCAAACAAAAAAAGAAGGAAGGTGGCCAGGATGCAAGGTGGACTGTAAGCTGTGCCTGTTACCCACAAAGAAGTACTGCAACAAAATAGGATGTTAAATTAGTTTCAAGAGACTGCAGTGGTGCATGAAATTATTTCTTATGGCGTGCTGCATAGATCCATCCCCTGTGGGAATGCAAACCTCAAACAGAGATAGCCACAGAAAAAGGACTGTTCATAGGGGTTGTTCAAATCAAGATGCCTGAAGACACAGGGCATGTGAATTTCACTAACTGCTTTATTCCTGAAACACCAGTTTAAAATATCAATAGTGGCGGTTTTAAGTTTAGATCAGCTTCCATGAATAATTGTCTGGATTTCTTTCCTGCAGCACAGACTGCATGGCTAGATTTCCAACATATATTATAACTTTAAATCATTTTCCATATTGCTACTGCACTGATGGGTCAGGCAAAAATGTGCTTTTTCCCCAGCCATAACTTAGTAGCAAAATAAAAGTCCATCAAGAAGACAAGAACATATTAAAGCCACCTCCCAGCAAGCACTATGAATGTTTTTTTGCATTGTCTTATTGAAGGAGAAACCTGCATACTTGCCTTGTTCTTGGTGCAAGCTGCTCTTACTGCGTAGGCAATGTACTTTAGAGAGAAGTGGGCAGCTGCTTACAGGAACATTCACTACTGAGATCCATCCAGCCACCACCACCACCATCTCCCCGCAACAACCCAAACATAATTTGCAACACCAGGGGAAGCTGAGAGTCCAAGGGGTGACCACAGTGATAGGTGGTCAGAGCAATTCAAGCCAGGGGACGTAGTGTTTCTGCTCCCCATCCTTCCACAACCTGCAGCCTCACCCACACCAACATCTCTTCTTCACAACCGGTGGTTCTTTTTCTTTCTCTCTGCTGTTAGGACTGCAACAAACTCTCAAAGCTGGCAAAGGAGAAGCAGGGTTTATTGTGTTGTAGCACCACCTTAAAAATAATAGAAGTCAGCTACAAATATGGGAGTAGACCTGTGCTGGTATCTTTGATGGCACTGGGCTAGGCTTGAGTTTATGTTCATCTGGATGCCTGCATGCAAATTTCTGCTGCTTGGTACAAAGGGAAGGTTATAACCTTCCCTTTACTGCTGGTCTGAACCCTTCCTGTGCCAACTCTTACTTCTCTACAATGTCTAGTACTGTGATTTCCAGGCAGTAGTTGAGACTACTTTCCTTACAAAAGCCATTTTCAGCTATATCATGTACTGTCCTTTTTCACTGCCACTTCCAGATGTGGCACAGGTAAACATAACATCCCCAATAACCAGATATTAATAACTATTGATTCTAGGAACAGTTGTCACATTTAACAAAACATATGACTCCTCAAGTGAAGCAGGAAGAGAGTTTAAGATTTTTTCCTCACAGATTGGACTATGCTGGCAGATAACCCAAGATACCCTCCTTTTTTCTAATTTTACAATTCAATGGAAGGTTAAAAGTGCCTGCAGGACAGTTGTTGATCAAATTTAAATCAAAGCAGGAAATAGGAGAGATGGAGTGGGAGGACATAGCACAGGCCCATCACACAGGGAGCTCAAACTTCAAATTCTTCCCTTGAGGCCTCCCATAAATTCTGGCCTGTTGTTAACTACATGTGAAGTAATGACCCCAGCTGTCCTGATGCCACTTCTCTGTGTAGAAATTGGATTTTCTCAGTGAAGCTAAGGCCACTCCAAGGGAGAAAATATCCAAAGGGGATCTATACCGGTAGAATTAGTTAGATTGAGGGCAGCCCTAAGGCCAAACCTAAACAGCAGGTGCTTTGATGCCCCATGTTCTTGCATGGCCATGTAAAAATAGGGCAAAACAGTAGCCTAGAGGTTGGGATACTGAGGAGGTTTAGTCCAGATGGTCCTTTGGGCAAGCAACTTGTTTTAATGGATTAGGAAACAAGCCAACAGAGCTTCCCCACCCACTCCAATTGTCCAACAGCAAATAGAACTCAGGGAAGAAGAGACCAGAAGTGAAATGAAACACAGGAAGAGCAGAAGGCTCCTTGCAGCCCCACAGACACACACAGAGTGCTCCAAAATGTAATGTACATTTTGGAACATACATTCAGTCTGATGAAAACTAAGGATTTGGGCCATATAGCACTGCCTTTCCAAATCTGCAAGAACCCAGAGCTAAAGGTGAAATTCAGGATTAAATCCACCTGTTAACACAGACAAAGCTGATGATTCAAATCATAGGATCATAAAGCAGTGAAATAAAGTCACCACTTAAACTAATCTTTTTACATTCTCTTATCTGTTTAGAATGCTGTATGAAAACACAACAATCTCCAGCATGGCTAGACCTTGGGAGGCCCTTCACCATTACACTTAATTTAAAAGTTTTAGAATGCTAATTAATAAACTCATCCGCTTAATTACACTATATTATTATAACCAAGATAAACCTCTTGTTTGCAAATGAAGGTCTAGGAAGATAGCAGTATTAAGTGACAAGCATGAGAGATTAATTTCTTAAATATTCCTTAATGTCTGACAAACTTTTAAACATTAAGACTGGCTAGGCCAATGCTCTGCTTGGGTATTTGCCAGGTAAAGGCTCCCTATTATTCAACAGGCCATTTTCCAAATTTGAACTTGATGTGATTCAATTCTCCTTCCAGTGAAAACTTTTGCTGAGCACAGTTGATTAAATAAGCTTTTCTAAGTAGTTTTGGATTCTGAATACTTTCCTCATATGCATGTGGACAATAACTTTCAGAAAATTAAGAACATGCTATCCTGCCAAGGAACCGGGAAAGAGTCAAGTTGTAATAGGACCCAAATCTACCTGCATTTAAACCTATTACAAAACTTCCAATGGAAAGGTTTAGACCAATCAATCTCATACTGACCACGAACACAGATGAACACAAAGGATACTGGCAAAAAATTATTTGCATTTTACTACTGTCCCAAAGAACTCAAAGCTTTTAATGCTGGATATCCTATAGCACATACACACAAAAAAAGTTTAGGCACTATAGCATAACAAAGCACACTAAATGGCTCCACTAACTACTCCGTCCCTGAACTGTCTTGCAATTTTTTTGGGAAGTCAAGCCAACTGTTGAAGTCACCCTATATAGATATAATTCAGAGGACCTGACTATATTCCACTTTTGCTATTGTTAAAGAGGAATCTCCTGAGCCTGTCAGTGACATTGCAAAGGGAAGTAGAACATTTCTAGTGTTACAACAGTATTTCACAAAAGCTTAAATTCTGTGAGTAAAAGTCAGAAAGCAATTACTAACATATTTTAAAATGGGGATTTGACCAAAATTATGTAAAGCATTTAATATTATGCAACTAATTATTTTTTCATTATAGCAGGTTGTTCTCTAAGAGGTTTAATTTACAGCATTTTTTGACAATGCTGGGAGTAGGCCTATTCCTCATTGCAGTCCGCAAAATGTACTGCTTACTTTGGAAGAAAACACCAAGTGTAGATTTTGTTTGTTTTAAAATACTTGCCTAAAAAAGCCTTCAAGGCACAAGCAAATCTTCTACATCTTATATTGCTTTTTACAAGAACAGATGGCAATACCTCTTCTTCCATAACTAAGTTTGTATATAAGAGCTTAATCCTGGAAGGACCGATCTCATCTTCCAGGTTTTCACCCTGGAAAGAGACTCGTCATTTATTTATTTAAAACAAACAACCAAAACCTCAGAAACCAAAACAAGAAAGCTGGCAAAATGTGGTGTGATGAAAACCTATGGAAAATACCTCTCTATACAATTCTGTAAAAAGCAGCAGCTATTACTGTTATTCACAAATGCATGTTGAGACAAAGAGATGCTGAGCAAGCTCACACAACAGGTAAGCATTAGGATTTAAACAGTCAATAAATATCAGGCTCCATTCAAAAACTAGCTTAGCGTTAGCAAAGACCAAGCAAAGCTTTTTATAATATTGCTCTACAGGATGCATACAGGTGCAAATGTCAAGAAATCATGGATTTTTGTTCTTCATAACAAACTCTATGCTTCCAAGATGAGAGTGAGTGATAAATTAGTTAAAAGCTCAAAGCGGCCAGAGAACTGAAAAATGTAAGATTCCTGAAGAAGCTGTGCTAGAACTTATGCCAACAGCTATTGCCAAACACAAGCACAATTAACCAAAGTGAATCTGCAAAAGTTTGCAGGGAAAATAAAAGGGGCAGGGAGATAAAGAAATGGGGAAAGGCTCATCAGATCTCACATCTGATCTATAAGACATCACAAAACAAGACAGTCATGTACCAGAGAGGAAAAAGCAAGATCATTGAGCAAAACAGAACATGAGAAGAGAGGGCAAATGGATACAGAAACATAGTAATGAAAAAACAGGTCGGTGAAGGTAGCGGTCTTTTCAAAACCCTGAGGACGTATCACACAGAACATGAGAGAACAAGGCATCTACGTGATAGTGTACCCAAGAGGAAAGAAAGCTACAAGGAGGAGACAACCGGTGACAGGACAACAGCAGATGTTCTCCCTTAAGGATAGCAATGACAGAGTTTGCATGTTCACATCTTCACAGCAAACACTGTTAGGAGGGCTCTGTTTCGGATGCAGGGCGAGGGCAGGCTTATTAAGACCCCCTTTGGTAATCATATCATGAAGCTACATTCATGGCGTCAAGAAAGGGGCCGAGGTGGGGGGAAAGGGCGACGGGAAGGGGAGAGGAAGAGACAGCTGTCTCCATGTCCTTGAAGTATTAGTGCAAAGAGAGAACTTTGCAGAGCTCAGTAGTAATTACTTGGCATAAAGGGGAACAGAATAATGAAGCAGTACAAAAAACAAGAAAAACACAAAACTACAGCACTAAACAGCCTTCCAGCTAGCATGAGTACAGACTATCTCAGGAGTGGCAACACCCAAACACGGGCTTAGGGAAATACAGTAACAGAAAGAGTATCACTAAGCTTTACCAGAAAAGCACAGCATAAAGTAGGAACAGAAGAAATAAAAGAGCAAGGCTTGCCATTCATTTCACTGAAAAGATGCAATTTCACAAATACACACCAGTGCTGTTGCACTCATGGCTCACCCCAGGAGCCTCTCTCCTTTTCCTTCTGGGGGATATCTTCTAAGCCAACACCTTCCCCACCTGCTCCAAATGCACAAGAAACACACACCATAATGCAGGAAAAACCCCAGCCTGCAGTTTGCATTACAAAAGCCAGAATATTTGTGCACAGTTCAGCTCTGGGAATCTTCTGCTCCCAATCAGAGGACACTCAAGGTGTAGTTGACCTCCTGTGCCACGAAATCTGTGTATGGCCCACAGGAGCCCAAGGAGGGAGCAAACAGCCTCGGACTAGCTGGACCTGGTGTCTCCAAGTGCTCTGGGACTCTACTGCACCCAGTGCAGACCCCCTACATTAGCTACACTTGGTGGCCAGCTAAGCTGGAAGGGCAATGCAGCAGGTCAGAGTGGGCTAGCCACGTTTCACCACATTTCTCAAACAAACCTTTGGTGGTGGAAGTCTGCTGCCACACAGAAGCAAAACAGGTTTGGCTTTTAAGTTACAGAGTTGTCTGTGCTAAAAGCTCTGCCTGGTTTTGGTAATGATGCAAATAGGGAACCAGGGTGAAAGGGTTAAATTACAAAAGCCAACTAAATATCAGTTGTTTGCTCCGTCTTTGCTAACCTCCTTCTTACTTGCCTGCAGCAAGCAAAGGGGCATCAGACCAGGGTTTCCATGTTGCAAGCACATACACAAAATAACCTCCCAAGTTCCCAGTGATATAACAATGCAATACGAGATGGAGGCCAAAACATGCAAGGTTCACATAGACCAAGCAAGGCTTGGCAGTCCCGAGAAGTAACGTTTGGAAGCTTCTGAATCTGCAGAGATAGAGTGAGACTAAATCACAATGTAACATCATAAAACACTGAAAGACCCCAAGACCATTTGTTCTGAATTTAAGACAAAACAGCACATCCTGGGAACGTCCCTGAGAAGGATCAGGAGTCATTTTCTGCCTGCAAGCAGCATGCCCTTGCCGCTTGTACATCTTGGAATGCCAAGGAGAAGGACACTAGTTTCTTCAGCCCAACCTAGAAATAAAATCAGCCATGAATAATCAATCCTACTTGGAGAGTCAGACAGCAGAGGGAAGGACAGGTGTATCTGCATGGACCTCTTCTTCTCTTACCCTTCAGTCTCCTTCAATTACAAAGGACAGTATTTTCAAAGTAGTGCTATTTTATAAAGCAACAGTTACTAGAGAGTCTGCACTAATTGGATGATGTCTTTCCAGAGGTTTTCCAAAACGGACATAGTCTTAGTATTCCTCTTAACCGTTTAATATCATAAAGGGGGCATAACCTACAGCTCTAGAGAGATCAAGTAAAATATCCATGAAACTACTAGTTTCATCTAGTGCATCACAATGCACTACCAATTCTGCAGTAAGTTTTCCCCTTTTTGGCAAAGGGATCACAACCAAAAGTCAAGGGATTTACTGAGAAAGAGAAAAAAAGTGAAGCAGGTAAGGATGACAGAGGAGAGGATGGTAGAGCAAATCCTACAGAGTGCTGCCGACTCTCCTCTACACAGGGTCGCGTGGCCCCCCCTGGCCAGCCCCCCCTCAACCAGTCACGAGTGTGCTCTGCAGACAGGTCACAGAACACCTCTATCAACTAGCACACAGCTGTGTGTCCTCCTGTTATTCAGAGGCAAAATTTTAGATCTAATCAGCTTTGCCTATTTTACAGAAGTAAAGAGAAAGAGCATACCACATTCCATAACTAAATGTAGTTCTGCAGTAGCTTCATTGGCCAATCTTATCTTCAGAATTATAAATCAGACACACAGACATAGAGAGTGGGAAATTTTCCACTTTCATCAAAGAAAAAAAGACAAAACAGAAACTACACAGCATTGACTGCTCTCACAGAAGCCAGAACAATAAAAACACTACCAGCAGCACTGAAGATGATTTGAGTATACTTTGTATGGTGAGCAACTGCAGTAGAGAACAGTTTGTTAGTGTGCTAGGGCCAGCCAGCTTCTCAGTAACTAATAAATTAAAACGTCCCTTCTGACAGCCACTGCACAGACTTCTCAGCAGGGAAATGTTTGTTTGCTTAAACTGAATTTATTTCCTAGGCTCACCGGGGAAGGAGGAGGAGAACTTCTAGCTTTAAATATACTATATAGCAATCTGGCAAATCTATACTGACTGGCAGAAACACGTTATGGTCAGTGTTCCTCCACTGTTTTTTGGAGGTGTCTTCAGATCTACAGGCATTTTGTCACACTTTATTCTATCCCAGTGGCTTAGAATGCTCCATTAGATACAAGCAAGTCTTTCTAGCACTTAGGCTAGCTTGAGAAATCCAATATTATCCATGCCTATATATTTCATAGGGATGTTTTAACGTTGGACAAATATGTTATATGTCTAAAAAAAACAAAACCCAACCAAACAAAAAAAAACCCCACCACTTTATTATAAAGCTATCACTCATCATTTATGTTCTACAGCACTGCTCTGCAGCAAATTTTCTGAACAAGAGTACAAATAGGTCTCCGATTTTTCTTGAGTTTATAATTACAGAATTACTGGAATGCTTGAAGCAAACAAGAAAATAATGCACCAGCAGAGAAAGCTTTCCTTGATTCAGAAAGGGGTTTGGGGCCATACATTCACTACAGGGCTTATTGTGGCAGGGTTCAGCAAAGGTGCACAATGAATGCATAGACCCAAAAGCCACAAAAGTGCCATCACACTGAGCACCGCACAAACCCTCCAGAACAGAAGCTCCCTCAGGAAAAAAGATGTATTTTTACTCACTGAAATAGACTTATAGTGCTTTCAGTAAAATATATTTTAAACAGGCATAAGTCTTAGTTTCTGTTTCCATTTGGTATTAGGGGAATCCTGTGTGTCAACTGATCAAAACATTGGATTATTCCATGGAAACTCTGCCTTCAGTCTACACTCCAAACTGTCAGTCTCTTTGGGCAGGATTCACGTCCTCTAATATAAGCATAAGGAAATTTGTTGCCTATGTATAAACTAGTCACATTAGACTGTCTTTATAATCAAGAGGGAGAAACAGGCTTCTTCAGAGGGAAATTTGCCTTAGACATACCTAAGCTAAAATGTATACATCAACCTGGTCTTTAGATATACAGCATTCTGTATGTCTTTCCCTTAAACTCAGAATATATCCAGACAAATAGTCAGAAACTGGTTATAGTCAGAGGTGAAAGCAAAAAGAGATAACATTAGAAGGCAGCAATTTTTAAAGGTGATGTTTTTGAGTGGAGTATTTCCTTGAAACTCATAGAGCACTTGGGTCAAAATGATTTAATAACACTGCATGGAGCTTAACCTTCTCAAGCAAAGAGAAGATAGGGAGTGACTCATCATTTAGCACCAGTTTAAATTAGATTATTCTACCCTAAGCTATTCATTCCTTACCTTCTGGAAAACAAACATGTTCATGTTTGGAGGTCACCATCATATTCTGCATCCCTGTGAAAATTCACTAACAGCAATTCTAAAACAGTATTCTCTGCATGACTGCAAATGGCTTTCACTGCACACTTAAATGATGTGAATTTTCCCTTCATGATGGTTCCTTCAGTTCTCATTCAGAATAAGCAGCATCTGGTGTGATACTTAGCAGGGGACTGATGTCCTTTTTTAATGAGTACCAGAAGAGACAGATACACAAAGCATGAGGAAATAGTGATTAACTTTCTGCTGCCCCTAGTCTCCCAGAGCTTAGTCGTATTTCTTTTAATGGTTATACACTCAAGCAAACAGAACTGTGTATTGTTTATGTGATGAGTTTGCCTCCTCTTAGACAAGAGAGGAGACACTTGAAGTTGCATTCCAACATAAAATGAGAGTCAGAGAACTGATTAATCACTGGAAAGAAAATGTTAGTCAGGAAAAAAATTCTTCAGTGACTCACTGTCAGTTGCCATGCCTAGACAGGAAAAGTTATCTGGAATAAAATAGCTACTAAATAAGATCTAAATCCAGATCAGCCTGAGCAAGCACTGAAGAGGCATAACAGCCAGCCTGGCTTTTCAGATTGGGCAGAGGCAGCAGAGATGCTGCTGACCCTTGTGAAACTCTGGTCTGGCGAGAAGAGTATAAACTTTCCAAGCTTCAGTCTCTGTTCATGCCTTGGTAGCAAGAGCTGCGTGACCCAAGACGGCAGCCCTACATACAGGTCACACTCAAAGTTCACTGTACTGATGAAGCTAGACCGCCTCCCACTCAGACTATTATTGGGGTTATCTAAAGAAGCTACACATGAGAAGAGAATACTCATAGTTTCAGTCTCATTCAATCTCAGCCCCCAGGGGCTGCCTCTTAATGATTTCCAAAACATTCAGTCTCTAAAAGACTTTCTTCACTTCTTGCAGAGAGCAAAGAGCGCCTTTACATCTTCATCAAGAGCAGAAAAATGTTTACAGGAAGGAACAAGTGAGCTCAGACTCCTCACTGTTTCATAGTACAAACACCACCATACCTTACCACATAACAGAACTAGAGGCTTAGCATCAAAGTCATCCTGCATTAATAGCCAACACTTTCTGACTCAAAGAAGTGACTGTAGCAAAATAGCAATACTGAAATGATACCTTTTACCAGCAGCTAAGCTAACTCAAATATTTTTATGTCACATTGCTGTTGCTGCAGAGGAAAACATTTAGAAAGGTGAGAACTAATGAGAACAAAGTTGCATCTGCTCTTACTATACCATTTCATCTCAGCCTTCTGCAATTTCATCCAGCTGTAAAGAAAGAATAACTCAAAAATCATGGCTCATTGAATCTGTTGCAGAGGAAGGAGAATGAATGGACCCTTCCCCATTCAATCATGACTATTTGCAGAGGAAATTGTGCTGAAATAACGGTTTATCAGATACCTCCAGCTGTGTGAGACCCCGCTGCGCCTATCCACTAGAAAGACGCCCACCGCGATGTAGCTGATCCAGAAAATCCTTCCCTGATTCTCCAAACAGCATCTGCTCTCTTTCCTCCTTGCTTTCTATTCTCACTCTAGATTTTCTTGCTTCAAGCTGGCTTGGGTCTACCCACCGGGCAGCCTCCTCTGGAAGCAGCTCTATCTGGGGACAACCCCAGAGCTCCTCCTGGGGTCCAGACTCACCAGGCTGGAGGCTCCTGGCAGTGATGCATTCTCCCACAAGGGCTCTGTCCATGCTTCAGGAGGTCCTTTCACAACCTCCATCACTGTAGTTAGCACAGAACATGCTCTTCTGAATGACAGTTGTTGTTCCATTCACCACCTCTATATTTAACACCATCTCCAGAGTGTTAGCTATTATATGTGCAGTTTGGAATTTGTGTAACTTTGCTTTCTCTCCCATTTATTTATTTTTTGTTGCTGTCATCTTGTGATTTTCTGCTATAAACTTTTGCTTTTACCCACAACTTAGTTTAGGTTTTAAGTTCATGCAGTGTTTAGTTTATGATAAGGGTTTTCTGGTTACTCATGACTTCTGGTTACCAGCAAAAGTTCAAATGCTTGCTGGTTGAACTCTCCCGTGCCAAGACGACTAAGCATTTCATCCCTGGCCTACCACACTTGTTTAACAGCTAACATAAGGCAAAGTTTCAGCTCTCAAGTCTGTATTAATACAGTTCACCTACTGAGTTAACTCACTTTCTTACCTGGTTGTGTGGCCAGGACCTGTGTTGAACATAATTACATAATGGCCAAGAAGCAACAAAGCACAAGTGGAATAAATGTCACTACCCCAAAAAAAGCTGTTATGTAAAAGCTTTACAAATGCCAGATGGTTAGCCAAGCACAAAATTAAAAAAAATAAGGACTTTGAGTAATTTATCACTTTGCAACAGGATCTCCGCCTTTAAAGAGGTTTTCACCAATGCCTTGACTCAGTAACCTGAGCTCTCCTAGGCAAAGAAGACTACATTTTGTTCGTAATAATTCATTTTGTTTTCATTAGTAAATACATGTGAATGAGAAAAATGTAGATGCAGAACTGCATTTACAGTGAATGTGTCACTGGTTCGATATAACACCTTGACATCAATGTTAAAGCATTTCTATTTCTTCATAAAAATAGGTATTCAAAGGCTGTCCTTACAGCTAGTAGAGTACACTTTAACTTGAACTGGAAAGAGCAAAATTGTATTGACTTTAGCATCACAACTAACAATCGTTGACTGTTGTGGCTTTCAGCACCAGCCTCAATCCATGTCTTCCATTAGGAACAGGTGAATGGAAACTCTCCTGCTTCTGAACACCACTTGTTTCATCTCAACACACAGCAGAAAAGTCACAAGGTTTTACAACACATGTAAAAACAGACAGATAATTGAAAAAATAGCCTATTTAATAAATATTCTATTGCCAAGCAGTGTGACTAATGCAGTGCTAGGGCAAAAAAACCCACAACCTGGGACACGGAGAAGATTCAGTTCATATAAGGCCTAGAAAAATCTCTTGAAGTGATCCAATTCCACACTGCACACTTGTTTTAGATTCTGAGGTGCCCTGCTAGAAAGAAAGATTAATCATTCATGCCATCACGTTACAGCAGCACTAGGAGGACAGCGCAACACTGAACATGCTGAGGAGACAACAACAGTTTACCAGATACCAGTTCCTTTGCTGTTGTTGGCCTGATTCCACCTTCAAACTCAAGTCAATCCAAAGTAAAGCAAAGTAAAGCAAAACACTAGCAGGGCATCCTTTCTTCAAGTCATTAAAAATACGATTTCTTCAAGCCCAGAAGTCTACTTTTTCAGAAATCTAAAAAATTGTTTTGTCATTAGAAAAGTTATGTCTATCTCCAGCCTCAAGCAGAAAGCCTATCTTTAAAAGAGAAATATCCTATTTCACACTGGAAAAAAAAATTGTTGCTTATTTCCAAAAAACCCTAGAGGAACATGTGATTCATTGGTTGTTTACTTAAGCAAATTTTTAAGCCACTAGAGATTCATCTATTGCTAATTCAAAAGTTGGCACAATTAACACAAACATTTGTTCTAAAGTAGTATAGATTAATGGTAGGAAGGGGGAGGGGGGAGAAAAAAAAAATAAATCAAAGGCTCATGGAGAAGCAAAAATTTTCTGATAATCTAACAGACGCTCAACTTATTTTTGAAGTGCACTTCATGTAACTTTTGAAAGCTAACAGAAATCACTACCTTGTAGTAGGTAGCTGGTTTAGGCAGAGGGAATTGGGAAGTTTGGAGGGAAAGAGCAGATTTGTATTTTTTTTTTTAATTTAGAAATAGCTTTATAAATGTCCAATAGATTTCTGTGTAGCCTGATAGAGTACCATCCCTACAAACAAGGAGATAGTCATGCATGTTTTCTAATTTCAGACTCTGAAAGGTATGGTTTCATCATTGAGTTCAAAACCCGAGACCAGGTTTTCCTATTCATAGAAGTTTTTGAACTTTATCACTATCTTATTTTGTCTCATATCTTCCAGTCATAAAGATTCAGAGTCATTGCGACAACCCCTCCACAACTCTGCTGCTATGAGAAACTAATGGTTTTGCGTACAAACAAGAATCATTCTATTTCAGGGTGGGTTACAGCAAGGCCACTAAGAAGAGCACATCAAACACACTGTTGTCAGGAAGGATCCCCATAGCCCAGCTCCCACCTTCAGGACCAGGATGAAGCTGTGGCAGGTCAGACAGCCATGCCAGCACTGACCAACCCCATCACAGCCCAGGCTCTTCAACGTAACTCCTGCCAACTTCCCCAACCAAGCGCTGCAAGTTGCATGGCTCTGCTACTTCACTGCAAGGAAATAAATGCCAACTGCCAAAGAAATCATTTTTTTTTGTTGGTGGTGATTTTGTTGCCATTCAGAGAAAATACAGGGGGAAGAAGCCTTAGACACCAGGGGTAGCTGAGGTATTTTCAGCTCAGATCTCCTCGCCGGGCCAGGGGAACAACCAACCTACGCAGCCACTTTTAATTTTTCAAGAAATCTTTTTAAGTTTTTATGAAGACCTGCAAGTTTCAACCAAGTTTAAAATAAACATGCCATACAAAAAAAGTGAATCAAGACAACAGAGAGCCAGAAGAAACAGTTCACAAAAAAGATATGTGAATCAGGAAAGAATATAAAATAAGTTTGGAAGAAGCATAGCTGGCAGTGTTAGATATCAAGAAGCCTTTTCTCAAAGCATAGAAGGGGACTCAGCCAAGGATGAAGAAAGATCATTTCAGAAAGGAATGAGAAATACAGCCACAGAGGATGGTAAAGCAATTCAAGCATTAAATGAATACTTACATGTTTACAACAGAGATGCCTAAAAATCTGTCAGATGACACTGGCTATATATCTGCTATCATGAAAGAGTTCAGAAGCAGTTAAGGAAAAGCATTAAGCTAACTGGAGCAGTGGAAATGAAGGACAAGACTGGAGAGCCTCAGCTACGTGACTGCTGTTGGACAGCCCAAGCACTCTCTGATTGAACTTGCCAGTTACGTGGATGCATACAAGAGATGCAGACTCAGCCTACTGACTGCAAAGTGGCACTCAGGTGCCAGAGCTGAGCAGTGACTCACTTTCTGCCCAGTGAAGTTAGAAGAAGGGGAAGCCTGAACCCCACAAGAATTGATAGCAAAGTTATATCAGGTACAAAATTCAACAATCCCCCTTAAAAATTTTTAGAAAAAGAGAAAATTAAAAATTGCCACCTTCAGTTAGTATGATCATGTATAACAAACACCCAGGTGTGCAAGATTCATGTTCATCAGAATAGTACAACTTTAAAAAGGAAAATTCCACACAATTGAGCCTCTTAGCAGTTGTAGGGTATTGCATGTGTGTTCATGCAGACAGTGATGCTTCTAAAGAGGCTTAACTGAAGCCTTTAAACAGTCTTATTGCCCCCAGATTTATTTTCACACTAATGACTCAAACAACATGACTACAGTATGGAAAACAAGACAAAAAAAGTTTAATAAAAAAACATCAAAACTGATTTTCAGCTCCAGCAGGCTCCAAGCTCAGAAGAAAAACTGAATGTAGTGAATCATTTACTTAATGAATTTAGCCTCCTCCTGTTTGCGAACTGTCCAAGAACACTTGGCATTTTTCACACATGCTCCTTTTTTGGAATTATTTACAAAATATTTTTTTCAAATGATTCTGAGATTCCAGATTGCTCACAAGCAGTTCATTGTGATTATGCAAGATTAAAACAAAAAACCCAAAAAAAAAACCACCAAAAAAACCCACAAAAACAACAACAAAACTCCACCAAACCAAACAAAAAAATGCCCAAAAAGTAAATTGGGCTGTCTGGTTCACCTCACGTTGCATGGCATGTTTTTCATTTCCCACACTGGATAGCCATGAGTCTCACATGAGAGGTCTGTGCTCACTAGCTGGAAGTTCAGTTTTCATGCATTTCCGTACATGTAAATTTTATGGAGAATGACTAGGGAAAAATACAAATTTTAAATTATTTAATTGGTGGCTGACAAAGAATGTAAGAGTATGTAAAGAGAATGTAAAACAAAGAGGTTTTTAAAAAAAATATTGAAACTATGATTTCAGCAGCTTATATCTATTCACATTTTAGATAACTATCTTGGACTGAACAGTTTCTCGGAGCATTGCATCCTGACAGTTGAGTACCAAAAGTACAGGTGCTTAATTTTTTTCCTCATCCAAGCAGAGCACCACCCCTGAAGGTACGTGATCATTACTGGGAATGCAGCCACCTCACCTATGGCTATTGCTATCCTGAAAATTACTGTATTAATAACTTTTTAGTCTTCCAGTTACACGTACCTATTTCAGCGGAACTTTCATATATGATAAGTGATATATATACAAACAATAAGTATCAGAGCAAAGACAAGAAACTATGCAGTTCACCTCCAATGAAAGCTTCCATCCCAGAAAGCCTGCAAATATTTCAACATACTTTATAAAATGGAACTATGTGGAGGCTCAGAGAAGCCCACAAGAAAACATAATCTGATGATGTAGACCCTTGATCCCCTGTGAGATGAGAGCTTCATGGGTCATAGTGAAAGCTGCCCCAATCAGCCTAACTCTTGAAAGCAATCCTGTTGAACAGCCATATCTTCTTTCCTTTTGCTAAGGTTACTAAGAATGCGATGCAGGAAAAAGGGGGCAAGGGCAGAGGAAGAAGCACACCAGAAGATTTCAACAAGCAAAAGGTTTGTTAAACCATGCTTCAGCTTGAAGCATCCCCATGCATTGCACAAAATTACTTCTGAGAAGACCTCTTTGCTTTTGTAGAGAAGGGTATAGGTGTTTCATGTAATCCTCAGATTCCAGGGAAACTGAATATTTGTTTTTTCATTGTAAGCCATTTAGGTAGAAGATTCTTTATGTTGAGGATCTAAACACATTTACCATAGTCTGTGGGAGAAACTAACTCGGAATTCCAGGCATGTGTCTACAAATAATATCTGTGGCAGCTCACTCCAACTCATACGTTATTTTTATTCCTATGGTGCCCTCTCCTTAGATTTTTTTTTTCTTTTTTTTAAAAAAGGAATATTCCTCCTCTGTAATTTCAGCTTTCTTATTTCCAACAGAAAGGAGGCAGAAGGGGTCCACATTTGCTGGGAATATAAGCTTCAAGTTAGGCACTATTTCTCTAAATTACTATCTGCTTTGTCAAATATCTAGGCATCCTCAGCTGATCATGTTTTAAATAGGACTGGCTCCTTTTAAACAAATCACTTGAAAGCCTGGTTCAGAGTTATTTAAAGTGGTTGGTATTTTATGGCACCACGAATGCTGCACAATGCAACTGCTGAGCTTTAAAAACACAGAAACTAGAAAGTGGGTACAAGGAACTACCATCTGTCCCTCTAAACAATTATCATCCTGCCATCTGTCTATACACTAGATAATGTTTTTGCTGTCGGTAATATTTGATTGAAAAAGCTCTCTCTATGGATACTAAGAAGAGGAAACCATTTTAAGAAAAAAAAAATATTGCTGATCATTCAAGTTTCTCTTTTCCACTACAAAAGCCTGCCATTGAACTGTTCTCTACTGTTAGACAATACGTGAAGGGCACATTGCAATGATATTGGACCCCTTAATAATGAAAAGCTGCTTCTCCACCATTAGTCTATTATTTATAAAGTCCTTACTATGTTTAATATAAAAAGCACATGAAAAGCCTAAAGCCCAATTCAAAGTGGGCAAAGGATGAGGAAAGGTTTCTTTGAAATTTGCTTTGGACTTTCTTCCCCACTTTTGCTGTGGTCCATCCCAGAGCAGTCACCCAGCAGATGACCAATTTAAGCTCTTCAGTGAACATAGTGGCTGCAGTTCTGCACTGGCCAACCTGAGCAGGGATTCAGATGGCCAGCAGAGCCCAACCCAGGAGGGACAGAAAGCAGGGGTTCTCTTGCGGATCCACAGACTACTGATGCTACTGCTCCCTAGTGTACTTGAGCTAGTCCAGAACAGTAGTTATGTCCATGTAATTGCCAAAAAGGACTTCCACTTCCTGGTAACATCTTTGAGAAAGATACCCTTGAGAGGTCTCTTGCCAGGTCATTAGTTCTTCACAACACTCTAGGTTTTGCCCTGCACTTCTCAATCCTTTGAGAAAAAAAGGCTGTATAGAAACATACTGCCAGGCATTACATTACATGACAAAGCCTCTAGTATAGTACTGAATTTGAGCATGTCTGTCTGTTGATTAGGTCATTAGTATCTTTATTATAATTATGCTTATTAGTGCTTACAAGGCCCACTCCTGGAACTTGGATCACCCGAGATCTTTCACCAAGACTCAAAAGCATAACCAAGGGCTACATTTGTTTTTTGTCTGTTGCAATTCCTCCATATCTGACTCCTGCAGAGCCAAATGAATGTAGCAGCAGACACAATAACGAAACCAGCATCTGTTTAGACTCTATTGATAATGAGATTTGTAAAAGCTGCTGAATGTTTTATTAAATAAATCAACCATATTTCTTGTTGGGGAGGAAGAAAAAAAAAACAACAGGATTACATGCTTCATGGAGAGGTTAACACACTGTTTTTTCCCTTTCTATAACAATTAAATCCCTTAAATGTGGGGGGAAGTCATTCAATGATCTAAATTCTGATCCTTTACAACATAAACAAGTAACCAAAAGATTTCAGTCACATTTGGTGATCAGTAAAGGTCCAGTGGCAGACCAGTGGCATTTCAAGCCAAGGACATAGGAAAGGCAGGGACAGCTTCTCCAGCCCCTAACCATACTGAAGAGGCCACAGGAGGGGATGGGGTGGTACAGGGGTGTACTTTTTCTTTCAACTTAACATTGGGGGGGGTTAAGGCTTTGTGTTAGCGTTTAAGTAAGCATTGTGTTTCATACAACATTTTAAGATAATTGATAGGATTTTAACTGATTACAAAAAAAGATTTCCAAAATACACTATGCATAGAGGATGGGAGTAAGTTTACAAGGCATTAACACCCAAAAGCTTCACATCTCCTTTTAGGGCCCCTACCATTATGGTGAAAGAGCACAGGCAGCTTATGTGAAGTGTGCTCTGTAGCATGCAGCAAGCAAATACAGAAAATCCCTACTTCGAAAACACACAATTACAACTGAAAAGCTGAATAAGCACTGATGTATTTCTTTCTGAATGGGCTTGGGTGTAGCAGATATTCCCTGGAATCTTATGACTAAATCAGAAACTTGTTCTAGCCTGGAAATGCAGAAAACATGAATGGTTGACTTAACACGGGGTGGGGGGGTGGGGAGGAGGACAGGAGACAGCATAAAAAGGACACATACCAGCTGGATTTCCCGAGGCATGTGTTTTATTCATAAGTGTAAGATGGTGAATAATTCACATGCAGCAGAAGCCAGTTAAAGAACCCTACAGTAGTTGTTCCTGGACTTGGCATTGCCAGCTGTTGCACTGAGTTACTCCAGTTACTCCAATGTCTTTTGCAAACATTTCCACAGTGGAACTGAAAGCCGAGACCTTGGCTTTTTTATCCCAGATCCACAAAGTGGATGGACCAAGGTCCAGGGAAGGGAAAGTGCTCTTTCTTCCCCATCTCTCTCATGACGGCTTGTTGGAATCAGGAATTTCACTCCAGTCCTCGAACCCAATGGGGAGATCTGATCAAAGAATGATTTTCATAAGAAGCATGTTCTGGCAGAGCCCAGCTTTATTGCTCTTGAGGGCAAAGACATTAAGTATGGACAAGGACCCAGGGAAGGACACTTCATAGCTTGCTTTCTTTTCTCACACGTTAGGAAACAGCATCATTTATTACTACTGCTGAAGGCAAAGTCCTGTAAGAGTAGCCAGGATCAATGCTCATTGGCAAGGTGGTACTTAAACTCAGATATGCCATAGAGACTGAAGATGAGAAGAGTCACATCCTGAAGTCTCAGAAGCCAGGAAAACAGAGAAGACAGTTTTATAAGCATTGTACATGTACACACACAGCCCATGCCAGGCATCACTTTCCTGGGGCTTGTTAAACAATTTCCTAAGCAATGCTTGGAGAGGAAGTTCAGGAAAACAACCTTGCCGATTCCTGAATCCAACACTGCAACTATCTAAGGAGTCTTTGTCTGATTAGATTATTCTGGCCACTTCTACAAGACTGCTACATTATGAAAACTGATGAGAAGCTCCAGGATGACTGAAGCAGTCAGATTTCTATCACACAATTCCTAGGTTAGAAATAGCTGACAAATGACAAATGCCAGTGACGTAAACTGGAGTGTCTTGGAACACCATTGCCCAAAACTTAGAGATCCAACTCAGTTGGCAACCCCAGTGTGGCAACTGAATACTGCCCCAGAGCATGGACTTCAAGCACATCAGGGCCCAGACTGAGCAACTTGTTGAAGTCCCTGCAGGCAAAGGGACTACATTTGGAACAGCTTCCAGCTCTGATTGGGATACTATAATTGCCCTCAAAATTCCCTGAAACTTCTAATGTATCTATAAACAACCAAGTTCAAGCTAAGACTATACCAAGAAAATGAAATACAACTTATTCTATGTTTAAAACATAGCAAAAGATTAAAGTGTTAAAATGAAGATGAAAGAAACCTTGTAGACAGCTCAGTTTAAGTTTTAATGCTTAAATGCAAATTAATCATACCAGACATTTTTTTGATAAGAACAGTAAGTCATATCTATATATCGAAATAGTTCAAGGAAAACACTTTCCCTACGTTTTGCGTATTAGTTCACTAGCTGATTTCCAATATTTAGCCTCTAGGCCACAACCTATCAGCTTCTTATTTCTTCACTCAAACTACAAGGCAATAAAAAAAATGAAGCATTTATGCAAATAAACCCTGTCCAACCTCATATCACAGCACAGTCCTCCAGGTTCCAAATTCCACACACCTTCCTCACATATGGCACTTATCTCACCACACCATGAGTAAGAATGTGGTGTGGTAGATAAACTTTTATAAGAGGATTATAAAGTCTTTACATTTTGTCTTAGTGAAAGTAACAGTGAAGTTTACTGCAAAAGTCCAATGAGCAGAGAATTCTTCCTCCCCATCACTCTGAGCATGAGGAGGAGACAGACTTCTCAATTCTTTAACCCTTCTCACAGCCCGCAATTTTCCTTCATACACATGCCTCTAATTCTTCTTGAGTGGAAAATTAATCAAGGGGACAATCTGTGCACAGAAGGGCATCTTGATAACAGAAAGGGATTAGACCAAGCTGATAGCACAACTAGAGACCAAGGTAAAACCAGCCTCTCTGGTATGGGAACAGGAAGAAAAAAATGTTTTTCACCTGATCGTTGTCTTTAGACACATTAATTTCAAATTCTTTAGGAAAGGAAAGGATGCTCAGGGCTCACCAACAACTGTAAGAATGCTGGTCTGTACAGCCTGAGAGACCAGATCACGTATCACAGCAGTCCACATGCAACAGCTAGGCTGCAAAGTCCCCATAACAGAAGGATCTCCGAGGTCTTTATTTTAGCTTAGCACCACCACCCACATGAGATTCACTCTGCCTAAGCAACTTCACCATAACTCTCCACAGCCAGGGAAGTCAGTTCCCTGAATTCATGACTGCAAGAACAAAATTTGTACCCAAAATGAGCAACCTGGTTTAGTGGGAGGTGTCCCTGCCTATGGCAAGGGGGTTGGAACTTGATGATCTTTAAGGTCCCTTCCAACTCTAACCATTCTAGGATTCTATGATTTTTATGTTTTAACAACCAAATGGTACAATGCATTAGGAGAGCACCAGAATGAAAGTGAAGTGAATTCTATGATTTTAAATTAGGGTTAGTTTTGATGCTTTCTCCTAAGACATAAATCCCTGGATGCAGTCCTGAAACAGGGGCTAGATTTTTTTCTCACTGACATTTGTGCTAGAAAACATGAAGTATTCAGGAGCGACATAACGTATCAGTGAGATTCCTGTTTCCATTCCAGTCTGTCCCCATGTAGACTGAGGTCAGCCAGCAGCTTATGGGAAGCACTCAGTTTACCCATAAAGGTCATCTTTATCATGTCTCCTGCCCAGCAATCAGCAGGGACAACTCACTAAGGTCTCCTATGCATTTCTATAGGCACAGGCTTCAGTGTCTATACAGGGTATCTTGTATCCACTAGGTAACCATCCAGATTCCCAAAAGATTCAACCTGTAAGTGCAGCTGACTCACAAATGGAAATAAAACGGGACGAGAATAAGTACTAGAAATTTTCCCTCCCTCTCCTTTGTCACCCCATGCTAATTATGCAATTCAGATAAGCAAAGGATTTATGATGTTGTAACAGAAGGGATTTAAAGGTCCTAATTTTTTTTATTCCAATCTCTCTCAGATGTAGAAAATGAGAAATCAAAAAGCCAAAGTTATTTTAAGAAGTCGTAAGTTATTGCACTCTACTGCCCAGTACAATGAACTATTCTCAGTTCATGTCAGTTGTTAATAAGACTTTAACATAATATAGCAACTCAGCATGATTAAAAATACACCACAAAGGACATTCACCACTAAAAATAGTTATAAAAAAAATTGGACAAAGTCAATCTGAAAATAGATAGGGGAAAGGAAGAGAAGCAAAATAGATTAAGTAGGGCAAATCATATTGGATGCCAGGAATGAGCGCATTATTTCAAGTTCATAAAACATTTTAAATAAATGTATAACTACAGCATGCAATAGCATATTAATCCAGTCAGAGTACCCGGTCCCAGTCACTTATTTTAAACCATAAATAGCAGACATTCTAGCTCTTTTTTCTGATCCTCACAATAGGTTCAGTCATGCAAGGTACTGAGAACTCTGGCATTAACAAACAAAGGTTCCCTGTGTGCACTAAAGATATGAGTACCCTTGCCTACTGATTTTAGCCTTTAAACTTCACAAAAAAAATCCTCCCTGCTGCTTTACCAGGATAATTCAAGCCAGCTCTGAACTTGCACCATGAATGTTGATTTCATTAAAAGAAAAAACAAGCCCATTTTTCCTGCAGTTAGGCAGATACTCAAATGCTCTGATGGTTCAGTGCCAGAGCACCCAGTACTTGGGAAGTTCGCACATAATATAAATGCACTATTCCACCTATTAATTGTGATTGCTATCATAGTACATACAGGTAAGTGCAGTGTGAGTATTTAATGCAAAGACTGATGGGAGAGTGATGATATACTGAAGTTTAAATTTAGCTCCTTGCTGACCCAAGAGACTAACATCTTGTTCGAGAGAACCAAGTGTTCAAACCCATTTTTAAGAAATTGATTCACCTTTTCTCCAAGGCAGAGATGCTGCAGATTTTAACTAACAGGAAATGCCTGCATTAATACCACTTGGGCAGGATATTACAAGATTTTCTCCAAATCCTACCAGCAATTGCAAACACAAATGAGAGAAATTTTGTTGTTTCTTGAGTTCTCAGCACCTCCTTCCTGTAGTATTTCAATATTCAACATGACCAAATCTATCCTGGGCAAGGAATTCAAGTCTACGTTCACAACATTTCTAGTACTCTAGGAATGCTATGATAATAGTATCCTGTGATAATAGAATCTTACGATTCTGTATAGGACTATAAGGCATTATTTAAGACATCGTAGGGAATGAAGCTGTAAGACTTTCAGTAATCAAAAACAGGGCAGGGAAGGAATATTAACGTAAGCTGTGCTGACATATTGGTAGTTGCTGAGATGTGCTATTAATAACAGTAATGAAGACCAGAAAAAAACAAACCCAGAGGCGCATCCTGACAATATCTAGAAGTACAGAGGTGATGGTTGCAAAGGGCAGGTATGATTTTTCTCTGCTCGGACAGTAAAGCAGAGGCGGGTATTCTCTGCACTGTCCAAAATTTGAGCAGCTAGAGGGGGTGCGTGTTGCCAATTTAAATATGTAAGTAAAATAGGCAACAAAAACCATGCAGAAATAGCTGAAAGGACTCCATACCTAACGGCCAGAAATTATCCTGGGTTTAACACTGTTCTGTGCCAAGGCTTCAGAGTAAATGCTGGAGCAGATACTTCTGAAAACATCTGTGTAAATCCTAAAACCGTTAAGAAAATTGCTACTTTTTTTTTCTTTGAAATTCATGTACCAAAAGATACGCTGAGTGTCTAAATCTATCTAAATCATCCCATCTTAAAAAAAAACCACCCCAACCTTATTCAACTTACAGCTGTGAATATTTCCGTGAAATGTACATTTCTTTTATGGCTTCCTTCCTGAACCCGAGTCACTTGAACCTCAAATTTAGAATGAGGATTGGTTGGTTCACAGTGATTAGAACCAGCAAGAACAGTGAAAGTGTTTGAATGCCAAGTCTGTGCAATTTGCTTTCAAAATCCTTAGGTGTCCAAGTCAGAGGGATTTAATTTTCACAGATGCTGAACGCACTTACAGGCTGTCTCTGTGCCTTAGCACTAGGATAGCTTAGCACTGGAGAAAGGTGGGGGGTGGAAAGGAGCTGGGAGGAGGGGAGTTAAACTTCCTCCAGTGCAGATACCTCAACAAATATTCAGTCATTTCCTCCTACAAGCAACCTTCTCAGACATAGAATGAAATAAAAAACCTTATTTTGTACAGCTCCAGTGAGAGTCTAAACCTGTAACGTTGCCAGTATGAGACCACATACACTCTGAAGTGCTGTGCATTTCAATAATTTACCTATATAGAATATTTTTAAAAGTTACTCTTACGGGATACAGGAACACATTTAACTAAATCTACAGATATACATTGGCTGTAATGGACAAAGTGTACAAGAAAAAAAGCAGCCCAGACAGCATATGCTTTCACCACTATGTATTTTAGCATCCAAAAGAAAGGCTAAGCTTTGGAAAAATATTGAGTCTTGTAAATACTACTTCACCTCAATAGTGTAAAACTCATTTTCTCTTCTCTACTGATGTGGATCTATTGAGGCTATTGAACAGATTGAAGTCCAGCCATATAAACCGAGCAAACAGAATTGGTGGAGGTGCCAATAGGCCTGTCAAGATCTTGTGGCCTTTGCAGAGTAAAATAGTCTGGACTTAGGTCAGTGAGTATGTTACTATTTGAGGAACTATCTTAAAAAGGCACATGCTAGTGGAAAATTGAACTGTCTCTAGCTCAGTGTATTTCTTGAATAAAATTACCTAGCTACAGTATTTATAATTTGTGCACTAGGACTTGATCCAAAGCCCATTCAAGTCATCAGAAAGGCTCTCATTGATCTGAACGGACTTCGGATTAGGTAGTAATTGCTTTTATTCAGTTTGCTTTTTCTTCCAGAGCAACAAACAGCATCTTTATCCACCAAATATGCACCTCTACCACTACTCTAATCTTTACTTAAAAACGGAATTCAACTGCTTCAACATCAGAGGTTGGAAACAGATTCTTTCATTTCCTTGTATAACATGGCAAACATTTTCATCTTCATAAATACTAGCTGACTGAAATTTCACCAAAATGGGGAGGTTAACGAAGATATTTTTATGTGAAAATTTTTCCTATTAGATCATAAAGAAAAGATTTTTGGTTTATGTTATGCATCTCATGGTTTAGACATTAACAAAGTAGGTAGGGGAGGTGATTAAGTAATCGCCAAGGGTATCAAAAGGAATGCATAATGCTTGCAGATAAAACAATACCATCTTGCCAACAACTTCTTAAAGCGCTTCACCTTTCAGGAGACCTCTGATAAGGACATAGAGTTTACCAAGTGGGCCAGATGAGATCAGCCCACCATCAAGATCCCACATAGGTTGGGTAGACGTGCTTGAACAGATTGTTCAATCAGCATAGCATGAAGGAACCCAAAAGTGGCTTCTCTCCTGCTTCAGAAAGGCTCTGCACCCTCATGGAGCAAGGCTGCCACAGCTTAAAGAGAAAAGCAGCTTAGCATAGAAAGCAGAAGGGGACAGAACAGAAAAGAAAGGAATGGAAGCAAAATGCTTCCTGCTGTTGCCTGTAGAGCAGCAGGCTTATCCACTGCCCTTCACCTGCCCCTCCTGCATCACACCAGACTACGCTGAAACAAACACAATCACAGTCAGCACAGTGTCAGAAAAAATTCTAGAAAAGCCCTCTCTGAAATCATCACTGAACAGTCAATCCTAAGCTGCTGCAATTAAAAACCACCATCTTTAACAAGAAGATTTTAAAAATAAATTACTGGAACTTCTTGCTGAACTTGGTAACAGTACCCTGGATGGGGCTAAAAAGCCCCAACTGATGTAGATATCCTGCCATCGCTGCTTACAGAGGGATACAGGCTCTGCTCACAGGAGTTGTCAGGTGAAGGAAAAGTTAATGCATTCCTTCAGACCAATAACAACATTGTTTAAGAAGAATTCGGAATTTGATTAAGTGCAAGTTTCTAGTATGAAAGACAAAAACATGAGGTAAAACACATTTAGTTACACATATGTTTCCCCTATTTTTATTTCACCACTTTCTTGTAATACAGGATATTTTAGGACCCTCTGCACAAAAAGTAAACACTTCCCTCAAAACATTATTTGTAATTTCAGCAATATAAATATATATATGTGTGTAAAAATGTATCAGTCTTACCTCCTAGCAAAATATACAACTGATGCAGCTATAAAAAAAAAAAAAAACAAAACCAAACCAACATCTTGAAATCTTGGCACTGTCACTCTAATCGAGAGCTTCGGATCCACTTCCCTCCCCAATGCCACAGTGGAAAGAAGTTTCTATTTATTTTTTTAAATGCAGGCTTACATGCCCTCTGGCTATTGGAATACAAACACAAAAGCAGATGCAGTGTTAATTTAATTCTGCAGCAAGTTTTCACTGGTGCAGGAGTAACACCAAAGACAGGCTAAGAATATCAAATTAAAGCCATCCATCATGCTTGTTGCACCACACTGTCCAAATGGCTTAACCAGTATCAGGGAGGATTTAACTGTCACCAGGAAGTGGAAACACTGGTATCATGCGCCTAAAATTAGAGTAGATTTGAGTAAATTGAATGATTATTAGAGGGGGGACATTAACACAAGCTTCAGTCCAGCAAATTTAAAGCCTATAATCAATCTTCACCAGATAATCAACACCCATTTGTCACTGAAAATATTAATGCTTTGTTAGATTACAGAAAAATACCAAAAAGCTCCTAACTTTATTAACATGAAAGTACTAAGCAGATCAAGTCTAATTAAGGATAGAAGCTACCCTGGCTACATACTTGTTTTGTCATTTAATCTGCAAGCCTCGGCATCCCCAGATGCGTGATCATGATATACCTGCCCTTTGCGGAAAGCTGAAAATGTCACAGCTCTGAAGCCTGCATTCTGTATTTTCTGACTATCTCCATTTTTATAAATACAAAGGTAATGTTTTAAGAAAGTTTTATAGATAGGCAGATAATATTACGAGCAATTAACATCTCAAAAATTACAACACGCTAAGATACTTGAAGTCACTTAAGGAAACCAGTATTGTCCTTTTCTCTCACATAGCCCAAAGCCTATTAAAGAGACGTAGCCCATTAAAACGCTGCATGTCATTCCCAGAATATAAGGAAGTATCTTTGCAAATCTCTTTAAGAAAGGGGGGAAAAGGGAGCGGGGGGGGAGAGGGAAGAAAAAGAAAGGAGCATTAGCAACTGTCCTGGATGTCGGTGTCCCAGTGCTGGCAGGGGCTTCAGGGTCCCTCTGAGGAGAGCCGAGGGACTGCCCCACACCAGACATGGCCGGTTCCAGCAGCCCCAGGGCAGAGCTGAGCCCCTCAGCTGGGCTGGCGGCACCTCAGGGAAAGCCTGTTTGAGAAAGGGCAAAATGGCAGCAAGGGGTGAGGAGAAAAGTGTGAGAAACAGCCCCAGACACCAGAGCTGGGCAGGGGGAGGGAGGATCCGCTCCAGGCCCCGAACAGAGGCTCCCCTGCAGCCACGGAGGGACCCGGGGAGCTGGTTTTCCTGACGGGAACGGCAGCCATGGAGGGCCCCGCTGGAGCGGTTTTAACTGGCAATGAATTAGAATAATTTGCCTTAAGTCAAGTCTGTTTTGCCCATGACAGTAACTG
>JAOXNO010000063.1:10601446-10614054 GCA_028565335.1 Limnodromus scolopaceus | reverse complement strand
GCTGGAGCGGTTTTAACTGGCAATGAATTAGAATAATTTGCCTTAAGTCAAGTCTGTTTTGCCCATGACAGTAACTGATAAGCTACCTCCCTACCTTCATATCTCAACCTATGAGCTTTTTCATCTTATTTTGTCCCTTCCGTTGGGATGGAGGGAGAGAGCAGCTGGGTGGGTATCTGGCAGCTGGGCAAGGTCAACCCACCACAGCCATTGTGTAAAAACCCCCTTGCCTATTGCTTGGGGACAGAGCATCTGAAAGCAAGAGACAATGGGGATGAAGGGAAGCACATGCTCTGATTATTTGCCATCATCCAGAGAGGGATTTCTGAAACTGTTTTAAAAGGTTTGATAAAAAGAAACGATAAGTTCAGAAACAATGCAAAACCAATCACACACACACACACTCAGACAACTAAGATCTTTGGGTTTTTTAAAATAAAAAAACCAAAAAGCCACACACACCCACACAACCCACACTGTATACAGACAACAGTCTGAAATTCATACTGAATTCTTCAGCCTTTGCCACTAGGAAAAAAAAAAAAGTTATGATGGCATCTATTTATCAAGCACTAAAATATCTGGGAAGTATTATCCCAGTGCATATAAACAATGCAAAGCAAACAGCAATCACAATCTAAAGTTCAATTTAATTTTCACTTATATTCAGAGTTGCCTGAGTTTTAGCACCGCACAAATCATGATTGTCACAGTGACTGCAAAGTAACATTTCATCAGATAAGTCTACCATCTTCAAAAGCAAGAAGAGTAATTACAAAAATCAATTTTCCACTCATTACAGCAAGCATAAGGATCACTAAAGATCGCTATAACTGCCATAGTGCTTTCAGTAATTTATACAACAACATCTCGATTGTTTGTGGTGGACTGTTGCATATAAGACAGCGTGCAAATGAAGAACATAAAAATAATTCAAGCAACACTTCTGAGAACAAAATTGTTGCAAAAAAAAAAAAACCAAACATTTCTTGGAAAGAAACATGAAAATACAGACAAAAACTCATAGGTCGTTGCTACAGAAACAGCCAGAGTGTATCACAGTATCATCCACAGTTTTTCATACAGATCACTTAACTGAGACAGCAAATTAAATAGACCCCCTCTCCCCAAGAGAACAAAAATGATACATTGCAGAAAGACAAAAATCTTTGCGTACTGCCAGCAATACATTAGTCCCTCTTTTAAATGAGAAAACAATTATAGACTTGGCTGAGAATGAAACTTTCTTCCCCTCTGTGGCTACTAATACTTTAAATCCTGGAAGCATCGATACAGTTTTTCATAAATGTTTGTCAGCAGACAGTTGAAATAAAACAGCAAGGCTGATTTAGAAATATTTGAAACATAAAAGTGTATCTAAATCAAATGCTTTAAAGTTCTGAAAATATCATAGTTGCAAGGGATAATTCCAACATAATCTTTTGGATCCCTCTAACTGCAAAGAAACAGAAAATCAGTGCAAATATTTTCTTCAAACTGCTCAGTTTATATTCTTGATGGAATAATGAATTGCGGTACAGATAAATCACTAATTTGGAATATGAGAAACATTTTCAGTCACTTATTCCCATCTATGAAAATAATTTCACAATCAGAGAACATACTTCATTTTATCAGTCTTGATGCATAAAAAGTTGAGGCATGCCCCCAAAGGATGATTATTTCTATATCCTGCAATCCTATTATTTCTATATCCTAAAGTAAAAAACAAAGTTTTCTGAGTGATAGGAATTATTTTTGAATTGACACCACAAAGAAGAGACTGTGGACAGATTTTTTCTGTGATTATTTATATTGTAGTGATTACTTTTATTTTCTTTCCTAATATCATTCAGTGACCACCTTCTAATGAAGTAATAAGGGTTGACTTTTCAGAAACTGTAAGCACTCCTGGGGACCTGGAGCTTGCAGCAATTACAGAAGGATTATTTGCATGAGGATTATTGAGCAGAACCATCAATATGCTCCTGAAGTCTTCCATTGGAAAATGGTCCCAGTGTTCCACATTAAAATTCCAATTCTCAGTCTTAATACATATAGACTTTATTTTAGTCTACCTTATGTGCAGGAAGAAAAGCTTTTCCTTTGTACACAGACAGGATAACCTTCTGCTCTGTTGATTCTTTAAGGAAGAACTTTGATCATGGTCGTTTCAGTTGTACCTACACAGAGCTCTGTTAATCAATTTTAAAAAGCAGAAATAAGATTTAGGCTCAATGCAAACATAATATTGGTTGCCTTTGTGGTATGCATTCATAAAATTATTAGTAATAAACTCATAAAAAGCTTCAGGCTTTTCAATGTTACATTAGAGCCATGTCACAATCTGGCACAGGACATGAAAGAAACCCTAGTGACAGTGTAACATGTTTAAACAGTACTAGACACTGGACGCCTATTCCCTCTTGCGTGTCTCTCTCCATCAAAAGCTTACGGCACTCTATTCTCTTCAGGTCTGAGCCTTGCAAAGGCAAAATCCCTTCCTTAGCACTCCCATTCCAAAATTAAAATGTAAGTGGATAAATCCTTGCAGTAGACAGATTCAGCCAGCTCTGTGAGCTACTTTAAACATGCAAATTTAACTGGACATCAGGGACTTCATTTGGCACAAACCTTGGGTAAAGCTCGAACTATATTAACAGCCTGTGGCTGGAAGGCCTTGCCATCCCAAATTAGAGCAGCCCTAAGCCTTCTCAGGAGCTAAACTGTCACCTGCCTTGCACCAGGATTGCATGGATGACGCCAAGTAGATGAGATCAGCTGTACTGGCATTTCACCTTTCTGCAGCACCATATTTTCCTCAAGGACTCCCCTGTCACTTTTCCCTTGGCAATCAACCTCTATGCTCACTTTTTGAGTTTCCAGTCCAGCCCATCAGCCTGTTTTGCCAGACGAGCAGCGCCTTACCAGGAACAGCAAGCACATAAAACCAGTATCTGTCCTCTGAGCAGGCCGATACTGAGAAGGGGCAGTGGTAGAGGATATTCAAAGCTTTATCATCAAGGAGGAGATAAGAGAACAGTATATGAAGAACAAAAACCAACTCACAAGGGAACTTCTAGCACATCCTATTCATCCCTCCGAGATTTAACAGAGCAGAAACTGTAGCCAAATTCCTTTAGTGTCTGCAAAGTGCAATTATCCTTAGGAAACACCATTACCTGAAATTGCTTAAGATATTTTTTCTTTCCTCAAGATTCCAGAGAAAGTAATAATGATGTGTTTGTTCTAATAAGAAAAAAAACTGAAAAGTTGGCAATGTGGTCTGGAGAGATATATGACCAAAGAGCAGTCTGCAATGAACTGTGCAGTTCTGAAAGTAAATCCTATATTTAATACAGATTATTTATTGGCCTCACTGTGTACGAGCATTAATTATTTTCAAAGGTGAAGTGATGTCACATTTATGTACAGCAAGACCTCTCTCCCCCAAAATAGCTGGTAGGTGATACCCGATACAAGAATTTGAAAGATTTGCTTGGAATTATGAACTTTGGCTCTGGGGATTATCTCGTTCTATCCGCCAGTACAGACAGATAATTCTACTGATAAAACAGGGCATGATGTGAATTTGCGCTGAGGATTTACATGTTCATCTGAATGGAGTTAGTGCCTGGCTTCCCTGTTCTTTTGTTTATACTATTCTTGTCAGATTTCACACCAATGTTAAAAAAAATACTAAATATCTAACTGAAAAGCGCCAATGATATACAATAACGAACATGAGCAAAATGAAGTTATTAACTGCAACAGAGAAATGTAGAACACTGACTGACCCAGTGTCATCCTTCCTTACAATCAGTAGGCAGTGACCCAGAATACAATCACAGAAAACATACATGTTCAGTGAGGAGCAGATTGCACAAAGAAAATCGTCCTTGAGACCGCACACCCTTCCAGTAAGGTGGAGACTGAGCAATGCTACCACCTTTAAGTGTTATGGTTCCATCCCCTAGAAGAAGGGGACACATTTCAGGTGTCTATAGCAATGCGTAACTCAAGACACTGGGAAGTGGTATTTGATCAGCCAAAGTCTGGAACACCAAGACATCTTGTCTAACCTCCATTTTAAAGCAAAACCTAGATATTCTGTTCCTCCACCCCACCTGCAGGAACACCTGGTTTCTATGAAGAGGGACCCTGAAGTGCACAGCTTGAAAGGGAGCTTCCATGTCCCCCAACTTGATACTATAGAAACCATGGACCCAGCTCACAAGTAGAGGACACCAGACATGGTTCACATGCACTCCTGACAACCGTGCACCTTCACCTCTCACCAGAATAACACTCTGCTCCAACATTCCAGCTCTCAAACATATCATCTTCCTTCTACATCTTGTTCTGCCACCATAGAAGTTAGCAGGTAAACAAAACTTATCCCACACAAATGAAATCATCTGTACTCAAAACTCAGAGACAGCTGTCCCAGACCAAGTGCCAGCTTCCAACAGGCAAGATACAAGAAACTCATTTTCCTTTATCTTGTTGCCCAAGTGTTTGGAGCAAAACATAGCAGCAATCTCTTTTACTAATTACCTATTAATGATTCTCAATTACATTAAAAAAAATAGCATTTTAAAATTGTTTAACCCACTATAATCCCAGCAGGAGAAACTCAAAAGCTAATAAAAGAAGTCATTTCACAAGGCTTATGAAGAGCTGTCCCAGTATGGTTCCTACAGAAATCTGCTCTTTTCATAAATCTTAAACTCCAACAAACATGTGATAGAAAACATTGTTTTTGACAGAGACCATTTGGAGCCACCGTCTGAAAAAAAAAAAATAAATTTTATCTGTGAAGAATGTTCTGAAACATCATGCATATACACACTTAAAACACTTCGCACCCTTCGTTGATTTACACGAGGTTTTAGACTCTGGGAACCCCAAAATAAAAGATACAAATACAAGGGCTAAGGCTACAGCCAGAAATTGAGCAATTGCTGAGAAGGTTCAGAGGAGGCTACTCGGCACCGCTGTGTCTTTGCTCTGTTCCAGACCCGCCACCACCCCCAGAGCCACCTCCACTGCTAAAGGAGGGTGCAGAGAGGTCCTGCTGCAGAACCATGGGAAAAAGCCTTCTTCAGTCAAGCCAAGGATATCTGATTACCTACTATAAGACATCTTGTTGCATTTCAGGAGACAAATTCCTACCAAGTCACAGTACATTAGCCTACTCTGCTGCTGCTACTAGCGCAGTCGTTAAGTTGCTAGTGCTGCTGTTGGTCTTGCACAACTCAAAGAGGTTTCCGATTTTATTGTTTGTGAGGCAGGCAGCAACATTTTGAGGGGAAGAGTCCTGCTCTACTATTTGTTTTCTGGCCACCTAATGTTGAAGGTTGATTCTATCAAAGAAGACTCTTCCTTACCAGTTGCTAATTTCTTAACTGTACCGGCACTAACTAAAACTAAGCTGGGTGCAAGAATTGTTTTGCATTTGTGGCTACATGAGAATCCATCAGAGAGGGGTGTTAAAAAATCAAAGCGCTACCAAAATCCCCCACATCCCAGTGAGAAAAGGGATAGCCTTTACACTACAGAGGGACTTCAGTAGCTGATAAAGGACGGTTGGATATTTTTTCTTCCCAAAGAAGAAATACAAGTTAGGCAAGCTGGAAGACGCTGGAAGAACTATGGGACAAGCCTGGGAAGAGTGTGACTGGGCCAAAAGGGCCTCACCTCCAAAACTCTGGACAGATACCATGACAAAGGTCCCACTTCTAAGGTATTGGACATTTAAGGTTGACCATCCTGCCGCCAGATGCTACCGAGGGAAAAACTGGCTGTGCCAGGAGCAAGCCAGTGTAAGAAGGACTGTCTAGTTTCTCTGCTGCACAGGCACCACTGCAAGGGAATTGCTCTGCTTGTGAATGCACGCGTACACAGAGAGAAATCAGGCCAAAGCCCTGCTCCAAATACCAGAATGAGTTGCTACTGTTTTCCCATTTGCCAAAGAGGTACTAAGTAAAAGCAAAAGCACTTGGAAAAATCAGCTAGAGCACACATCACCCAAACTACTTTCTGAAAAATTAGATTTCTTGGTGGTCATTTATTTTACTACAGAAAGCTTCATTGTCCTCTCCTGTCAGCAGCACACACAGGCTTGTTGTAACAGGCTTCTAATATCATACATTGAACCCTGTAATTCTTGGCAAGATGCAGCAGCTTTGCCTGTGCACAGCATGACAGGCAGCCCACCGCGCTGCCCACTGTGACACAGCCCGTTAGGATGTGCCATCAGGATGCAGGGTGGAACAGTAGGCTACAACTGGCAGATTATAATGACTTTTCACTGTCTCCTATAACAGGCGCTTCTGCAACGTGCAAGTTAAACTGCGCAACATGTCAGCAGATGGAGAAGGGGAGTTTAAGGAAACCCCTGCCCAAGTTGGTTGGCTATAATTGGCTTTGAAGAGAGGATTCCTTGCTGGATTTTTCAAAGCACAGAGCTAGACAGGCACAGGAGGCCCAGCAGGTCCACCCTGAAAGATATAAACACACACACAAACCTGTGGGCCAGGGCCAGCTAAACCCTTGGCTGTGTGATTATGCTGCATAGCTAAGTACAAGTGGACTTAATGAAGCCTTGCAGCATAAAAAAAGCTGCAATGCTTAAATCAGGCTGATTTTTTTTTTTTTTTTAAACAAGCACACTACCATTAAAGAGTTTTGTGAGCACTTTTACCTAAGCAGTGTAACTACGACATTAAGAAGTCCCCATCAGCCTTTTTCTTTGAAAAATCTAACCCCTAACGTTTGGCTAATCTCAATGCATTTGAATTGCTGTTATACGATGTGGTTGTTTGCACTAGAAAAGCTTGCTTCAACCAGATAGAAAACAATTTCAAAAATAAATACTAGTCAATGAAGTCTCTGGCTGTCCTTGCACCAGTTCAGAGTCACTCAATGGGCTTCACTGGCAATCATCAGAAGATGATTGAAATCGTCAGAAGAATTCAGTAAGAAACACTGGAGGATCCATAAATGCAGCTCAACAGTAGCTTCAGCTTTACGTGCTATAGACTGGCAAACATCAGCCATTCTCCCTATCTGTTCATATATTCAAGGAATCAGACTGTTTTCCAGAGAGGGCAAATCTGTATGCTACAGCTGAGAATTCATCATAGTCAGTATTTCACACAGGGTAGAACAAGAGGACCACAAGGCAGGAGTCCGTGCTTTCAAAGATACAACATTATGAACTCCAGTATGCTTCCAGACACTAGCAGAGATTTTGTAGACAGCCTACTCCTACATCTTAAGAATACATCAATTCAGCTACAAACTAAATTCACTATAGAATTCCTCCTCTTTGTGTTTCTCTCACCTCTCTCTACACTTCTCCGAAGTGCCATCGATGCAGCCCTATATGGAAGTGGATTGCTAACACAGTTTAGGAACACAGAGCTGTAGAAAGTTTTATTTTCACCAAAACATGAATTATGAAGTCTTCTTACCTGGGTTAGCATTTGTCTCCAGACAATGGAGAAAAGCTGTGAACAAGACTTCTGCACAAATGCAGAATGACTTGGTATTTTACAATAGCAATCTAAAGAGGTGTACTATCACCAACTTCACTCGGCAATGCTAAAAAAAACAACCCTCACCCACCTCCCCCCAAAAATAACCCACAGCAAAGTAAAAAAGCAAATTAGTAGAGCCAAATTGGGCATTTATACTTATGAAAAAGAATGCACATAAATATACAACTTATGTTAGCAACTGTGACAGAATGTGACATAGTATATGCTGTCATATCTTTGACACATCTGAGAGAATCCTGTCAAATGTCAATAGTGTCCAGAATGGGACCCTACAGATGGCATTGCAACTATTCTTTTTTCCTCTGTTATATCTTTAACAACCATTATTTGGAAATATGTTAGCAAGACTGTCAGCTGCTCTATCAACATGCCATCTTGGAAGTCCACATAGTCATCGCCATTTATGCTAGCTTTTGCATTAAGGTTGGTAATTCTGTGCATTAGTAAGATTCCTTGTCTTCCTATTATAAAAGCCCGTTTTCTCTTTCCCCCTAAAGTTAGCCAATGTATACAATACTTTTTATACCCCTTTTTATAAAGGGTCTTGACCTCCAGCTGGTTTGAAGTACATACAATCTTTAGCCAAAATACTTCAGCTGATCCTAAGAGCACAGTAAAGAAAGCACACGTGGATTTTCTTTGGTGACCCTCAGGCTTGAGATCTGTCTGGATATTTTTCTCTACTATGAGCTCTCCCAAAATGATCAAAAGTCAGATTTTTATTAGAATAAAATTGGGAATACTTCACTTAAATAGAGAAAAAAAAATCAAAAAGAAATCAGAAAACAGAACAGAAATGAGTTGTATTCTCCGCTCTCCCATCCACTACATCAACACAGTAAAGGATTATATCAGCCTGAGTGTGGGTGCAGGTAACTCAACGACAGAGTGGAAGAAGACTCTGCCCAGTCCCACCTGGTTCCTGGGAATGTTTTCCCCTGATCCCAATAGCCCAGGTGGCAGGTCGTCTTGGAATTACCAGTCTCTCTGTGAGAGACACTGATTCGCCAACCCCTTGTCTATGCCTTCCAGTCTCTTGAACTGTTTGCCCATCACTCTTGATGAGCAAACTTACTAGCTCTCTAGGAAAGGAGTAATTTCCCCCTCTCTCTCTCTCTCAGGAGCTCCACCTAACCCAATCTTTTTAAAGAAAAACCTCACAATATGACCAAAAAGGCTAAATACTGCCTACTGCATCACCAACTTCTTAACAGCTAAAGTTTCTTTTCCAAGCTCTAGAGATGCTAAACATTTGGAATTCAATAGGCATGCCATAGGGAGAGGTATTCCCTATATTATCTCCGTGGAAGTCTAGCCAAGTTGGCCAGACTACGAGTTTTGAAGAACTATTAATAGAATACATTCAACAAAAGCACTCTATGCGGTATTTTAAAGACTGAAATAATCTCATTTTCACCAAATGCGCTCCATCTTTTCCTACACATAACTGTGACATACACAGCTGTACAGAATTACCACATGTGCCAGCACTGAAGCTCATCAGAGAGCAGTGGAGAGGTCCATGCTAAATTAGACCCAACAGACCAGGAGGAGAAAGGACAGCCTCATAACTAAGGCAATAATGCTATCAGACTGAGAGAATGGCAGGGATACAGACATAGGTACTCTGTTTACAGAAACTACTCTTAAACAGAGTGCAATATTGGCACTGAAGAATCAGATGCTAAAGGTCTTAAATTGAGCACCCCAAGCTGGCAGAAGACTTTTGACCTTTATCTCTTCTGCTTCAGCTTCCCTGAGTTGCTGTCACTGCTTCATCTCACAGGCTTGTTGTGAAGATAAAGTCATCATTAGTGCTTGTGAAGCTCTCAGACGATGCAGCGGTGACTGCTGTTAAAAAGCCCATGAGGAGATTTAGATTTTCTTTTCAGAGCAGAGTTTGAATAGTGTGCCATAAATAAAGCATGGGACCACACGCTGAACAATGAGGGAAACATAATACTGAATAGCTGCTCATTTAGTGAGTGCTATTCATCCTGCTCACTGAATGAGGCAGGAGGGAAAAAAAAAATAGTATATGATCATGTAATTAAAGACTGTATCATAATGCAGACACACAAGGGGCCTGAATCAGGGTTGCACTGATAACCTTATGTTTGACTGCTTAATTCTGCAACCTTAATGATGTTTCTTTAATGTAATTTAACATTACATTTGAGTTCTTTCCATAAAACTGTCAGTAAAGGCAAGTAACCCAATGCATTATGTGTATTTGATTCCCTCCAGGTCTTTCAGTATTCTAAGAATAGTTGCCAAATAATCCATTTGACACGATTTTCAAAGAATTTTTCTGCAAATTATTTTCCTGTTTAAATACTCTCTGTGAATTGGCTGAAATATCTCCAATACAAAGCTATGAAGTGAAACAGCACTTCTATCATAATTATGCAATGTAATTTTATTAATGAAATTAAATTTAGTAAATTTCAACTCAGAAGCCTTTGCTTTGCCTCCTTACAAAACCAAGAAAATTCCCTCTCTATCCTAGTAGGACTAACTTCATAATCGAGATTGAGAATTACTGGTAGTCTTTTAACAGGACAGTGAAGCCACTGCTGTCTGAGGAAATAGAGAGCTGGTGTCAAGCCATATCTCCTAAACATGAACAAGTGAAAATACTTTCATTTTTAATGTGACTTACTGAAATATTTCCTATACCAGCATTCCTGTACTTTCCTGTGGGCTAAAACTTGGAAAACAATGATACCCAGTATGGCAGAGTTATTCCAGCTCTGTGTTGTATTTGTACCATTTCTAATGGGCTTGAATGTCCTGCACAAAAAGCTACGGGAACCCAAACTCCTATATAATATTAAGGCTTCAGCTTCGTTTTTGAAATCCCATTCTAAAAATGCATTGGATTTAATTATTTTGAAATGGGAAGCTAAATCACTTCCGGCTAGCCAAATTCACTGCACTTTGTTCTAAAAATGTCAGAAATTACTACCCTCAGTCAACACCTTTAGCTCATGATTTCACTGAAGAAAAGATCACGAGATCAAAATGAGAGAAAGATGGCAGGCCTCAGATACAGGTAACTCCAGAAAACAAAAGCAATTATTTATCCTACCATGGCCTACTCAGGAGTCCAAGGAGCATGATTTGCCATTTTAATTTGTTTGCTTTTATTTCATTTTGACCTGGACCACACCGGTAAGGCACCTTTAGTCAGGAGACAGCATAATTTCCTAAAAGGTAGAGCACATACAAAGCATCCCAAAGGGAGGCGTATGTGATGCTTTTCCCATGCATAACATGCTTTTGCTTCCTTCTTGCTTTTCACCCTGCCCTCCCCACAGAATACAAGATTCTGGTATTTACAGCAAAACTATTGCCTCCCAGTGAGTGTTCACATAAGGCAATGGAATGAACAAAGCACATCAACTCTTTTTGCACAAACTAACCCCTTAAGTCAGCTGCAATCTGCCAGCGAGCCATTTCACATCCAACATGGCTTCCCAAGGAAAATAGTAACAATAGGCAGATAAGAACTAGAGTTGTCAGAACTGAAAACCTCATTAAAAAAATAATAAAAATCAGAACATCTCCATTCTACACTGATGGGTGCCTGTACATATACAGTCTGTTTGTAGATGAGCCACACAAACAGCACAGTAACTCATAGACTTCTCTTTTGAAGGGCAGGCACAAGATGTTGGCATCCCATCCCCTTCACAAAAGCCCCCCTTGTTTTTTAGCTGTTCTAGCACATCTCTTAATTGATCTTTTCTCCTGTTTAAGTTACAGGTTTTATCACAGAATTCACAGATCATTAATACTTGAGAGAGAGAGATTTCAACTCTCCTTCCCTCCCCCCCTTTTATTTTTTTTAGAAATATATAGGATAGCAAGAAAAAGTCTTGATTTAGGGCAATAGGTCCCGGTAGAGTCATTAGGGCAAATTATTTTGGTTGGCTGGGAAAGTGTTTTGCTTTACATCTCTTGACAAAAAAACCACCACTCTAGACAAAAAAACCCCCAAACCCCAACACCCTGGATGAATGCTAGTCAGTAGATATTTTATTAGAGGCCACTCAATAAGTGGCACAAATAAAACAGTTACTGACAGCAGAAACAGACGCACATATGTACAGTCCAACCCCTTTAGAAATCCATCTGCCTTGCCTTGTGGATTCTATTGAATATCAATAACTTTTTTAGGTTTTTTTATTATGTAGCACATCGTCCAAACAATATGCAAACAGTCAGTATCTGATAGTCCCCAAAGACTGGGTGATATTTAGGTGTCAAGAACATTTAGAGAATGTTTTCCCCCACAGAGTTGGAAAATACTAACAAATTCTTGCAACGCAGAGTTGTAGGTACCTTGTGTAAGTAGTAATCTGCACATGTAAAGCAGAAATCATTTTACCTCCAAATACAGACCAGATCCTTCTCGTCCTCAATACTGGATAGATGGAGCACAGGGTTTCTAGCCAAGACAGGTTACATTGCTCGGGAAACACCTTTGCTCAGTATTGCCCTAGTGAGAACCATGGCATATTACTTCATGCAGTGCCACATAGGGCCATACAGCTTCCAGCGCTCCCAAACCCGCTCACTCAAGAGATTTTACAGTACCAGACAAATGTATCATAAGCCCAAGTAAAGCACATCAGCTAAAGAGGAAAGATCAGAGAAGTAATGGGCATCACCTGCTTACTGCTGTGGAACTCTGCAGTGCCACAGGTATCACACATTGCACGTGACACACAGCTTCTCACCAGCTCAGATCTCCCTCTGCAGTCACTCCCACAGACTTACCCACAACCAACCAGCAGACATGGTCTCAGTACAGCTCCTCTAAGCCAGAAGCCTCTACACAGGGGCCTGATGGAGGAGAGAAACAATTCCAAAGCAGACTAAAGAGAATATTTCATGCATGAGGGGCAATTCAAAAGAAGCAAGGGAAAGCCAGTATCTGTAGAACACCTGTGCTGATAAATGGGATGGGATAAAAATCACATCTTGTCAGGTGCTAGATAGCTAAGCAGCTTACAGCTGATGTGATGAGTAAGGAGA
>JAOXNO010000063.1:10575671-10601346 GCA_028565335.1 Limnodromus scolopaceus | reverse complement strand
TGGGATGGGATAAAAATCACATCTTGTCAGGTGCTAGATAGCTAAGCAGCTTACAGCTGATGTGATGAGTAAGGAGAAAGCTAGAGAAAGCGAGGCGCAGGAGAGTTAAGTTACTTATGACAAGGGGTGGATGCAGAACTTTACCCAAAAGGTGAAGATATCACCATTGCACAGGTGTAGCGGCATCACAGCATACAGGAACATTGGCCAGTACTAACACTGTGAAGAGGAAATCAAATGCATATCATTAGATGCTATACAATGAAGGATGTTAAAACCTCTTGGCATCTTCTTTTAAGTACTAACAGCTGGAAGGATAGGCTCCAGATCAGGGGAGATCACCTGTTTCTTGGTAATGACCTAACCGGGGTAACAAGTGCCCTCCTCCTCACCCTGGCACGAGCTGCTTTCTCTGTCCTGACTGGCTATGAGACAACAGTGCTGTAAAGCAGCAGTGGAGATGGAGCAAGTGCTTTCTAACACACAGCTCCAACATTGACGTTGCTGTGGGCAAGCTGGTGTTTTGAGGGAACCTCTGCATGGCACTGCAGAACAGGCACTCAAATTCCTGCTTTTCTTTATTTGTGGCTTGAATTTTCTGTTGTCATTCAAACCTGAATGATCTTCTAATAAACCGTTGCTTACAATTACTGCTTCCAGAATGACTACATTTAATGCTTTCCTGACATACTGAGAGATATATATTATTAGTTTTTTCAAATCAATGCTTAAATGAATAATTTCTATGCACCAGTGAGCTTTACTTGAAATCTAGCAACATGTCTAAAAATAACTGTTGTGCCAATGGGTAAATTCTGGCAAGTCACTGAATCAAAAGGAGTGTGACAGAGGATATTGGAAGATGGAAATAATTAAGCTGGGTTTTTTCCCTTCTGTTTTCACCATTAAAAAAAAAAACAAAAAAAAACCATTTTGTAGATGAAAATTTGAAGTATTCTGTAGGAGACACCTTTTGTTTTCCTCAATAACAAGCTGATTCTAACACACCACAAGAATAAATGCATGGCTTTTATGCATTTTTGGTTTGCTTCTAGCTTTTTTCTTTCCAGAGAGCCTGAAATGTAAAAGAGAGAGAGTCTTGAAGTTCCCCAAGGAAATTTGCACAACAGATGGTAAGATATTGTAGTTTCAGGGGTTTGATTAGAAGAGTCAGTGATATCTAGTGGGTTGAGTGGAGGCTTCAGAGCCAGGATTTTTCAAATTTTAATCCCCACTTTACCACTTGCTCAGTGCCTCGCCTGTGGCAAGTCACATGGTGTCCTCATTTTGCATTACTGCAAAATGCAAACAAGGGTAATTCTCACAGGATTGCTTAGAAGGATTAGTTTAAGGTTTTACTTTGCTTAGAAGATCTTAAATGGTATCCAAGTGCTAAGAATTGTTTGCCATAATGCATAAGCGAGATGTTATTGTCACGCCAAATCAAAACCTGCATTGTTTACACAACCCAAAATAGTACTTCTGAAGAAGTATGGTTCTAACACCTTCACTCTAAGCAGATCATCCAGAAAATAACTGGTAAACAACTTAAACAACATACTGAGACAAATTCAGTGTGAATTTTTTCATGTGGTACTTCTACAAATGTGCTGGTTTAAGGATTAAGTTTATAAACAGAATACTGAACAATACAGTAAACAACAAAAAAAACACTAAAACTTAAAGCAAAGACGTCATTAGGAAGAAGTTAATCTTCACAGGAAGGACTTTGTTCTATAAGAGCTGATAAAATGCCTTAAAAACATGTCTTCAGTCCTGATGGGGACCTGAAATACTTAATGCTTACAGTAAGCATTTGTTTTTGCAATGTCTTTTCTCATATTTTTTTCCCTTCTGAATTTGGAGGTGTAATCCATATATAATTATTTTTAAGCCAAAAGTTAAATAGCTTAATGAAAACAAAAAAAAGCCTGATAATTTGGTATAATTTTAATTAAGGCTATACCTAAAAAGCTTTTATCCAATCAGAACATCTTTCTGTTCCCCCACCAGATGTGAAAACATCTTGATTTAGCATAACTGAAAATTCCTTCAACCTCATGCCAAGAGGTAAATAACTTCTATTAAGTGGCATAGCTTCTGGAGAAGACCAAAATTTGTAATCCTTTGCATAGGCCTGATTCTGCCCACTATAAGAAATTCCTAAGCTTTTTTTCTTCATGTAGCTTAGAACCTGTAGATCAATTATCAGTTAAAAGATAATTCACCTCAACATTGCCATTTCTGTTTGTATTTGATCTCCAGAACCCATTTTACATATATGAACTAGGATGTAAATCCTACTGCCCAGTGCCAGCAGTACAGCATAGGGAAGCACACGTATCACCAAAGGCTTGGATCTCCACTTACCAGACTCCTCAGCTTGTCCTAAATGGTTTTATCATAATCCAAAGCACTTGATGCACATCCCTTACATTCAGTTTGCAGAGGTAGTCTGAAAGACCCACAGGTAAAGCATGAAAGAAGCAGCAGAGCATGAAGCCCAGCAATAGTCAAGGACGCGACTGAACCATAGCTCTCTTGCTAGACTGGTCAATGTGTCAATTCAGTAATAAGCATTAAACACTGAGGAAAATATCATCAAAGTAAGTTGCGTAGAGTCCAGCAGTCAACTCCTACAGCTTGAAGTCATTAAATAGTCAAACCCTAGAAATTGTGTTAACAAAAAAAAAACTTCCTAAGAATTCGCACACAAACCACAATGCCTTAACATTTGTTACTGGAATGAAAGGGCAGCGGGGGGCAGGAGGTGGAGAGGGCAGAGAAAGAAAACACTCCACAAAATAAAAAAGTTCAGACATTTTTCACAGGATGGAATGTTCCTCCCACACCCATTCAGTAGCAGTTTGTTGCAGGTCTGTTATATTCCTTGGCTCACTATCTGCTATGTCACTGCTGACACAAACCTACACATTCCTCCAACACACCACGGCAGTAAAGCCGGAGAGAAATAATTATGGCCATCCACAGTGCTCATCTGTCTGTGCTATCTAGACATAGTGATAGAAGGGATGCAAAGCACGTGAACTACAACTTCTGTAAGGCAATGCAGAAGCCCAGGATTCAGACTCATGTTAACAAACAGTATTTATTTACTCCCGCTTTAATAAAAATGAAATTAAAATGTTTGATTCAGTGTATTCTAACAGAAAAAGTAAACAGATGGAAAGATGCTAATCAGCTCAGGGGCAGCAATCTTTTCGCTTACACATCCAGAGACGCCTGGAATTGAAAGAAGTTCCAAGTTTAGAGTGGAATATAACACTTCACATTTCAAGAGTGTATAGATATTAAATCAGCCAAATCCCTGAAGCTGAGTGGCTATGGTTGTGGTCCTTAATCAACAAGAGTGTTCATGCAGTGCTGTGCCCAAACCAACAAACGAGGTTATGAAAGAGGTATAAGCAATTGTCAGAGTTGTCAAAAACATGAGTAAGAGACACTAAAACTCTCCCAATACCCCCACAGACTTGAAAACATTTTTGTATTTGCTTAGCCCTGACGTCAGAGTGAGTCATTACTTGGAATCAAAAGAGATTAGGGGGTTTAAACGTATTGTAGACACCTACAGAAAGGGCTTCATGCAGCACTTTGTGAACATGGCTTCTTGTTACCTGCCCTTAAAAACCCAGATATACTATGTTCACTTAAAATTTGCTCACTGTCTCTTTAATTATTCATGTTCTTTCAAAATCTTTTTATCTTGGGGAATGAAAGAAAAATAATTAAAAATGAGGCAACCTGAAACAGACTCCCAATGCTCTACTTGTTGGACATATGAAAAAGTGCAGCTTTCTCCCAAACCAAGAACTGAATTTAGATGCTGCTTTGACCTTATATCTCTTATGTACAATTGCATGTAAACTACGTTATTATTTCCAAGTACTTTATCATTTGTTCTGGGCTATATCTATGTCCACAGAGATGACTTGTATTTTGATTTTAAATTTTGGAGCAAAAGGTCAACCTGCATCAGCAAGAGAGAGAATTACAAGAGGACTGAGACTGAATGGGATCCGATTTGTTCAGAAAGTAAATACATAGCTATACAAGAACTGCCTTTTCATTTCATTTCTGTAAAGCAATAGGATGAAATGCAAGTCTGTTTTCCCATACTAAAATCATTTTGCTGATGCATTTTCTCATGCTTAGAATAATTCCTCATACTTTTTTACTCCATCTTTCAGATTAATTCAGGGAAATCAAGGGTGCGTCTCTCATTGCTTGAGTTCAGCAGTGTGGTTAAGATTTGTTTCACATTAGCCTGCTGTTTAGTTAGGATCTACATCACCACTCACAAAGAACAATGTTGCATTTACTCACAATCCTAAGAAGAAAAGAATTAAAATAACTACAATTACTTAAAGGAAGTTCTTCTAGAGGAGAAAAATCCCTTCCCTCATGAGTTTCAGCATCCCACTAGCTATTTCAGATACTTTCAACTGCAGTGTCAGTGGGGCTGTTTCTCTAATTTCACAGAAAGAAATGGTAGGCTTAGATGGAGACTCAACCACGTTCATAACAGAGCTCAGAGTTGAAAAATTACAAGTGTTCTGGACAAATCTGGCCACCCTTTTCCACTGCAGAAAAACAGAAGCAAAGCCTTTCATCAGGGCAGCCATAGACAGTGAAGCCATTACAAGGGATTTCGTTACTGCACAGCCTTGTTTGCACTTTTGGTCACCCAGGACAGTTAATCTATAGCAATAACTTGCAATTTCCCCACCTCTTCTAACAGCTTATCCTATTCATGTTTTCTTCAATTACCTGAGTGCAGAAACAAATGAGGATATTAATTAATTCTATTCACACAGGTACTGAATACAAAAATTATATATTTTTTTTTTTCGATGATAGGAAAGCATTGTGTCTTTCCAACTGACAGTAATAAAAGGCTTACAACCAGATATCCTCAGATATGTGATTACCCTTAAAAATACCATTCATTTTTCTATAGCTAACCATTCACATATGTTTAAAAGATACCTTGGTTTCTGCCAATAATTTTCTTGTTAGAAAGTCAATGAAAAACAGAAACCACATATACAGTCACCAGCGAAAGGATTGACACCAGCCAATACTTGGGACAGATCACTCGATGCTCTTTGTTCTCAGAACTGCTCTTGATTCATTCAATAAAATCTTTGGGCATTAGTTCAGCATGTCTGTTTTAAGGCAAGTCAGAACTGCAGCACTACTGAGCGATCCCTCAAAAAGTTGAAGTTTACTGACTTCAAGTTTTTCTCTGGACTCAGGAATTACCAAAAATTAAAATCTCTCTTAGGAAGAGGCTCTATCAGCCAGGGTCCTTTGGGGCAAATTACTATGAGTTTACCATTTCCCACAAACATTACCTCAACTAACGAAGTGTTAAAATCCCTCTTTCCTGTTTACCCAGCTCTTATTCTTGTCTGGCTCAATGCCCTGACTGCAAGGCTCAGAGAAGTATGCTACAATTACTGAGGAGTGGATTATTTTTAACAGTTCCGTCCCTTTCATTTCCAAGGATATGTTGCTTCCTATTACTTGACAGGCATTTCCTAGTACAATTTATCAGAGTAATTGGGGGTAAAAAGGAGTGTTGCTTTTCTAACCAAATAATAACAGTAATCTAAGACACTTCTAGACAGTCTGATGTAATGAGAGGGTGGAGCATGCAATTCGTTGCACTGAAAATGGAGGAATAAGTTCTTCTCCAATATAAATCCTTCAGCTGCATCGTAGACAAGCCTGAAAACATCATATAAAAGATAATGCAGATGATCTCAAAGCCAGGAAGATCCACAAGACTCCTATAAACTTACACTGAATCAGTGAGTAAGATCTGCAGCCTGTTCTGTCATTCAGCTTGAAAACTGGATGCAATGTTAGACTAAATATTGCACATTGGTAACCTACAGGGCAGTCAGCAATATCTTGCTTTGGCTCTAATTACAAGGAATTAGCTCTGGGGCAATTTACTGCATTTTCTTAAACTGCAAAATCTAACAGAAATTTCCATCAAAGTGTAGGCTTTAATTTGTTAATCCACTCTGTCTATGCCTCAACTTGATGTCCACTTGCTGCTTGGATCATTCTCCTCGCTGCAACCTCTGTTACTAATGCAAGAAGCACACTTAAATAAGTAACTCAATGTGAGCAAAATGTCCGTGTCCTATAGCTCTCGATCTAATGTTTTTGAGATCATTTGCTGCCCAGCTTCATGCGTATCTTTTTATATCCTTTGAAGACTTTTTTTTTTTTAAAACCTGGATTCTAAAACATCAAAATTTGGTATAATAACCTCCACTATGAGAACATGACATTGCACCTAGGTTTTGAACCCAGCATGCACAGCCTTGATACCAGCAGAATTTAATCAGCTTCACTGCCAAGCACAGGTTTCAGAAATCAAACTGATTGAGCCTCTAAGGGATTGACTTAAAAGCAAAGCATGCAGGCCTTTTTATTTTAGTATGGCCGCAGGACCATGGGCAGTAATTGAAGCAACACAATATCAATATCAAAGGTTTCCAGACTCTCTTACAAACTGAATTAATGGTCACTGAGAAAGGTGTCAAGTTAAATTTAACTTTGAAAGATACGTTGCAGAGGAGCTCGTAAGAGTAGCTGGATATACTGCACAAAGAGATATTCCTAATTATTCTACACGTAAGCAGAAAAAAAAAATATAGTCAAAAAGAGAGAAAGAGTCCATCTTAGTATTTCCTAACCCTTAGTTTCCCTATTATTTTAAAGAATAAAGTTTTCATGGCTATTTCACATCAATAAAACTGAGCTCTATAAACTTTTGTTTGATTGTTTGTTTTGTTGGGGTTTTTTTAAGGAAAAACAGAGCACTGTTTTTTTTTTTTCCCCCATTGGCACTATCTGTGAGTGGCTGCTGACATTTAGGTCATTGATAACTTATTGTGGCCGGTGTCTTCTGCTCTTCTGGAGATAAGGCAGGAGATCACTTCTAGCAAAAACAAGGCAAGAAAGTTCACAACTTCAGAAAGCCAGGACCAGTGCAACAAAGTGATAGAATTAGATCTAATGCATTTCCCCCACTTCCCAGTACAGGCAGGATTTAGATCCTTAAATACTGACTTTTGACTAAAAGTCAGGAAGTAGCTATGTTTAACATAAACTCATCAGTTGTGAGTCTGCTCAGAGGAGTGAGACCACCACCCATGCAAAGTCCCAGTTAAGACCTCCACTTGGAGAACACAACTCCTTCATATTGACCGTGTGTTTGCAAATATCAAGACACCTTATTTGAACCCACTGAGTTTCAAAACTCTACTTCAAAATAAAATCTACTTTCAAAAAAAAAAACAAACCACTGAATGCATCTTATCCAAAAACCCCACCAACCCAAAACAGCTTTTACAAAAGACTCTACAGGCTCAGAAATGACTGACCATTATCTTCAAAAGTATTTTGACATCTATCTCAAGGTACAAGCTAACAACCTGCTTTCCTCTGACAAGCCCCAACATCCAGTCAGGCTGAAGACTTAAGTCCTGTTGGTGGCTAGACAGACCTAGTTATTTAGCTTTTCCTATACTTTCAAAATCCTACTTGTCACCCACACGCCTAAACCCTGAATATTTTTTAAATTTGACCTAGTAAGGCTAAGTCAGAAGACAAAAATCAGTGTGGAATTAGCCGTTAACATTCATGTGGAAAGTTAAATTTCTCACATTTCTTAAATTATCTTCCTGCACTTTTACCCTCTTGTTGAGCATTTTCAAGTTGAGATCAGCTCTTATAGGCACTTCGCTAATTTCCTTGTCATTGAGCTGAACCTTTGATAGAGGATGACAACTCTTCCAAGGACAATTTAAAACTGACACTTCCGGCCAGCAATTGCCAGTCACCCCTTCATATGCTCTAGTCATGTATTCTGCAGAGCTGCGGGGTTTTGACTTAACCTCATTTCACTTCTGACAATCTTTACAAAGGAATTATTTGCAGTTGCTACAATGTGTGATGGGTTTGAACTTAGGTCAGGGAGATTGAATTAAAGCAGAAGGCATCTTCATGCTGAAATCATACCAACTTTTCCAAATAAAATGACTTACCCACCCACACCAAAGGATTGAATAATGTAAGAGGTGTCTATTGTGATGGGGATTTTCTTCTCATGAGAACAGGTTATGCTTTACTGTCAAAAATATCTAAAGGTCACGGGCATCACAACCTACAGCAATTCATTTCAATCTATGAAAAATGCTTTACAGCCTCCCCCTGCTAAACTAATTTGGCAGCTTAAATTCAGCTGCTACTTTTCCAGCTCATCTACTCATTTCATAGACTATACGTGTTTTGTGCTGCACCTCACAACATTGCATCACACAACCCCAGGTTCATTTGTATACTGTTAGGTGGCGAATAAAAGGTTAGATGGCTACAAAGATGTGTTTTCTAATGGTTCGCATTTAACATGCTGCTCTGCTGGTACCATGTAGACTCAGGGATACATCATTAGCACTAGAGTAACGCTGCTTCTTTGGAAAGGGAAGCAACTGTCATAAAAAGAAGCATCAAAACAAACTGAATACTATCAGATAAATTAACCACAATAAGGTCAGATCAGTTCAACCTTAGTAAGAATCAAGGATGTCATTGTCCATAGCAGTGAGGGCAACAGTGACTGAATCTACAACCAGATACTGTCATCAGCACACCCCTGACACCAGACGTAACACAGCAGAAACCCCATTTAAGAGGGTGCAAAGCTCAGCACCACTGAACTGCAGACCTGTTCGCTGCTTTGAGCTGATGATCATATTTGAAAGAGCACATCTGAAAAGTTAAACTCCTGCTAAGCCCTGATGCATCCGAGATTGCTTCCTCTGCCTCTTTGGCCTGCAGAGTACCATCTCTGGCACACAACCACACGAGCAGAGCTGTAGGGTGTCCCCTCCCAAAGGGGCTCGGTATGGCTGCTTTGCTGTCCTCTGCCTGCCTCCTCTGCTACCTGTCCTCAACAAAACAGTAGAAAAAACAATAGTCCTGTGCAGAGCCCCACATGACCCTGAGGAACCGTTGTCACTCAGTCTCTGTGAGGACACCTGGCTCTGCTTTCCTCTGCCACTGAGGCCACAGAAACACTTGATTGTACAGTACTTCAAACATAAAATGTTCCTCCCATTACAACTTTCTGTCTTTTAAGGGCAAGCCATAGGTGTTTAACACAGCGATGCCACCCTAACGTGAAGCCAAAGTTACAGAAATAATCCAAGCCTTCTACTGAAAACAATCAACCCCCTCACCCCACCCACAAATTCCACACTTTTACAACAGGCTATAAAGAAAGCAAGATATAGGCTTCAATAACTTCACTTTGCTGACAACTACTACAAGGTGTAGGGTGGGGTCTAAACAAACAAAACAACCATTACTGATCTCTTCTTTAAAGTCACTATGCGGATTGTTTCTTTAAAACACTATCACAAATCTCTAGAGCAGAAGAAAAAACAATGTTGGAATCTCAAGTGGAGCAGAGGGAGTGACTTTAAGAAGTAATAATATACCTTTTTGGAATAAGCTGTTTGGCGTTACAAGATAATGACTCACTCTTTAGCGCTGCTCCACACAAAGTGGTGCAGATTTCAGCTTCCTATCCCATACAAAACAGAGCCTCTGAGTATGAATATTTTGCCTTTAATTCTCAGCCTGCAAGGAAGAGCATCATTATCAGTGTGACTATGAAAAAAACCCCAAACCCACATGCACTGCATTACTCAGATTTGTTCTCTACGTGCATTCAAAGTTAAACAAACATTTCTGCATTTCACTCCTGTTATCTCAAAGTCACAGCAGCGAAATCTGGAGTCTCCTCTGGCTCCTCCTTCAGCAATAGATGCACAGCTCTTTATTGCACTCGCTTAACAATGAGAAACTTTACTATTTCCAATAATGCAGAAACGAGACGACTCAGCACCCAGTTTACCTGCCTGAGAGTCTTTTTATTTTCCAAAATTAATAAGTTTATTTGTACCCAAGTTTTCTTATAAGGCAGCTACACAGTGCAAAAATAGAAATATGAATTAAGATAGGGTCTCCACCTCATACATATTGCAAATAAGCATTCCAAATTCTAAAGATTCCATTTAATCTAATTAAGTATTAAAAGGGATTGTTCCACTTTAACTTGCAGAAACTACTAACTCACATTTTCTGTTTAGTCTACTTTCTTGTGAATACCAGAAATACTGTCTTACAAAGACCAGTACAAGCTCATCATCTGTAAAAGGCACAGTTTCTTCCTGGTGTAAAAATAAATCTGACAAAGGAATTCATTTTTTAAGAAATACGTCACTAAAGGATTTATCATTTTGCCTCATTCCCCACCCAATCCCCCCATAGCTAGTGTGGATTTCTCTCTCTCAAGGTTCATTTCTAGCATCCCATATAATTAAAATCTGGGGATTGGGTTGGGTTGTGGTTTTTTTTAAACACTAAAGCAGTTTCTTGTAGTAAGTAACATCAGCCTTGGGTGCAGACAAGAATTAACAATACCCCAAATACTGCATTTTAATAGCAATCAAATTAGATTGGTCTCATCTTAGGTGGGATTTGTCAATATTACGCACAGAATGCCCTCTCAATTTACCTAAGTTTTCTTCATTTGTCCACAAGTAAAAGTCTCAGTCACCTAGCAAAGCAGGAGAGCTCTGCCTGCTCAGGAAAGAATTTGCAACTCCTCTCATCAACAGCTGAAACACTGACGAGTGTTTTACCTGTCATTATATAAAACTGTTAACACATGTTTCCATGCTACTTATAAATGCAGATCTACATATACAGACTAAATTAACATAGTCTATAATAAGCCTTGCTAATCCACCAGCTAAGAACAGATTGACATTCAAAACTGTCATGAAAAGTCAATGCCTGAAAAGGATTTATCTGCAGAAGCCCAAACCTTTTCAGTTGCTCAGGTTCATAATAAAAGGCTATAAAAAGGAAACAAAGACTTGGGAAACCCTGACTCAACTGAAGCCAATGAGAGAACTACAAAACCTCAGAAGAGCCATGATTTCATTCCTGGTACTTAGGGCTGTGCCCTGAGCTAGTATACACAAGAAGTTCACGATCCTCTGCTCTCTCCCTCTCCTGTCTCATTGCTTATTTTCCTGTTTCATAGCAGCATAATACACATGCCAATGCTTAGACATATAAATAGTCTTATTGACTTTCAGGGGCCATTCACCTGTTTAACTACAGCAGGTACATGTGTTTTGCTTGCTTGAGGACTGCTGTCCCTTCAAGGCACACATCTTACCGTACACTCATACAATGTCCCACTGAGACCGTGAAGAGTCCCACGGGGCCAATATAAAAGTCGCATGCATAAGAAATGCCAATATAGTTTCCCTTCCCAGCAAAGATCTTCAGTGCAAGGACTGCCTTTGAATTGTGTGTGCATAATTCCCTGACCCAGGCCTCTACACAATGCTACAATATAAATAATTTAAAAATCTAGGCTGATCTAATTAGACTGCATCCTGGGGGCAAGACTTACAACACAGTTACTCCCAACAGTTTAAGCTAACCTTGTGTGATCCAAGAACATCCCTGACTTCTCACACTTCTTTGATTTCTGGGGTTTCTCCCCCCTTCTCCTACCTCCCCCCATCACTTCAACCAGAATTATTCCTGAAGAGCAGTTCTCTCCATGCACAGATCATACGTTAGAACTGACTTACAGAAGTTTGATTTCCCAGTTAACCCCACAGCACTGAAAGAAGCTTTTGCTATTGTTTTCTGAAGTATTCAGTTGAGCTCCTTGGTACTGCTATGCTGCATATAGACTTAGATTAATGTCTTTTCTACTTTTTCACTGATGAAGGAGTTGTCAAATAAACGTGCCCTTTAGCTAGCTGTCAGGGAAAAATAAAGCCTCCTGTGGCATTCAGGAAAAATAGCACAGAGCAGAAAGCAGGATTTTGTATCCCAAAGTGGATAAATCTATATTAGCTGAAAGCTGACTTCCATTTGAAACAAAAAAGCAGTTCCCCACTGAAAACCTCAAATCCTTTGCAAACACATTATTATTCACAGAAGGTCCCGCTATCCAGCAGTACTAACCTTAACTTTTCTGCTCCTTCCAGATGCTTTACCATTCTGTACCCTTTGCAAAGGACGCAGCGCGGCCTCCGACAAAAAGCAGGAGATACACTTTCATGCTGAGTAGGCCCTAAAGCCACCACAAAGAAAAGATGGGCTCTATGCTTCCTTCACTACTGAGAACAAAGCAGAAATAGCAGAGTGGGCAGAGCAGCTGAACCAGCTTAGCTCTTCAGCAGATACAACGAGCCCAGGTGCACATAGGGCCGGGCACACCCAAGGAGCCCCAGGTGTGCAAATCCCCACTGAAGACACTCAGGACTGAGTTGATCTACATTTATATTTTATACCAAAGAGAAGCAGCATAACTTGTCTTTTGCTGTTCAATGAAGTTTAGGAGAAGCCACAACGCAGCGCTTACAGAGGAGCTGACTAAGGAAGAATGATGAATTTTGGGGAAGGGAGCTAAGAGCACAGGGGAGCACTCACCCATGGACACCCTGTTTCTTGATGCTTGGGGCCAGGACTCCAACCACTGCAGAACCATTTCTTTGAAAATTTCCATATCCTGCACCATTCACGTATTGCTAAAATCTTCTCCCTCATCTTCGTCTGAAGATGAGGACAGCAGGAGAGTTGGGTACTTTGCTTCTGCTAATGCAGCCTGACCCAGCCTCACTAGAGACCCGTGATGCTGCAGAAACGGACCCTTCTCCGAGCAAAGTAGAACTGTGTAAGGAAGGGGAGAGTTACAGACCCTTTGTGAACTACCATCAGGAAGTTCAGAGTCACGTGTTTCACACTGGTTCTCATAATAAATAAAATCAGCTGAAAACTTTTTTACAGCTGTGTCAATTTGAAACAATTTTGTTATTATCCAACTCGCACCACCTAGCGCTAATTAAAAAGCAAACCAGGTAACTGCAAATGCGGGAGCAACAGTTTTTTGTAGTGTATATTCCCCAGTGGACATAAAAATTAGCAGATGTTTTCACAATACTAGCTATTTCTTTATCTACAGCACTACTTCATTGCTGGAGGACATTCAGAATCAATCTGTGTTTTTACCAGATGTCTCCAGAGTAGTAGCTACTCCTTGATCCACTTGACTTCTTTAATGCCTCAGGATACATTCAGCATACATTTGGTAAGAGGCATTTTTATTGGTTCTACGGTTTTAGGCTGATTGTCATCCTGCTTGTTGTCATAAATAATAGGGTACTCTATAAGACATGTGATTCTGTGTAGCAAGACCAAGCAACTGGAAAAGATTCTCCCTAGAATAGGTTTTCAGATTTAAACAGAGATATTGGTTAGACTGTATGTATTTGCAAACCTATTTCTTTAGGCAAAGATTAGAAAGGCAAGGAGAATCACAAAGTCAATTTTAACGGTGAATATGCACTTAAAAAGCACATTAAATTGCATCCTTGTCTGCAGCTCAGGCATTTCTCCAGTGCCCTAGAACATGCTCAAGAAGACTGAAATCTGGATGAATTATTTTAGAACTTGAAGGAAGATTTTAACTGCTGGCAGATTTCAGTGAAGTTCTCATCTGCACTTGCATCACACATGAACAACAGGGATGGAGATGGACTGAAAGGACTGTACCTTTAACTTTGTATCTTGAGCCCTAAGCAAAAATACATCCTGAACAGATTGCACAGATCTGACACTTCTCCCCTGAACTCTGTTCATTTCAAATGCAAAAAAATATCTTGAGAGCCTCAGTTAAAAGCATTACTATGATAAAAAAAAGTGAGGGAAAAAATGCAAATGGCTTGAAATCTCCCAGGTTAACTAAACAATTGCTTGAGCCACAGACCAGCCAAGGTGTTTTTCACTAATTTGAGAAAAAAGATGCAACTTTTGTATAACACTAGAAAAGTCTGGCCACTTCATTCCTTTCCAGACTCAAACATCGAACGCAACATCTGACGACAGCTGTGAAGCTCTGCCAGAGCCTGCATCTAGCCTTGAGGTCAGGCAGTGTGCCCCAGCCAGCAACCCTTGGGTACCACGCACAGAGGAGCTGGAGCACAGGCAGCAAAGCACTTTGAGTTCAAAGGTTATAAAGCATGTATGGATTCATCAAAAGCTTCATTGCACTCAATGCCCTGGGAGACACTTGTCACTTTTTTCTTACCTCCCTTAGAGAAAGAGAGGATAAAACATCAAAAACCCAGAGGAAAGAACCAAAATAGCTGCTTGTGTGTTTAAGTCACACATCAGCCTTTATTTTTATTTTTCAGACTGCTGAGGAGGCCAGGGATGGAGGTGAGTATATTGAGAGGCCATCCTTTTATGCAGCTGTGCGTTCGAATTGATGAGATAGGCCTCAAAATGACAGATGGATGCCTATAGCAATTTGATACATTCACTGAATGAATAATAAATAAAATGGCAATGCAGTAGCATTTAAAGGGCCTTGGACTCTACCACCTCCCAGAGAAACAGGTTACCCAACTTCAGATGTTTCACAACAGAAAGCTCTAAAATTCTCAAGGTGTTGTTTTACTGTTAGGACTGGGCAGAAACTGATGAAGCAGCATTTCGGTTTCTGCTGTTGAAAAATGGTCCGTTTTTTGCAGGGATGTCCTCACCAGAGCTTTCAGGGGCTTTATAAGCCCAGAGTTGGTACTGCTCTAGCTGTAATTAACCCAGAATACACGTAAATGTCTTAGACTTGAGCGATAATGAAAAGCAGCAAAGAAAAGCCACAGCAGCTTCACCAAAGGCCTATCCCACTGCAACCAGTGGAATAATTTAAATTAGATCCTTAATACATACATGTATTATTAGATCCTTAATACATACACGTATTATCAGAGCTGCTTTTCTTCCACATGGTGTAGGAGGATAGAGCAATGACCATAAATACAGGCACTAAATGGGCTCCTTTCTGTTACCAGAGGAACAAAATTATATCAGCAAGTTGGGTCTATTTAATATACATCATACTGCCTGTAATAGAGCCTGGTAAATCCTAGCCAAATACAAGCTCATTGTTCTCCTCGACTTGCCATCCCCTTAATATCAGAGCAAACATCCTTCCAAAGAGGCTGCAGCTGCTACTCCTGAGGTGGTTCATAACAACTCATAGCAGCCTGCAATTGTAAACACAAACATGCCACTTAGTTTTGCTACAGATTTACTCCACCTCCCTACCCAAGACATTTGTTGTGATGACGAATGCTACTGTCTGATAGCAAAGTCATGGCACCTAACAATACACAGATGTGACTTGCCAATTTCATTTAAAAAAACAAAACAACAAACCATATTGACGCTTGATTTTTTTTGAAGATATGTAAATGAAACTTTACAAATGAGATCTTATTTAATCTACATTACTTCCATCACTAAATTGCTGCTAGCTAGGCTTGAGGTAATAGCTGTGATACACCACAATACTCACGCTATTCCAATTAAATGCAGGTATTTTTGTAAGAATTGATTGGTAACTTGCAAACCAGACTAATTAAGAGGCATAACATCATGATTCCCCTTTGCAGAAGCTGGACACTGCCTGGTATCTGCCTGCTCATCATTCCATGACAGAAAACAGGACATGCCAGCTGGTCGTCCGATTTGGATTACTCTCTTTTTCCTATGTTTTGCACATCAGGAGAAAGTTACTCTGAAGTGTGTCCCACTGCTCTCTCCAGGGAAGGCCTGCACTGAGCACTGCCACAGGAGGCAGCAGGACCCACAGGTGACAGCTCTACTCACCACCAGCCAGTATCTGTCCCCTGGGGATGTGACCAGGATCACGAAGGAATCACAGGGCGTATATCACAGGAAACTGGCAGCCCTAAGTGGTGATTTGCAGAAGCTAAGCCTGATCTTATTCTCAGCAGTCAATTAAACAATTATTTTTGCTTTCCAAGGGAAGAGCAGGTACAGCAGTCTACTTTGACTACACTGTCATGGTGAATAGACAGTATATTTGCAATACAGGGAAATATGTCAGATTTGCTTTGCCAAAGCTGCTCCCAACAGACATTTCCACCATCACTAAACAAAAATGTACTGGATATAGTATCTCTTCAAGACTTGAAAGATCTCCTTATTTTCTGCCAGAAATAACTCATATGTTTTTCTGGAAAGCAAAAGGTTATTGAGGCCATGGATCATTGTACCTGACAAGCTTCCTCCCAAGCAAAAAACAAACACAAGCCTGTCCAGTTTATGGCCCCTGGACAGACACCTGACCAGGCATCTGCAGCCAAAAGCACATCTGTGGGTAGATATTAACGCAGTGCACACAACCACAGATCTCATCCTACTCTGCCTGCACCACTTTTCCTATCAAAATCTTTTAGACATACAGTCCTTAACATGCGTGGTAACATATATGTCTGCAGCACACTTGTGTCCCCAGGAAACTTCCATCCTGGACGCCAGCAGATATAACGCATAATTTCAGGTATTACAAACATTATTTGAAAGAGCCATCCTCTTAGAGACTTCAACATATAACCCGATGTGACTCAATTCTTCTGCAGGGAGAGAGGGCTTTGCCCACGGATTTCTCTTTAGGAGATATCGTATATAAATCACTTTACTTTTAGCATAAGTGAATCTGCAAATTCATTTATTCTTTCTTGAGGAAGTAATCTTCTCCACTGCAGAGAATCCCAAAAGGTCAGCCTAGCAGTAGTAACTGGGAAGGCAGCTAGCTGGAAATGACCTGACATCATAGGAAAACCTGCAGCACAGAAGAACACTCTCTTTCTCCTTAGCCTTCCAGAAACTAATCCTAGTAGTTTGGCTCAGATCCTCAAAAAATCCTCCCATCAGTCCCCCTTCTATAAAACAAATAAAACTGCCTGTCTTGGCAATATTTAGCAAAATCTTTCCTAGACATTGCATCTTGAATGAGATGAAACTATACAACTATTTAGATAACAGCACGAGTCCTGGCAGTGACTTAATGCCTTATTGGGCTGTCTGCCACAAGTTACTGTGGTCCCAAATGGGATCAAGGATTTCTGCCATAGCTTCCAGCACAAGAAACCTGAACAAAGAACATTACACATGAAAAAGGAAACCAATATTTCCACCACAAATTCTTAGGAAAGATCCAGCACCAAAGGAGACCACCATGTGCCTTTCTGCCTTCTCTCCTGGGAAAATTTCCCCATGCTTCACCTTTAGGACTAACCGATTCTTTATTTAACAGAAATAAAATAAATAAATAAATAAATAACTCTTTCCTAACAAGTTATCTTTTTTTTTAACCCAGAGTAACAGATCAAATGAAGGTCATAAATGTGCAGAAATCCCAGAGAAAACTCAGAGATGCATACTTATCCCAGACCGGACCAGAAGTCTGCACAAAAGAGGTCCTTACAGCAGCAAGGCTACCAGCAGCCCCAGTGCAGCACGTTCACCAGGCCTAAGCCAGGAGCCGTCCTAGCCTGACACAGCTTCTGGGTGACAGCCAAGACCTGGTCATGGGACCAAGGTCCCTGTGCTGACCACACTCATAGAGCCCTACTAGGCACTGCTGACCCCTTCAAATTTGCATTCAGAGGTGATATAAATAAACATACTTGCGTATAGACATTCCTAAAACTGGACTGTACACATGATGCATCTTTTACATTCTAATTCAATAATTGCATTACAAGTTTTCTGTGATTTGCTTCCTTTAATATAAAATCTGCCCCTAAGGAATTAAAGCCCATATAACTGAAAATGTGCAGTAGTATCTTGGGAAGCATTGCAAAAAATTATACTGACACCTTTTTTTAAAGGTCACTATATATGACACCAAAACCTCTGCTTTGATAGAGTGTTTGCTGCTTGTTTCACTGCTAAATTAATAATCATCTCCTACATTGCTTCAGGGATACAGTGTCACAAGGCCCACACTGGCTTTTCACTACTGGGGGGATATAATGCAGATCATTAATAGCCCAATATGCACTTGGACCTGCCTCTGGATCTCCAGGACCCACTGCAGCAGATCCCTAGCTGGCAACACGGACTGGTGACAAGCCAGCTCAGTAGAGGGCCCTTAAATCAAGACACTTTGCACCATGGGCTGAGACACATCCCAAAGTTGGTTCACCTTCAGGGCACAGCACAAAACTCATCTGCTCAGACTTCTGCTGAGGGCACACATATAAGGGGGGACGTATATATCTGTTCACAGAAGAATGTCTGGCTATATTTGAGTTACTCTTAAAGGCACTGAACTAAGTGTAGTATCTTTTGTATTTAACAGAGTTGTTTCCAAAATTGAAAAAAAGACAATCACCTTGAATATTAACCCTGGAGTTAATTTAAACCTATTAATAACAGACTTTTCTGCATTCTATGAAATAAATAATAGACTTAAAGTTCTCATTCCTATTGACTTCAGTGAGCACTCATTTCTATGGATCTAAATGCCTAAAAAGTTTTGCAAATCAGGCCCTTTCACTCAGGTTATACAGTTGAAGATTTTGGATTCAACTATCAGACAGCAGAAGCAGAATTTTTACATGAAATCACAGAAATTATCTGAAGCATAACAGTTTGAAATATTAAAAAAAACTTCCTATAATATAATTTAAATGTTTAAACACCCTAAAATGTAATTTTTTTAAAATTCAGAATTAAGTGGAGTCATCTGGCATTTCAAGCAGCCACGGGACTTCAATGGATTGTACTGAATGGCTCCTGCTGTAGCTGTGTTTTCCACAGAAAAGTAGCATTTGTGACATTTAACCTGCGGATATTTAGCCTTTATCCCTTGGAATGCACAGTCATCATTACTTACTGCATTATCCATGCCAGGAAGTTTTATTACTACACAAATAAGTTTCTCAGTACTGTTGCCAAAAGTCACCAAACGCGCTTCACAAATACTACGGTTTCCCCTAGCAGTCATGCAAAGCAGCTGGGATTATCGTTTTTTTTCACAGTATAACCCATCGCCCAAACAGCTCATTGGCCACAGAAGAAACATAAATCAGTTTCAGAATCAGTCTGCTAAAGCCTTCAGAAAAGGATTACAGTCTTTCAGCAACAAAGTAAATGCGCATTCAGGATTGCTGGGCTTAAGTCTTGGCTACAGTCAAAGCTTTGCAGGTCATAGTGACCAAAACACTGAAAATACTGCATTTTATTTCACCTTCCTTGAAACAGGAGCAATATCTCTCTACATTACAGTCTTTCTACAAGAAGCTTGTTAGCTTTTTAACTTCTTTAATTAGAATTGTCAAGATTTTAAAGCCTCGCCATACCAAAATCCAATATTGAAGATATTCAAATTCCTATTCAAACAGAGAAGCTGAAAATTTATTGTGGAACAAAAAGGTTTTGATAATATGTAAGTACCTAGTAGTCAGGGCTTTTTTAAGCAAGCAAAGTAATATAATGCAAAAAATTATATTTTTATAATTTTCACGTCAGAACTGTTTGCTGAAATTGGCATAGCTCTATGAAATGCATGATTAAGTGGAGAAACAGAAAAATTTTCAACCACATCTGTCCACACGAGTGAAGTAACTGAATATTAGTTACATTCAGATATATCAACATTCAGATGCTGCTCTTAAGGAAACATAGTTGGATGGTTTGTTTTGAAGCCATTCAATAGTAGAGTTGCAAAGAGATCAGTTTCAGATCAAAACCAACCCAAAATTAAAAATTGAAAATCTTGTCAGAAAATCTGCAATGTTTAGCAGAATTTAAGCTTTTGATGGAGGAAAAAATGCTTACTTTTGCAGAAATAATATTTTTTGCAGAGCAGCGTTTTCTTTCAGAAGAATTTCTCAGAGGGAGGGTCCCAGCCAACTGCCTTCCTGACATCCAGCTGATGATGCCTCTATAGCTGCAATAAGTATTAAAACTGTGACTCCCAGGGACTAGCAAAGGTACTGCATCTTCTTGTTCTCATTAGAAAATCAAAATAAAGAATAAGGAAGGATGGTTTTAAATTCATAGCCACTTTAAAGGTCACAGAAAGTATTATACTATTACAAGATTAGCTAATTATATTATTTATGGAAAGCATTTGTTCTGGGAACAGAGATTAGACATAACTACAATTGGATGTGTCTGTGACAAATCTAGAAATTAAACAAAGCTCCCCTAAAGTCAAAGCCAAGATACTTTTTTTCACCATAAAACTACTCTGTACATGCTGTCCTGGCAGAAAACCTCTTTTCCATTATGTATTACCCTGTGAACTGCTACTGGTAATGCTAATAGCTCTCAGCGTCGTGCCTATAGCTGAGGAATTAGTGGATGCTGAGATTTAAGCTGAGTTGGTGTCCAGTGACAAATTCAGGCTCTGTGTTTATAGATGAGCTGTGACGAATAAATAAATTATTCCATTTGAGTTAATTTGAGGGATGAAAGCTCCCCAAAGGACTAAGTTGGGAACAACAGAGAAAAAAATATCAGCTTAGTTTAGGGTTAGTAAGGAATTTGCAGATATTGTGTCCTGACAAAGCCTCATGTGTCCATAGTTTCAGAAGTGGATTACACGCTTCTATTTGAGCCGGTTGGTGGGAGAAGCTGTCGTAATTTCAGGTTTCTTCTGATTTCTAACTGAACACTTCTAATTGTTGATATTCATTAAGTGGGAGAGTGTACAGTTATATAAGCAATATGATACAGGATTCTGATTACATGTGGTTTGGTCACCAAAGCATTCAGGAACTTTGGCAGTGGATGCAGAAGTTTAAATAAAAATGTCATGGCTTATGTCAGAAAAGCGTCTTCTGCTAGATTTCCTCTCTTTACATAATTTAACTTCAAAGCATTTTAAAGGCCAAGCTTGTCAGAAGAGGTTGGTTTTGAAGGTTGAGGGGGAAAGGTTGATTTTACAACAAAAAAAAATTATAGCTATAATTAGGCATTACACTAAGCCCATTCTTGCTCACACTGACTGATAAAAAGCCATTACTGATTGTTGAAGGACTGAGTAATCCAAAGGGATCTAATGAAGGATCAACTTTATGTAATGGGGGAGATGAGACTATATTAAGCAGCCCAGAAAATTAGGGACAACTGAGAAAAAAATCTTCCAGAGAAGGTCAAGTATAAAAGTAGCATGACACATCTAAACCTAGTTAGTCACTTCACCTCCTTGCAGCTGGTGTAGTCATTTACACCTGGCAGAAGGGATACGCTGTAGCGACTGCTCTATGTTTTATACTCTTTCTCACAAGCACTATCAAAAAAGTAGGAAATAACGCAGACCATATCCAAATCCAAATCTTCAGGACTTGGTAGCTTAAAAACAAACATAAAAAAGACCAGAAAAATGCATTCTTAAGCTTAATCAGCAACTGAGGAAGTAAAGAAGCCACTGGGATTCTGCCCCACAGTGCCCTCTGCTCAGCCTGCAACACTGCCCCGAAGAGAAAACAATCGCCAACAATATTTTTCAGATCATGTTCTACAAGGGGAAGGAGGCCAGAACAGATGCCACTTACCTCCACATGCAGCAAGGCTACTGTCACTTTTTGGCCAATCTTTAGCTCTCCCCAACTAAAATTCAAGTTTAAAAATGACCCTGGCAAATCCTGGTCACCTTAAAAAATTAATACATAGTCTCAGGGAAAACAATAGTTGCAGTGTCTTAATTACTCTGTCATAACCTTTGCCATATCCTACTCACTTTGTGCCACTCCGGTAGTCCATTACCCAGAGGGGAAAATTTTTTTGGCTGGGTGACAGATGGACTCTGCCTGTCCTGCAGGTGAGAGATGTTGCTGGGACCAAAGCAGTGATAACCTAAACTTGGATGCAGAGCCAGGCACAAAGAATCCAGGATCTTAATGTCTACAGTTCTCCCCAAACTCCATTTCAACACGTAGAACTGTAGAGCAGAAAATCTGGCAAGTGGGGCCTGCTTGTAATACACTTTCTTTACATTAATGAGATCTGTGTCACCTACCGCCTTCTCCCCTACAACACACACATTTTCTTCATTGTTTCCATTCTGAGCCAAAACAGTTGAAGTCTGAGCGTGTTGCTTAGCAATACAGGAACAGAATAAGGTATGCTTAAAGTCTTCCTCCTCTGCTAGATGTCCTGTAGCAGCCATTACTAGAGAAAAATTGACTTTTCCATTATCTTCTTATTGTTTCCATAGCAGTTTCTCCCCTGTTCCCATGGCATTTGCTTTAGCTTCCCCCACACCCCAATATTCTCACATTAACCTTTTCTTAGACACAGCATCTACTTTCACCCCTCATATCTAACACATTTTTCAGCTGTAGGCTTCTTGATGGGAATTTTCCACGTCATTCTCAGATTAATTAAATTCATTACAGGTGTAAGCAAACAAATTCAGAATGTTGCAGGACAATACCTGCAGAAGAAATAACCTCTGAGTGAGTAAAATACTTCCTTTATCTCTTTTAGCAAATGTTCAGTTGACATTGTGGTGAAATACTGCAAACAGAAAGAAAAATAAAAGGTGCTTGAATTTCATTTTTGCAGTTCAGAAATGAAAAAGCTTTCTTTCTGAGCAAAATCCCTGACTGTTAATTTCAAAGGCACAGGAAAATGAAATCTGTATTGTACTCTCTCTCCATTTTGGTGCCGGATATTCATATAAGGTTCACAACAAAATTAACAGAACATGTAGGAGTCCCTGAGACTAATCTTTCTTATACAGCATTAGCTTCTGGAGACTTCTCTCTGAGGACCAGGGGTGAATCTTTCCAGCCCATTTTTTGAGGAAAGCCACACTGTGTGTCAAGATCTTGTCTTGTTCTTTCCAAGAGATGCAATAAGAATTTGTAGGACTGGTGTTCTGAGGTTTGTTACCAAGAGTAGGGACAGAAATAAAGCTATACCTTAGCTGCAAGTAAATCGCATAATGCATTAGCGTACTACTTCTCACTCCATCATCATGAAACAGACTGAAGAGTTTGTGCATTCAGGCTGCAAGCCTTCTTAAGTTTCTGTTGTGGCGCTTATTAGATCTGTGGTGTCAATAATCATGTTAGTGCAAATGGTTAAGGGACAGTTTCCTCAAGAAAGATCACTGTTCAGGAGGGAATTATCCATATCTAATTACAGTTCATGCTGCTGCTGGACATTGCCCTCTCTCTGCTGTCTGTCCACTGTCATCTTGTTCTAAAATGCCCTGACTGTGCTTTAGGCATTGGATCAAGTGTTTGGAAATCAAGACCCCATTTATGAGTTTGACAGTCTATGCAGTCAAACGTGTTGCAGACCAGCCATGGAGATAATGGGCACTGAACACACCAGATCCTCCCGGGGAAACTGGGAGCCGTATGTGTCACCAGAAGGCTATCTAACAGCAGTCCTGTATGTTCCCTGTTAGAACATGGGTCACCCCTGCATTTCCTCCTGTAGTACCTTTCCCTTTCCGGCTCTTTGTCCTGCAATCAGCTGCAACCTGCTGGAAAACACAGCCTGCACCGACCCTCGTTCCAAACAGCATGATTCTGCAGGCAGGCAAAGTCCCTAGCAGGTCTTGGGCCATGCAGTCTCTGGAGCGAGTACTGGCTTTTGCTTTTTATGTACGTGCACATAGTACAGTTCATTCTTTGCACAACGTGGGTGTCACTGGATTGCTAGTAACAGTTAATGAGTATGTGGAGCAGTCTGGGGATGCAGCAGAGCCTGCTTCAGCTGCACAGTGAATAGTATCAGAAGGACTGGTAAAGAAACGCAGCTCTCTGCAACTGTAGTCAGATGATCTGAACAACGCAGTGTGGTATATCAAGATCCTTCTGTGCAGACTCCTGTAGCAGCTTTAATTGCAATTGCTTTAAATTTGTGAAGAGCCTGGAGGCTTAAGGTCCCACTCATTAAGATTTTGGCAAAATCTCCCAGTCCTGGGCTACTTCCAAAACACTCACATCTCTGGCAGAATCAGGTTCTTAGCCTGTATTCACCCTGACTCTAACCAAGAAAATAATTATATAAGATTTATTTTTTTATATTGAAGGCATGACACTTAGATCTAAACATTTTGCAGCTTGAGATATGTTTTCATAAATGCATCAATCATCCAAATATTTTTGTCCAAGAAGTCTTCAGGAAATTACAATGAGTATCAAAGATCACACTATTCAACAGAAATCATTTTAATATTAAAGTCTCATAAATCCCTCAATGAGTAGTGCTGCCTAGATTAAAATCAAAACCCAGAGGAAAAAAAATGTATTCACTTATTTATTTCAGCAGACAGAATGTGGAGAGCTGCCTCCTTCTGAAAACACTGGTTATCCGAGAACAAGCCTGTCTGGGCCTCATGATCCCACATCACACAAAGATACAACACCCTGAAGCACCCGGGCTCAGCACACTTAAACCATCTACCTAATGAAACAGAACTGATAGGCCAGGATCTCCTGCCCGCTCCATCTGTAATCCCACCATCCCACCAGCCACATTGCCTAACTCCTGAGGGGCACACTTATGAGGTGAGAGTAAGATGCCCATCTTTTCCTTTGACTTATTTTATAAACCTCTCCTTTTTTTCTTATTCCTTAAGATGCTTTTTTCTCCCCACAGCTCTTCTAATCATCGCTATTGCAAATTTTACCTGTCAACTCTTGATTTGTGTTTTTCTTCCATCCATGAAGTAGCTTCTATATGTCCAAATCAGCATTAAAATTGCATGGTCAATGTCTCCGTGCAGAAAAGATCATTCAACAGGGGAGATGGCTTTGCTATCCATAATACATGCTCTGGCACCAACGTCATTTATGCATCTGCTTAAACAAACAAGACAAGCTTCAACATAGAAGATGGGGAAGGATATGATATAACAGTAAAATATTTTAATTAAGCTACAAAAAGCTTGCTGTCTGATCACTTTCTGTGATGCCAGTATTAACATCCCTTTTCAGTCAGATGTGGCTGAGGGACAGCACTGCTGCCTGTGCAATTGCGACCTCAAGCTCTAGGAATATCAAGAGCAGGCAACAGTTTCCCCAAGGTCTAATGCTGCATTTTGCCTCGTTTTAGGAGGTGTCTTTATTGCAGCTACACTGGAGCATCACCATAATGCAAATGTAGGGGTAAATGCAGGGTCACAGCAAACTCAGGTTTCTGCTACCTGGAATTTACCTTAGATTTCAGTTTCTCCTTTTTATCCAAAGTTTTGTTGGGATTTTTTTTTCTGTTTGTTTGTTTGTTTGTTTGCTTGTTTGTTTGGTTTTTTGAGGACAATAGAGACCGTTTGAAGGTGAAATGAAAAGTTGGTGCAGAACTTCATCTAGCTGCAGGAAAAATTGAAGATTCAGATGCCTTCCCTATATGTAAAAAGGGAACGACTGCTGAAACGTTGCTGATATCACTAGATCCAGAATAAAATGTTAAGGGTCCCTATGGTATTTCAGAGGAATAAAAGGATAAAATGAGCAGTTTGCAAGCTAATTCTCCATATGTAACAGAGCATTTGTCCAGATTTAGACTATTATCTCCAGGGAGACAAGGAGAGACAGGTTCCCAAATCCCATTGAAAAGCAATGAAACTTCACCTTTTAAGGGAATTCAGACTCATATTCAATTTGTTATTTCTACATTTCATCCTTTTAGTACCTAACATTCATAAAAATAGTGAAAATATCTAAAAAGTTTAGTCAAACAGTTAGAATTC
>JAOXNO010000063.1:10543098-10575571 GCA_028565335.1 Limnodromus scolopaceus | reverse complement strand
ATTCAAAAGGATTACATTACCATGAGTACCATTCTGGTGAAAGGGAAATATGAAAATAACAATACAACCTGGATTTTCCATGTGTAAAGTGAAGGGGAAAATAAACTATCTACTAACATGTTACTAATTCTAAAACATCAGTGACAGGTAATGGAAGTTAAAGCAATGAACTATGGGCGGCCAATACGGTACAGCAGAACTTGAAAACATATGAGGAAAAGAGAATTCTAGATGGAAAAAAAAAATCCATTACTTGGAGCAGTTTTATATTTTTTCAATCAATGTAGAAAAGTTGAGCAGATGTTTCTGTTTTATATTTGATGGATACCATTGTGAATGAAAGTTACCAAAAAAAGGAATTTTCCTGAAGACATAAAGGAGACAGCCCAAGCTGCTGCTGTTTCAAAATTAACAGGCCCAAATACTGAGCAGAGAGCTGAAGATCTCTCTGAACCACTAAAGTCTACTTTTAGCTTGTCTCAGAAAGGAGAAAATATTAAAGGTAGGTAGGACTGCCAGCCTAGTTTCTGTGTTTAAAAGGGCAAAGGCAACGCAGAAAGGGCAGCAGTGACTAGACATCTTACAGATCAACGGATGGTATAAACTTGATATTTACTGCCAGTTAACTGCCGTAAGTAAAACACATTTTAATACAGCACTCTGCCATGTAATACATTTGGACACAAGTCGTGATGTTCAATCAAAAGCAGAGGTACAGAGAAAAGCTTAGGGACCATCACAGGTAATTGCCTCAAGATGATTTCCCAATAGTCTGCAGTGGCAGAAAGGACTAATACCATCCCAGAATGTTTAAAAAGAAGACAACAGAAGAAGAACAAAATCAGTATCACCTCTAAGCCCAACATCAGTGAACCTGTTATTAGGCTGTTGCTCCCAGACTCATTCACGGAAGATGTGAAAAAGTGACGAGCAGTTTAAAGGAGGGCCACAAATGTGATTCACTAGATGGGAAACATGCCCTATAATGCAGGGCTTAAGGCATTAAATATATTTAGCTCTCAAGAGAAGCTTCAGCTGTAGCTTCTTCACTGCACATACAGGTGAAAGAGGTAGTTGCAGTGGCAGCTTTTCAAGTTTGTTGACAAAGGAAAAACAAGACCCAACAGATGGGAGTTGAAATCATACAAATTCAATCTGGAATAAGAAATAATGTACCATTACCAAGGCTAACTAAACACTAGAACAGTTTTTCATTGAAGGTGATAGACTTCTCCCAATGTAAGCCTTTAAGATGAAACACTTTTACAAAGTTGCTGTTTTGTGACTTGAAGTGCTGCACAAGATTCACCCTCAATAGCCTGGAGGAATCACATTTCCCCTGAACTGACTTCAGTTTCTGCATATTACTTGCAGCTTGGCATAAGGATATCCTACCTATTTAAATATTACATTGAAGGCCAATTCAGACTCCTGTAAGGTTAAGGAATGATTTCTCTTTTTTCCCCATTATGTCTTACAAGACATTGGTCAGATTCTGGATATTTTTTTCTTTCCAAGTTCTGAAATTTCAAGAATTTTCTACAGCTAGAGCAAAGACTGCACGTGAGGTTACTCAGCACTCTAACATGGTGCTGAGAAGCACCAGTGTTTCTGTTTCAAGGTTAAAATGCCCAGCAAAACTGAAGTCAGATATTTAACCTCAGCAGATAAAAATTTTACCTCATTATTTTACCTGAGCAGCTGCTTTGGGTTTTTTTGCCTACTCTGCAGCTTTGACTCCCAGAATTATTTAGGCAAGTTTCCCCTAATGAAGTCCTTACTGGTTAACAATTTGGTGTTCTGGGGACAACTCAGTCTCTTCTAATTTCTTCTTCTGGTGCGCAAGCTAAAAAAGCAAAATGCTCAAATTAACGAAGGTACCAAGATCAACCCAAGCATACTTTGGTGAAATGTAAGGAAAACATCACATAAAGGAAAAGAAAAGGTGGGGAAAAAAGATACATATGTCCTTCCTGCTCTGAAACTGCAAAATAAGGGTGCTCATACAGAGCACTGAAGGTTTACACACACTTATAAAATGTATCTTTATGAAAAATAGGGAAAAGACAAATCTTTTGACCCAGCACCTCTGTGAGCCTTGCTGGAAATGTCATGAGAATGAACATTCTGTCAGTGCTGCCACTGAATGCTCTAATTATGCACTTTCAGCATGTTACTGTGTTTTGACAAAATTTAGGTTGATGGCACCAAGGACATTTCCACCGCTCAAAACAGTTACTAAAATAATCTTGTGCAGCACAAACCACTGGGAAATATAGTCCATAAACTGGCTTCTCAAACAAGCATAGAGTGATCTTTTATCCTCTCCTTTCACCAGATGAAAAAAGACAGAAAAGACACAGTGCGGTAGGTCACTGAGATGTGTGCAGCATTTGACAACCTGGCCCAAAACCTACTTTCATTTCCATGGCTAAATAAGTGCAGTAGTCCTTCCCCCAAATCTCAGATGACTCCCCTAAAGCCACTGCAATCTGAAAGGTTAACGATTGGAGATGTATTTTCTTAACTCAAGCAGAAAAAAAGGAGAGAAAAAAGGAATGCCAGAGACAGAAACTGCACACACTTTATACATATTCAGTGAATCCTATATGCAAAAAACACTTCAACTGCTACTCTCTATGTTTAAATATTCTAAGATTGGAGAAAGTCAATACATTTCTGTTTATCTCATTCTTATTTATAACAGCTTATTACATTTTAATTAGTCCAACTGTTCTATTGGATTTCTAGGCAAAATGTGCTAAAAAAACATGTAAGCAATATATATTTTATTAATGAACTGTGATCTACCATCATGGAAGAGAACATTTGATTTCTCCATTTTTGCCACACTGATACCATACTACCCTTGCATTCTGGATAGTAGGTTTATATCCAGATTTTCTGTGCTCAGTCCTTTCCTATTTATTAATAACAAATAAACTAAACTACCTGCAGACACCATTAGAAACTGTGATTTTCCCCAACCACCTCTTCCTTTGATGACAGCCAACACAACTAACTACAAATGAAAATCATGACAAGTAAAGAGAGAAAGATAAAGGGGAAGTGGAACAAGCACAAGCAAGTCAGAAGCATCAACATCTGCAATTAGTACGAATGAAGGAAAACTGCATGGAAAAACTAATTATAGGATCAAAGCTGAAGCACACCGAAATCAACATAAGTCTTTCAACCTACTTGGAGGTCAGATGCTATCACATCTGGTCTGAGTCCAGAGCTCAACAAAATACCCAATTCAACCGCCCCTATATTATGTATAACGATAGCATATAGAACCCATGGGTCAACACCATGTGCATCCCTCATCTTTGACGGGTGTGCTTCTGCATGGTTGGCGTTTCCAATATGAAAATAACCAAGGTCTGGAAACCCAATCGTATGCCATGGGGCAGCAATTTTAACTCTCCATGTTTTCATAGCAAAGGAGAAGTAAATAGACTTTTGAAGTACCAACATCAGTATCAGGCTACAGCAAACTAAAGGGAAAATCCCACGAACAATGCTTTGATGGCTCGCAAATACCTGTCTGATAATCCAGTCATGTATGTTTGAAATTACCTACAGAATAACTTATTTACAAGCACATAATACAATGAGTTCAGCCCTGTGTCTGCTGCGGAGTTGTGATAAAGTTAAAAGCTACAACTCCATTCCTGCTGGATAATCTGTTTCTTCATAACATGCTCTATTAGGATCAGTTTCCTTTTTTAAATTCCCTGCTCTTCTTTCTCACTGCTGAAATTCTAAATAACCAAGATTGTATCTATGTTTAGTGACCTACCCCACAAATGTGCTACTAAGCTTAATTAGGTAATGTTTGTTCAGTGTTATATAAATCCTAAGCAGCAGTTTTAAGACCAGTGTTAAAGTTGTAATTTGCTGGCTAATACCAAATTTCTGCAAGAGTTGTTATATATGCAAAAGACATTCTGCTCGCTACTCCCAGATCTGTGGTTGTCACAGTGATTAAAACTCCGTGTTTCCTAAACAATTAACTAACATAGTCTATTAAATCTCATTTTATTACTTTGAATGGATTGAGATGCTACAATAATCCAACTCAGAAGCAAGACAGAATTTACATATCTTTTTCAGAAAATGGATGAGACATAAAATGAACGACACGGTGGATAAAACCAAGTCTTCGCATGTTCTGTCTGTTTTCCATTTGATTTTTCTCATCTGTACTATAAACAAGTTTTAACAGTGATAGACGCAGATTATCTAGAAACCAAAGAGAGAGAAAGCTCTCTAGGCTACCAAAACAATTCACTTTAAACAGAACGCGCACATCACTCAGTATGTTTTGACAAATTTAAATGTGCTATCGGCTCAAATGTTTGTTTTCTTTGACTAGTACTGCTGGAGACAGTAGTGCACATTTTGTGTCCCATACTGCAACTTAAATTTAATTTTGTGATTTGGAAAGTTTTTCCGTTAGTGTTTCAAATGGAATATATGACCTGCAATTCATTTATATTTCCTATGTAATTAGTATCTGGCAAGTAAAACAAATTAGGTGCTTGATAAACACACACAATTATATTTTCAAAGCAGTTGTATTTATGCTTGGAAGGAAGGACAGTTTTATGAATATGTAATCAAGGATGTAAAATTGGAAAGAAAACAAAATAGAGCATAGTTAATTTGGTGGTAGCGACAAATTAACAGTATGCCAAGCCCCCTGCACATGCACTGCCCTGATAAACTTGTTATTGGCAAAGGTTCACTCTAAGAGGAGCTTGGTAATCCTTCTTCTGTGTTTGCTCTTCTTTATTACTCCTTTGAGAAAATATTGTTTATAAAATAAAGATCTGCACAAGCAAAGATAACAGAGTCCCCATTCCATGCCTAACCTGTTTAATAGCTAACAAGCTTGGAATATATAGCTCTTTCTTTCTGTTTCCTTTATATATTTGGCTACAGGTGTGTGCTGCGCACCAGTGATTACCAAGCATTCATGAGCAGCTGCACCTCCAAATGAAAGATGAAACTGAACTGAAAGTTTGTTTGAAATGGAAGTAAAACCTGGCAGATGGCAGCATCCAGAAATAGCACCAGTGAAACTGAATTTTTTGTGCAGCTACTGATCCAGAGCACTAGTGAGAATGGGAGGAGGGAGAACGATCTACAGGGGTAAAAAGGGAAAAATAAAAAGTAAAGGCATTTTTAGAGGGAAGGAAAACCACAGACAGAATGAGAAGAAAAGAGGAAAATTAGCTTCAGATGCCAACACCTAAAAAATGAACAGAAACTTCAGAAGGATGTATTAGCAAAAGGAAAGCATTAGGAATTTCTATGAGCTGGGTTTATCCCAAGAAAAACTAGTGGAAGTATATGGAAAAAAGAATCTTTTAGAGAAAGAAGATGATAACTGACCAGCTGTCAGAATCAAATAAAGAATTGAAATGTTAATATGCTTTTGATATATTGTGGAAACTCATTATGCTGAAACAGATGTACATCTATGCTTTCAAAGAGATACAAGGGTAAAGGCATATGCCCAAAGGAACATCGAATAGATTAATTTTAGGTAAGAAAACACTGTGACCTTAATTTTTTTAATTTTCTATTTATTTTTTTTTTAGCAAGTTGAAATTATCACTAATGTGAGAATGAGGAGAGGAGGAATCCAAACACAACATGCAACTTTGTTGGGTAATTTTCTGTGAATCACAGAGCACAACAAACCACAATATACTGGCAAAGATGCATCTCCAGAAGGGTGTTCCCTCCTGTGAGAGGGCTGCAGGCTCCCGGGGCAGGCTCCGGCACCGAGGCTGCGCATTCAGCTGCCACAGGTACAGAGCTCATGGCCAGCAGCTCCGCAGCGCTCTCTGGGTAGTTTATGCCAAGTTGGAGTTTTTGGGGTTACAGTGCCACGAGCAGAACCTGTGTTTCCCTTACACAATCCTGTTTATGGCTGACTACAACTTTGTGTAATTATTTGAGCCAAAATTTCCCATAAATAGCCTAAAGCTGAATTTGAGAAGAAGTGCTACCTAAAGGGATTCAGCCTTTGGCCAGTCCCCATTGAACATGAAACTACACCCTCCCTCCAGCGATGATATCTCTGCACATCACAGTGGTCTTGTAAGAGCAATTGATAATAAATATATTGATGTATTTCTGGATAGCTCCACTCTGCAAGGTCTAAGTAATTCTCGATAGAAGGATTGAAAGTGTCTAAATCACTTCTCAAAATAGCATTTTGCCCAGGAAAGTCACAGAAACCTTCAGAAAAAAACATATAACCGATTCCAGTTTGATTGATTGGCATTAAATGAATCCTATCACTGCTTTCTAAGTAAGAATGCCAGAAGAAGTGAGTTGCTCTCCATACACTCTGCAACACAGAAGGTGGGAAAAAATATAACGTGACAGAGTAATTAGAAACTGTAAGTTATGATCAAATCTGAATGCAAGAATAACCTAAAACTTGAACGTTCCACTTTAGAAACGTCTTTTTCATTTAATGTTGTCTTTTAGCTGCAACTAATGTCAGACCATTCAGCAGTCTGAAATCAGCAAAATCGTAGGGCAGATTATTCTGATGACTTTAAGAGATCTCTAATCGCACTGCTGCTATTCTGCATCTCCTTGTTTAGGGAAAGCTGACAACCTCGCCTCCCTGACAAAAACTGTTACAGATGATTCAGACAAGTTGCTCGTGACAACGACTTTGCAAAAATCTTCTAATGTGAGTCACTTTATGGTGATTCATTTACTTTTTCATCATTTTAAAACAAACTTGCCTGTGTGAAAAAGTTTAAAGACCTCATTGAAGAAACAATTTGCAATTACAAAGCTCTATTTTTTATTAGAGACAGAATTGCTGCTTTGCCAAAACAAAGCTCTTCTGAGCAATTTTCATCTATTTCTAGTCTTGTAAACCAAGCCCAATCTGAGTACAATGTTGAAAACAGTGACATCAGATATTCTGCAGCATGGGTGGGTTACCAAGCGACGCTGCAAAGTTCTGCAATGTTATCCAAAATCCCAAGACTTCCCAAAACGACAATCATTATATTGTATTCACACATCAAATAAATGTCTGGTGCAATGAAGTAAAAAAACTTGTAAAAAGTTTCTTATTTACATCAACAGATTTTCTTTAAAAGTTAATTCTACACATCTTAAATAGCAACTGAGGTTTTCCTGTACAACAAATATTTTTTTTTTGCCAAGGAAGTGTAGGGTAACTGCTTTACAAAATTAGGAGCGATTGACATCTATCGATTAGGGATTCCTATATTAGACTTGAGGTCTAAGATTTTTTTTAAAATGTCCCCAGAAGACCAGAACTCTGTCCAGTCCTTAACAGAGACCTACACTGGAAGTGACACACATATACTTACAAAAAAAAAATCATCTAAATATATTTAATCAGTTGCAGTGGCTGTGTGGAAAAGTCACAAACTTATAACCAAGGGAACCCCTGTAATACGGCGAAATTTCACTAACGTTTCAACTCCCTGAGAGCCAACATCTATGATTCCCACATGAATAGTCATACACAGGTTAGCAGAATTCTGTAGAGACCAAAACCAAAGGAAGTTATCTTTATTGCCGCTATACTGATGGACTTTTGAGTCAATAACATGGATTAATGGGCCTCTGCTAAATACAGAGAAGCTAAACAGACAGCCCTAGGTTGAGGGAGGAAATTAAATTGCTCCTTACAATCAATTAACAATAGGATTGTGACAGGAACACCAAAACCAAGGGAATACAAAGTCAAATTTGAAACTGTGTCTTTATCAAATGCTGCTTTCCCAAAGGATACGCGATCGTGAAACAGCAGAAGATTTTACAAATTGGGCTTGCTTTGCTCTGCAGTTGTAAAGTCTGGAGGCAACTGAGGATACTCTTTCAGGAACCCAGATTTTGCACATCATGCTTGTAGGTTAGAACTGTGATGCCCAGGTAGAAGAGCCTGAGGCTTCTGACGAGGCCGAAAGAAATTTCAGCTCTGCAAACATCATTCAGAAAAATATTTTTTTTCTTTTATATGCTGTTATTTTAAAACAAAAAAATAACTCAATGATGTCATGCAATGTGCAGATCTGTACAACCAATCATTTCAAATGAATGACCACATATACTAGAAAGGGAAAAATCTCTGTCTTCCATTATACATAAATTAGTGTTTTGTATTTATCCAGTAGAACAAGACTGAATAATGTACTGTTATAATGAACTTGTTGAGATGAGAAGCTCTGGAGTAAACTCTCTCCCCTGTTATATTTGTGCCATTCTATCAGTTTCACAGTATTATCAGTGGGTCCTCATTTTCTCAGAAATTTGGATTTCAACTCATTTGTGATATTTTATTAAGAAAGCACGAAGTTTTCTGCACCTTCCCACAGCGGCTGAACTCTGAGCTTAAGTAAAACTCTCCAAGTCTCTCTCGACTAAGATCAAAGTTACACTTACACATTGTACCTATTTAGGAAAGAAATGTACAGAAAACCTATGAGTGATGTGAAAGAAGAACGTTAGCACATCGTTCTGCAGATCTTTCCAGCAAAACTGTTCAGCTATTCCATAATAGCTATTAAGGGCAAGTACTGTTCTTTCGTATTTCAAAAATATTCTCAACTAGAGCTTGCTTTTTGCCTCCAGCAGCTTGTTTCCCCTCAAGCCTGTTGATACAAAGTACTCTCTATGAATATGCAATTTTTCTTGGTATCTGCAATACCTGTGCTAACAGCCTGAAGCAAAAAGGAGCAAAGATGATGAAGGTGTTTCAAACATTCTCCCTATGGGCAGAAAAACCAAGCAATGGAAGAATACAGCACTGCCTAACAAATGGGACAAGGTAGACACCCATGAATATAATGAAACACAAAGGTAACTTTATCTGGCCCACACATGTATGCTCCTATGATATGTTAGCATTAATCAAAAGCAGAATTATATATCTCTTTATGTTCATTTCTCATTTCACCTACACCAAAAATATAGGCACTCTTGTTGTTCATGCAATGCTGCTCCAAATCTTTAACAAATTTAGCCACAGTCAGCTTCCTGTCAAAAGCAAAAATGTTTACCTCAAAAGTTTTTTCTACTTCTTCTTTTCTCTGTGCCTATCCCGTTAGCCTCCTGCCTCCCAGATGTAGCTGGAGTAATACCTATAAGCTCCAGCCCTAGGTTGTATGGGAGCCATAAATTTAGGTATCGTTCAAGAGCAGTAATGCTCTCATAACTTAACCTTAATGAAACACATTGCTAACACTCTCCTTTATTTTGTGTCATGCATCAATTTATTGGTAAAGAGATACCTAAAAAAGACCCCGCAGATAAATCAAATACATTTCAACTTTCTGTTTGCTCAGACATACTTTATTGGCTAGGTACTAAAAGTTGTAGGCAAAGCCTAAAAATTGCAACGGGAATTAACTCAGTGTGCTAATCTAAAAATACTTATTTCTGGTTTCACCCTGTATAATAATTCTAAAAGACAATTTCAAAATACTATATTTTATTACTATGCCCATCTGTTCCTTACCATTTTATTCATTAAGCATCTTCAGTGTCGCTTCTGGGTTGTTGAACCGTCAACCTGTAGAATTCTAGTAGTCAAATCCACACTTGCGATTTTTGTGAACAGCCGAGGCTCACCCATTGTAAGGTACACACTGAAATCATCATACACAACTGAAACACACTGCGAATTTGCATGACCGCAATCCAATATATAAGCTGTAACAAGGCATGGCAACCTAAAACTTCCTAAGCTCCAAGTTTAACAGAATTTTTAATTTCCTCTTCTGAGTATTGATAAATCAGTATCTGTTACAGCATCTGCTGACCTGCTGCACTATCCCAATTACCCACAGATACTCCACACTTGATGGTAGCATTCTTATCTGCTGCTAACACAACACAGTACTACATTAATTCCACCTCCAGACAATTGACCCCCTGTCTGAATCATATTTGCCAGACTGAAATTTCTCAGGGACTCAAAATATTTTATTAAAGGCTTCACAGGCTAAATGCTAACAGCCCTAATTCCCCTTTTTGTTGAGTGCCCCCAGGGAGGAATAAAAGAGTCAATTTATCTGACTACCCTTTGTTTTCAGAAGCTGACGATATCAAAGAGGGCTGTAGATAGTGGATATAATCCTACAATATGAGATTTTTTGATGTTCAGCTCTAAGTGAAGTGGATGTCTAAGTTATTAGTGTACATAACAGTTGCCCCTTGAATTGAACTATGTAATTAATACAGAAATATGAACCCAGTAAGTTAAAAGTTAAATAGCACCAGCATAAAGCTTGATGTTAATGTTGCTTTCATTAAACATCAAGAGGAAGAAAAAACATATAGAGGCCCTTTAACTCTCTTTAACTACTATGATTCTCTCAGTGTCTTGCAGTAGAGTATTACTAACATATATGATCTGGTACACACTGGATTTACTATCCTTATACGCTGTAATATATTTCAATTAATATGATAAGCATCTAATTTACTTTACAGTAGCTTTATAGATAGCAATACTCTCTGATAGATCCAAAGAATAGCTGGCAGAAATTATTTCAAACTGCATGAATTATCTTGCAACAAACAGGCAAAACCAAGCCATATATGCAAATGCCTTGCAAATCCCATCTAAAACCACTCTGAAAATAGAAGCTTATATTTTATTACAACACTTTCACAGCGTAATAAGTTCACTTGCTTAATTCATTAAAAAATGTCTTGAAATTAGCGCCTTAGAGAATTTGAACAATTCACCAAGTGCCACAATGAAAATCTACTTGGACACCAAACTTTACATATTCAGTACTGGGAAGGGAAAAAGATTCACGGGTGGAAGATCATTTCTCATGAAAAATGCCCTGAAAGAAGAATGAACCTTTTCTGAACATCATTCATTATTCTCTACATTTGGGGTTGGCAGCACTAGCAGCCTAACTAGACTCAGTTTAGAATCTCCCACAGCATTCTCATAGGTCAGTTTAGAAAGTGTGGATTAGAGGAATGGACAGTGAGGTGGATTGAAAACTGGCTGAAAGACAGAGCTTAGGGGGTTGTTATTAGGGGCACAGAATCTAGTTGGAGGTCTGTAACAAGTGGAGTCCCCCAGGGGTCAGTACTGTGTCCAGTCCTCTTCAATGTATTCCTCAATGACCTGGATGAGGGGATGGAGTGTACCCTCAGCAGGTTTGCTGATGATACAAAACTGGGAGGGGTCGTTGCCACGAGGGAGAGCTGTGCTGCCATACAGAAAGACATGGACAGGCTGGACAGTTGGGCAGAGAGGAACCTGAGGTACTTCAATAAAAGAAGTGTAGGGTGCTGCACCTGGAGAGAAATAACCCCATGCACCAGTACAGGTTGGGGGCTGACTTGCTGGAGAGCACGTCTGAGGAGAAAGACCCAGGAGTCTTGGTGGACAATAGGATGACCGTGAGCCAAAAATGTGCCCTTGTGGCCAAGAAGGCCAATGGCATCTTGGGGTGCATCAGGAAGAGCGTGACCAGCAGGTCAAGAGAGGTTATCCTCCCCCTCTACTCTGCCCCGGTGAGATCCCATCTGGAGTACTGTGTCCAGTTCTGGGCTCCCCAGTTCAAGAAGGACAGGCAGCTGCTGGAGAGGGTACAGCAGAGGGCTACAAAGATGATTAGGGGCCTGGAGCATCTCCCTTATGAGGAGAGGCTGAGGGACTTGGGTCTTTTTAGTCTAGAGAAGAGAAGGCTGAAGGGGGATCTGATCAATGCTTATAAATACTTAAAGGGTGGGTGTCAAGAGGAAGGGGCCAGTCTTTTTTCAGTGGTGCCCAGGGATAGGACAAGAGAAAATGGGCACAAACTTGAATATAAGAAGTTCCACCTAAAGATGAGGAGGAACTTCTTTACTGTGAGGGTGGCAGAGCACTGGAATAGGCTGCCCAGGGGTGTGGTGGAGTCTCCTTCTCTGTAGACATTCAAAACCTGCCTGGACAAGTTCCTGTGCAACCTGCTCTAGGTGGACCTGCTTTGGCAGGTAATTGGACTAGATGATCTCCAGAGGTCCCTTCCAACCCCATGTGATTCTGTGAAAATAATAATATTTAAGTAATCACACAGTAACAGATTACAGCATTGCAGGTGAAAGCTCCAGTTAGCCAGGCAGAGGAGGCGGGCAGGAGGACTGGAAGGTAACAGGCAAACAGATTCAGCTGGGAGAAGAATAGAGGAGGAAGGATCTGCCTCTAATACACCAGTTTGATGAAATCTGTTCACCACAGTCATTGTGCTGGCAGACTCTGCTGTGACAGCAGAGCAGCACTAACCGTAACCCAGTGAGTTATGAGGCAAGGCTGGGTAAGAAGAGTGATTACAATTGTGTCTTCCAGTGCTCTAGAGATGCTTGTTTATTAAATTTCTTTCAAATATCTTGTCCTAAAGCAACTTTAGAAAATTTAACACAGTAAATAAAAATATTGCAACTTTTAAATGGATTGTACTAAACGTCAAATGCAATGACTGCGTTTAAATGCACAAATGTTTAATTAGACCTACGTTACTTCCACCTGCTAGTCTCCATTGGCAGAATTTTCCAGAGAACAACATTTTGTCTGATTCAGGGAACTCAGTAAAACTCATTTCTTTGTTTTTACAGTACTATCTTGTAACATAGCAACATTACTCTGCATGTGTGAGTGTAAACACTGGGCATGTATATACCTTACCATGGATTCCCTTCTCATGTAATTAGCCCTTTATTAGAAATTAGCAATTAGCTTCCTGGTTATGGAGCACTCATGTATTAAAGGAAACTAGGACGTGATATACATATTATATACCTTTATAGTATAAGATAATTAAAACATCAGACATGGAGTTTTCCTTTCGCTGAATCTATTTACTAATACTGTGAATGACAGAGAACAGAGAACTGATAAATTCTGACTGATTATTTCTACTGTGTGAAGGATGTTGTCATCCCGAAGTGCTGCAGTTAACACACTTCATAATACTTTTTCTCAGGCGATGGAGCAGTTTCCTAACATTAAAAAGGGAGAGGTGATTGTTTTAATTAACCTGCTGCTACAAAAATTTTAAGAATATTAATTCCACTTCTCGAACTGTGGATAAGATAATATTTTTTTTTCTCATTAGCAGAAGAATTCTTCCTGATTTCCATTTTAATGCATATTCTTTGCCCACACAAGGACAGTTACAACCCTCCAATATAAGCAGACAGCTTTTCACAAAAACTGTCTCACAAATAAAACCAGTGCAGAAAAACAAACAGAAACATTTAGATTGTTGCTCACCTTCAACTAAAGTATGATGACAGCTGTAGCCACTGAGTAATAAAGAAATGCAGAGGAAGAGAAAATACTTTGTCCATCTTGATATGACCAGGGAATTGAGAGAAACGGAAGAGTGAAAAATATATGAAACAGTGTTCATGTGCTGACTTCACAAAGTGGGCATAGAATCAATTTTAAAGTGAAAAATAGCCCTATGAAATTATTTTAATCTATTTATCCACATACCTTCTCTAGAACATTCAGAAGTGATTCTGCACATTATCAGTTATGGAAAACTCCCACTGATTTCGAAGAACATTTAGCACAGCAAAGCAACTCCTTGAGAATGGTTAGGACAGTCTTTTTAAAATGGTCTAGGAATTTTCACTAAGCCAGCTTTTAAGAGTCAAGTTTAGAAGGAGTTGGTAAGCTTGCAAAACACCAGCCAGTGTTATACAGCTGTAACCAATGCTATTAATCTTTCATTTTCAAGAACACTAATTTAACAGAAAACTTTGTAAAAGGGAATTTAAACAATATACAACTCACCTCACCTTTTAGCTTTTCTACAAGACCTTTAACCCACTATTTATAACTAAAGCTAATAGATATATACTGTAACACTACATACTATAAGTTACTTACAGCTACATGCTATAAGTGACTTCTAATTTCACACATTCCCATGGCAGTTACTAGTGATGAATCCCAACGTGGCATAGTCTATCAGAGCAAGACAGAAAGATTTGATGTGTCAGAGCTAAGGGATGGAATCAACGAATTCAGTGAAAATGTGAAGCTCTAAAAGACAAGTAAAAACAGGAGGCACTTCCCACTGCAGTTGAAGGACCATGCAGAGAGAGAAGAGTATATCAAATAGTCAATTCTTGACTTTCTAACCTATTGTTTTCTTTTCACTCTTTGCTTTCCTTCTTGAAGTCTATTATAATGATGTATTTTTAACCTGGTTCTTCAAGAAATGAGGCATATGTCGTTGTGTTGCCTGGCCATCTGTCAGTTTGCTATTTTCCCTCAAGCACATTTTGAACCTGTTGAACAATTTCAGCCAATCTGACAGAAGGCTAAAGGTCTCAGACATACAAATTTCTGCATATTTCATCAAAAGCTATAGCTAAAAGACAAGAAAGACCCAGCATATCGCTGTATATGTGTGCCTAGCCAGGAGGCTGGCACATCACATGAGACGCTGCCGCAGGCCCCCTCAGACAAACGGGGGGTGAGAAAGGGAGGCTGCAGACCTCAGAGAGGAGGTGGAGGTGAGCTCAACTTACATGCAAATCTGTTGGAAGCTGTGCTGCCTCCTGCTTACCAACGTAATTTTACTACAGTTTTGTCTTCAGGCTTCAGCCAAAAATCAGGCAACATTCACAGAAGGATATTTTGGTCTTTTGACCTTGTTTTTTTTGGTCGTTTTTTTTTCTCCAAATAGTTTACAATCCAAGACAAAAAGGGAGGAATGGGACACATTAGTAGTAAGAATAGAAAGAAGAGCAGAGGTGGTATAACCATTTCATAACCATGTACTGGAAATTAACACAGATGACCATGACAGCCAGAGGTCCAGAATCACCAGACACCAGATTTTCTATCTAGCTCATTCATCTCTGGTTCAGATCCATAAACACTGGGCATTATGAATTATTCAATGGCATACAAAAATCTTATAATCATCTTGAGTTATTGCATGCTAGTTTTCCAGGTGAGAACATCGCAACCTCTGTACTAGATCTAAGCAAAAGTTACTTTAGTCTTAAGTATAATTGTCTTCAGCTGTGACCAGGAAGGAAGGAATATATGAAAAAAAAGGAGTGATACTTCTATTGATTCATATACTCATAGCTCCCAGGTATCAACAATTTAGGTATTCCTGACCCAAACAGTGGCCATGTCCAAGCAAGTGTGGTTAATTGTCATTGCTGTGTCTATTCTCTTGAAAGCTACCTAATTATTTTTTACGCTTATTTACAGTTTTGTACTCAAAATCTTACAGTAATAATAAATTTTGCAACTGAGTATGTACAAAAAGTGCACCTTTTCTTTTGTTTAAATCTTCTGCCTAAGAGCTTAAGGAACTTCCAGTTTTCTGTTATGGGAAACAATAAATGTTTATTATCTACCTGCTGTCTTCACGTTATTTGTGATTTTACAGATAACTATCATTTTTTCCCTCAGTCATCTCCCTTTCTAGACAGATGAATCCAAATACATTTAGCATCTCCTCTCCAAGAAACCTGTTAGTGCTTTTGACCACCTTTGACCATCCGTGTTACCCTTCTCCATGCACTTCCAACACTGTGTATATCCTCACTGACAGGGCAGAGCCAGAACTGTGCATTCAACACATGGGCAAATGGGGAATATATGCTGGCGTAAAAACGTTCTCAGCTTTGTTCTTATTTCCTTCACTAATAGTGCTTCAAATTCAATGTTATCGCCAAGAAATGGACTAATGCTTTAGGGAGAGGTCCACCATGACTCCAAGATTTCTTCCCTGAGCAATAATAGAGGATTTAGAGTCCACTGTTGTGTATCTGTACTGCACTTTATTTTTCCCATGTGCGTTAATTTTTGAAACACTAAATTTTATATCTTTTTTTCTTTCAGTCATTCAGTATTGTGTTTCTGTTAATGTTTCTATCTCTCTTCCACTGCCACATTTTTTGTTAACATCTCCAACATATCTTCTAAATCTTTTCTGTATTTCAAATTCAAAAGCATATAAACTTATCTCTATATCCTTGTGACTTGCATCTTGAAGTTTTACTAGGGACAATTAAGTAGATTATAATAGTGAAACTAGTTTGATATTACCAAGAAAAATGTCAAATTAGCTGTAATAAGACATATTAAAAGTCAAATTAATTGTGTTAATTTTCCTATTTAACAATTCAATAACATTGTCAGTGCTTTCATCTACAACCCCTGCAGCTTCTGGTCAGGGATTTTGTGTACCTCATAGATATATATAGTGTCTATATCTTTACATAATATATATTTTGAAGGTATTTCCTGAAGTCTATTGCTCACTATCAGCACCATGTGGAATTATCAAGATTATTTGTAATGTGATTAGGAAGTCTTAAATACTGTTTTGTGCAATGAAGATACACTATGACAATATTTGAACGGATACGATGAGTCATCCAGATTTTGATTTCGTGAAAGCAGGAACTGCATAACAAAGTGTGAGGCAGCAGTCTCATTGACAGTACAGTCACATACTGCCTCCCTCATTGAAAATACAGTCACATGCCATTATGCTACTTTTTATACAATATGATATCCACCTATTCTTAGCAAGCGTCATGTTGAATGCAAGTGGAATGAAGTATGGTATGACTGCCCCTTGTGCTATTTTAGACAAATAGAGTGAAAGCCAAAGTGTTTTCACAGACGGTACGTTTAGGCAGAAGGGTATTACATTAGGATTCATAAGTACTCTGCTTAACCCGGGCTGCATCATTACCTAACAACAGCAATAACTAGAGGTGTGCTGTTCAGTGGTACACATTTTTACCAACAAATAGAAACAAAAAAAAAAATTAATCTAAGTTTCAGCTCTTCATTGCAGCTATTATTAGTGTGTGAGGTTTTTCTTCTGTGTTTTTCAACACAATTGACCATACTAATATGGTTGAAAGAATTCTGCCAAGTTGCATCACGTCATAGGAAATAATGTAACTAAAAGCAGGATATTTTGAAGGACTGGGAACATACTACCATCACCACTAAAAAAACAACCCACTATCTTTCTTAGAAGCAAACACAGCTTACCTATTTGCTGGAGTTACAGCTGGCAATATTATAAGGAATTTGGGGAGAAGAAAAGATCTTTCTTTACTTCAATCATAATAGTAATAAAAAACTAGCATACATCTGAATCCCCATCTCTCTGAAACTTCAATAAAATATCCACTACTTTTATATCTTAGGAGCTCCAACCTCCAGCCACAGAAAAAAAGGAGATATGGGTCTGGTACTTTGTTAAGATTACAGAAGTTGCATCTGTTTACCCAGTTATCAATTTAAAAGAAATGATAGGGCTAGAAGGGATGCTTGGAGGTCATAAAGTCCATCTCATTGCCTCAAAGCAGGTTCAAACACCTCTATATCAGTCCTGACAGATGTTTGTCCAGAGATGAATATGGCATTAACTCTCAAGGAAATTTATTTCAGTACTGGAACTTAAAAATGGTTCTCTGGGAATGTTTCTGAGCCAAAAAAAAAATGCAGAGAAAGTTGATAGGAGTAGAACATAACAGTTTAGGATAACAATTCTCCCTGAAGGAAAGTTAGAACTGCTCTGTATCCTCCAGCAAAGCATAGGACAAAAATCAACAGAATGCAAGTAGGAAGCATCAAATAAAAACTGTAACAAAGTCCTAAATTTGAGCCTAAAAATAAGCAACCAGAACAAATATATATGGGCTGTTTACTAAAGACAGTTCAGAATGAAATTTGATAAAATATATCAACAAGGAACAGAATCCCTATGGATTACAATTGCAGTTCTCAGTAACAAAGGAGACGTTATTAAGTTTATATCACTGATTTACCAGAAAGATGACAATGACTGTGAAGAGCATCCTTAAGGACAAAAACCACAACAATATTAGAAGATTTCAACTACACGCATATAAACCGGGTAGGTATCAATGTAGGTGATACTGAGACAAAATACTTAGATAATATTTGCTTTTTGGAGAAACTTGTTAGGGATCAAAAGAAAAACCTAACTCTTGACTTCATACTGAATGGTGCCTGTTACCTTATTCAGGATATTGCTTTCAAAGGCCTAGTGTTATGGAAGAGTCCCATAATGTAGTCAGATATAACATTTCTCATAGAAGCAATGGAAAATCTTTTGTACCTGTGCTCAGTTTCAAAAAGGGAACTATGTAAGAAGCAGCAGCCAAAACTGTATATTTTTAAAGGTCACAGATTGTATACTGACATCAGCTAAAACACACGACATATCAAAAAGACCCTTTAATAGCTCAAAAAGATCAGCATGGTTCGATAACAGAGGCTATCAGAAGCAAAAAGGTATGCTGCAAAGAGTGCAAAATTCTCCAAGAAGGAATACAGGAAAGAACATAATATCTAGCAAGCTATATGAAAAAATGAAGAAAAAAAATAAAAAAAGGAAAAGATCTTGTGAACTTTTGTTGAGAAGCAACTCAAAGAAGACACTAAAACTAACAGTAAATCCTTAATGCATAGCCTAAGCATATAGGCTATCAGTCTTTCTGCAGGACCATTACTCTAGCTGGGATACGCACAGCCACTTAGACTCAACAACCTTTGGAAGTATATGACAGGATTTTTCTTAAACTGATGTGTTAGGAGAAGGAAGCATAAAAAAATAACCCAAACTGGTAAAAGGAATAGTAACACATTATAAAACACAGAGGAGCATCACAAATCTTAAATATAAACTCCTGACCTGCTATACTGATCACTTAAAATATCATTTGCATCAGATGAGCAGAAGATGGTAAATATAAGCCAACAGGTGCTAAGTTTAAGATTAGTTTTTAGGAGATCTAGCAAATTACAGCAAGTATGTCTGCACTCAGCCAAATCATAGAATAATGAGCAAAGGAAACAGAAGACACAGGAACAAGCCTGTTATAATAAAACAGAGTCAACACAGTTCTCATACAGGTAAGTCATGCCATTAAAACTTGTTAGGATTATCTGTAGGGCAAGGACAAGACAGCTTATATGCTGTACTTGAATTTTCTAAAGCTTTTCAGCAGGATTTCTTAACCAAAGGTCCATAAAATGCTATGGGAATGTCTTCTTATGGATTAATAACAGATTAAGAGATAGGAAACTAAAGTAGGAATAAATGGTAAGACTGCAAATGAAGCCTATGCCCTGGGGCTTGTGCTATTTAGTATTTTCATAAATGATACAGAAACAGTGTGACAGGGGAAGGTAGCAACATTTGCTAGTGGTGACAAATTATTCAGGGCAGTAAAAAGACAAGAAAACTGCAGAATTGCATAGGAATTTCATGATACAGAATGATTAGGCAACAAACTTACAAGCAAAATTCAGTGTAAATAAATGTAATGTAACACACATGGAAAAGTAACCTTAACTATACATATTGAGTGACTAACTCTAAATTAGCTATTAACTTTCAGGAAAGCTATCTCAGAGTTATAATAGGTAGTACCATGAAAACATCAGCTTGGTACTCAGAAGCACTTAAAAAGGCAAATAAAACATTAGGAATTATTAGAAAGGAGGAGAGAATGAAAGAAAAAAAACACCATTATGTCATTTTGTAACTCTGTAGTGAGCCTGGTGCTGCATAAAATCTGATTTCCCCATCCTGGAAAGCACCAAAGACCAAAGGTACGGAGAACTGCAGCAACACAGATCAAAACTCTTCAGGACACAGAGACAACAACATAGAGAAAATTCTAATATTTCAGGATTCCCATAAAGTGGAAATCTTAGTGTAGAGGAGAAATTAATTTTGGAAATGCCAGCATATGTTGATTCTGAAACACAATATGCTTCTTAGGACTCTAACAGCTATGACTAAAATTACAGTTAAATTACTGAAGTTTCATGGCTCTAACACTGTAAGGACAACCCTGTTACTCAGTGTATCTCAGTACCCAAGGGCACCAATTACTTTGGTTTCCTTCGTTCATGGCCTGCATGGCAGCCCCAGCCTCTGGCTACCCTGAATGGAATGTGATCTGTGCCACTACAGGAGCCTGAGCCTAAAGATTCCCACTGCAGACTTGAACCAAGGGTGTGGAGAGCTCCATCTTGTACTAGGATTTCCAGGGATCTCACACTCAGGGACCCGAACAGAAAAACTTAACAAGGCTCGCATGTAACACCCCTGTGCAAATGTCTTTGCTTTCATTCTCATCAAGCATTCAGCCTCCCCTTGAAACTCAGACACTCATTTGTCAAACAAATGTCATAAAAGAATTAAAGCTTGAAAATTATTTTTCTGACAGTCTCTGCACAGTCTAAGAGATAAGACCACATAAAATGCCATATTATGGTAGAAGTGCTCATATGTACATATAGATATGGAGAGATATAATTTGGTACAGTTGGGTCAGACTCTGCTCATTCAATTTTAAGTATATATAATACATTTGAGAACAATACATATAGGCACACAGAACACGAAAAACCTGTTCCTTATTCATGGGAACAACAGCTCTTCTCTCAAGTGAGCTCAACACATGAAATAGACCTGCTCAGCTCCCTTACTATCTCTCAATTTAGAGAAATAATCTACAGTTTCATGGATTAATGATTATAGATCCATCAATGACAAACTGTGATTAGCTACCTCATTAACATTAATGCACCACCTATCTGGAATGCTGTAGTAAGAAACATTCAAAAACTAATTTTACTAGCTCACTTTTTCCTCTCTTTAGTATTGTGGTAAATGTAATTACTCAATTGTTTTTGTTCCTGTGGATGGGCAAAATATCACTGAGTCCTCAGATATGCTAGCCATTTGCATAAGAATGAATTTAGACAAGTAGATATTCTTTTATATTTCTTGAAAGAAAAGATAAAGAGAAGGGTCTAGACAAACATGCCAGGATTATAGGAGATATGTCACGATTTAAGATACATCATGTATGTATCTAAAAGCATTAGGACCATGATGAGTAATTTAAAGATGCATCATCAACATGATTTCTTAAGCAATTGACGCAGATGGGTCTAGATGTGTGGCTGTGGGGGTAGACAGATTTCATTGAGCCCATGACATGTGCCTTGCCTATCTGCAATTGCTGTATTTGAGTGAACTTTCTGCTGTGCCAGCAGTAATCCAGGCATATAATTACAACATCTTTGAGAAAACTCATCCAAGGAACAAATAAGCTTACTTTAAAAAAAAAATTCTTCATATTGCCCTGACTCATAAATCTACGGTGCACTTAATTAAATTCAATAGGCAATTTTAGAGAGAGATAAACAAATTAAAGAACCTCTACTAAATGACAGAGAAAATTCCAAATAAACATGATCCATTTTGCATTTTAATTCCAATGTTGCTTGTCCTTGTCAGGGCTGATACCTGCCTTATTCATCCTTTTTCTTCTTGAAAACAGTTCTCAAGTAAGGATATTAAGGAAATGTACTACAAAATACATGATTTCTTTTTTTTTTAATTAGGTAACCTAGCCCATCCTCCGTGGACACACAGAAGAAGGTTGGAAAAGACAATCACAATTTTTTATTATGCCAAGGAGCTTTTCTTTAATGATTCTTCTCCTCCTAACCCCTCTGGAGAACAGCAATTAGCATGCTGCTTGTCCAGATCCATCAACAATGGCACGTATAAAGCTGTAAATATGCCACGCATGTGTTAGATTTATTATAGTATCTTCTAGTCTGACAGATTTATACATTATCTTTTTTCTTGTAAAGGGGAGAACTGATGTACAAAATAAAGAAAATAATTTGCAAGCAGCAGTCCTTGGCTACATGTAAGAGCCAATCTGAACCTACCCAGATTTTCATGCTACTCCCATCACCTTGAAATCCCCAATACCTACACTCAGCCTCTCTCTCACCACCTCTAGAGAGACCATTTCTTGCTGTTGCTGTTGTGTCTCACCATATGTGTTTGTCATTTTCTGGGATCCTGTTTAACGTATGATTGGGGAATAGAAACCAGTTAAGGCAGAGGTTCTGAATTTCGCTCAGGAGAGACCATTTCCATCTAGGTGCCACAGAAAGTTTTCTCTGTGCAGACTGAACCATCCCTCAAGTCTGTCAAGCCTGAGAAACAGCAGACACTTCCCACCTCCCCTTTTCTCATGCCCACGTTATTCTTCACACATTGTTCTTCCAAACACCAAAAAGCCAAGCTTTCTGTCACTCCTGTCCCTATTCCACCACTGAGCACTGCACAGAGCAAGTGTGGTCTGTAGGCAGGTGGGGGGGATTTCTGTCACCAGCAGCCAGGAAGTGTTACCCAGGGCCATGCCGATTTACTGCAGCTGCTGGGGGAAGGCTGGAGGTGGGCAGAGAGAGCTAGCAACAAATGACAGAAAACATTTGTCTTCAACAACTGAAAAAGTAAAAGCAAAAAAATCTACAGAAGCTGACAGGTGGTAAATCATGAAATGTTTCATATGGATTTTTTAAAAGATATAGGAAACCACCATGTGGTGCTCCCACGCACGGTTTTATAATATATGTGTGTCTATCAATGAAATAAGGAGCAACGGAGGTATGTGCACTGCAGAAATGGTTTATGAATGCTTTTCAGCTCCTTGTCATTGGGCTTCTCTCACTCCACCTGCTAAACCTGGAATAGCATACTGGTTTCTCCAAGTCTGGCATCTTCTCTCTTCTCTCTCCTTTCAGCTCACAGTCAACCACTCATTTCATTTCTCAGCTCTTTGCTCTTCTTCTCCTCCCTGGGCCTCTGCCTCCCCTCGAGATCTGTCGTAGTTTAAGACCCAATTAAACCCTCCACCAAGTAATTATTTCATACCATCTTTTACCCTTTTTTAAATTATCTTGCTAGTTTGTCTAAATTCTGCACAGATTAAGACTACTTTCTTGATGTCTCTGACATGACATATCTGAAAAGGGAAACGTTATTAATGTTTATAAACAATAATTGTGTTGAATAAGGGCAGGGCCTGCTACATTTAAGTGGAAAGTCTATTTCTACTTTAGACTCTGCATTTTCCAAGGCCTTTCAAAGTCTTAAATGTAGGGCTACAATTTCCATTGCTTGGCTCTATATTTTGAACCTACTAGACAGATAATTACAGAGTCTCCAAATGTAAAGATGCAGCTTCCTGATGTGCATTATGAACAGGAAATTTGTATGGATACAGGTTTTTTTCTTATGAGAACAAAAGAGAAAGTAATTTTGGGAGAGAAACAGTTATTTAGACTTTAACATATGAGAAATTTTTGTGATATTTTGACCATATTAAGTTTTTGAGCCTGACCTCAGAGCCAGACAGGTAGTTCCTGGAATTTTTACTCTTCCTCCTTTTTCTACAAACATGGAATTAAAATAAAAGGGAAAAAGCAATGCAAGTATTGCTTTGTATATTAAGAATATATTAAGGATTTATGCACTTGGGATATAATATTAAGAATAAACAAATGATTAATGGTCATTGATAAAACAAAAAATAGTAACATTTTGGGTGGTGTTGGTTCAGCTAAGTTCTTGGAGGTACTATGTATATCCTGAGAAATACCTTGAATTTGATTTTTTCTGCATCACAAAGAGTTAATATAGATCCTGGAGTGTTAATATGAAACTAGGGTGTCCTGTTCAGTAGGCAAGATGTTGCACTGTCAACCAACTGGAGCTTTTGCATGATCAGTTCAGCCTCTGAAATTGTTCCTAGCCAGGATGTTGTGGTCATTTTTAAGATACTTCATAATGAACAGGCATTTCACATGCTTACATGTCAGCACAGTTGGTTTTTCATCTAATAGGACCTCAGGCTCTGCTATTAGAAGGAACCTGGTGACTGTGAGATGCAAGGCTCAAATGTCAGACATATAATATTTATCAGAGGCAGCAAAGGTTGCAGCCACCCTACATAAAATGATTTCTGAACTGAACGGAAAGCACCACAGCTCCCAGTGGTAGAAAAGTCAGCAGTTACATACTGTAAAATTATTAATAAAATCATTAAAATATAAGAAAGCCTTCCATTTTCTCCAATCAGAACCTGAGGCTATGGCTGAGTGAAAATCCAAAGAAGAATGAATGACTGAAGGCTGTTGTCTGAGATTCCAAACAAACAATGCAGTGTACAGTATAGCAAAACATCTGTAAAAGTGTGCACTGAGATGCTTCCTAGTACTTCCCGCTTCCCATATCAGGAATGTCTGAACACAGTCTTTTTCATTGTATTCTGCACTAAAGAAAACAGTAAGGTAGGGGAATCACAGTTGTAAGTGAAAGTTAAATGGCAACACAAAGTACAGAAGTTTCCAAAACAACTTACTTTACACTCGTGAGAAGCCTACTGCAATAACACAACAGGATTATGGCTGTGCAAAATGACCCGCTACTACACAGCTGTTACAACTTTTTCAGGAGCATTTTGAAATCTTGAATATGCTTGTGAGAAAGTGTATTTTGACTGTTCCTAAAGAAGGTAAATCAGTGTCTGAATTTATATTTACGGAATTTTTGCAAATATTTTATCACTAGATATCCAGACCAGTAAATTAGATCCATTCTTCTATTGTTTCCCACTCAGACCCAAAATCTATATTTGGGGTAGTGGTATCTGATTCAGATATTCATAAGTCCAGTTTTCACCCCGAAACATCAAAGGATTAAGATTTAAAATTCCAGCTCAATTCATCTCTGTTAACTACCAATCCTTATTGTTCAGTGGAAAATTACTTTGAATCCTGCAGCTCTCTGCCTTCTGTTCCTTAGAATAATTTCTTCCATATGATATTTGCTGCATGTGTGAAAAACAAATTTATCACCCAAATGCATATATTTCCAATAGTCTCAGAGAACAGTGATTCAAACAGTGATTCAAATTTTCAGCAGTAGTAATACTACAGAGATTGGGAAGAAGAAAGAAGAAATATGCGAAAGAATAACTAAATGCAAACAATCCTTCCCATGTGAAACATGCAGAAAACTATTAGTGATGGAGAGAAATCTGCAGTGCATTTAGACAGCTTAATTTATGAAGCTTGCCAAAATAATTAAAAGAAATCCTAAAAACTTTTCAACCCAAGTGGAATCTTTTCATTTAATGAGTTAAAGGAATGACAAATGTCTTGATGAATGTGAATTTTAAGTTCCCAAGCACGATAACCTATTAAGAATCTTGCCCACACACAGTCTCTCACATGCACCAGTACTGCCTAGTCCTTGCTCAAAGCAGGGACCCTCTTCTTGTGTGTGCTATCAAATTCTAAGTGTCACACTGCCATCACCATGGTAACTGATGGACCACCAAAATTTCAGCGAGCAAACAAACTGCATACTCCTACTTGCCTCATTATGCACTGAGAAAGACAATTTCTTCTTCCTACATTATGATGGTATTGGGAGAAAGCTGATATGAAACACAACTACTGGCTCGTCCAAATGCTAAATAAATTCAAGACAACAACTGAGATCAGTCATCGCTTGTAGCAAGTGTTGCAGTAGTTGACAGTGAGGATAGCGTAATGTTGGAGAACACTGGAGCTGGGGCAGGGAGCCTAATAACTTCTAAGAATATTTTTACCTAATTTGGAGACTTGAACCGAGAGTCCAGAATAATCAGGAGACAACTGTGACTGTTTAGGCTACAGCACAGGTTACTTGTTAGAGCTGTACCATTCGCATACTTTCTTCCTTTGGCTTTTCATAGTTGCAGGCAGCATCTTTCAGAAGACAGTACAACATACATGCCAGAACTGCAGCTGGCAGCTGAGGAGGAAATGTAAAATAAAGTTACCACATGTGTACTGCAGCAAAAGGCTGACTCTCTAGAGAGTCAACATTTATGCAAAATATGATAAAAGACAATGCAATGCTCATGAATGCTCTCAAGGCAGCTGCCATTTCTGGGTCTTTGCTGCCTCCCTATAGGGAGAGATCAGACTTCTAAATCAGTTCACTCCTGAGGACTTAGTAACACATCAGGGTTCACTGTATCAACAAGCACGTACATGTTTGCCCACTGTCCGCAGCTAAAAGGAGATATTCACCAGGTAACCTGCTCTGCCAAGATATAGCTGTATCCCAGCCTGAAGACCAGCAATGATGCCTGAGTGTAGCAAATAGAGTCAAGCTCTTATCTACACCTCTAAATCCATTTATATTCTCACTTGCACATGACTTATGTTGGTTTCAGTGGGTGGCAATTCTACTTCTCTGACAGTATTTTATAATAAGAGATCTATCTAAAGTAAAGAGGGAAATACATTCTGATTCCAACAGTGCACTCAGGATGGAAACAGACTTCCAGCTGAAGACGTTCTTGTAGATGTATTTTATTGGTTTGATAGAGCATCAGCAGTAAAAAATGAATATGTGGAATTTATCAATTAACTGACATCAGCCTAAGACAAATCTTCAGCACCTCATGACAGCCTGCAGCAGCTGCCTCCACCTGAAGTGCTGTTGGATGCACTCTGGTAGCCATACACCAGTTCTTTTCAAGCTATTTTCATTTTTGTGAATGTAAATATTTTTATTCTCAATTCTCATGCACAAAGGCTTTTAAGTAAGCAAGAGAAAAAACATGCCAAGATGTACTTGTGTTATATTTCTATTTTTATGGCTTCTCCTTGTAATGCCAAAGTACCACGCATATATTTGGTTTGACCCAATTAAGCGATACATGAAAACCCACTTCACTAAAGTTCACTGATGCCAGACACTGCTGCAAATGACAAACACAAGGAGTTATTGGGTTACTGCTGCACACTGAAATGCAATCAAAGGCTGAAATGTAAAAACATTCAATGAAAAATGCAGCTGTCTTCCAGAAAGAACTTACTACTAGTAAGGATTTACATTACATTCCTCTAAATACAAGAACGATATATTTACTGGCGAAATTGAAAAAGGTAATGAGCTAAGTTATACAGGAAAAATCACTCCTTATACAATGAGGATACGGTATTAATGTACTGTTTGCAAGCTTTGGAAAAGGTATCTTAAAATATTGACAGACTAGTAGAAATTGGCAAAAACAATGACATGTATAATACCGGGACCTAAACGCAACATGCTTACACCTGAAGTTTGATCATCAGCATCAGTGAATGTGTAAGGGCATCAATGAGAAAATTTTGCTGCTTTGTAGTTAGAAACTCATTCTTGAAAAGCCACTCTCCCTTTCCCAGCTTATTTCCGTCATTTTTTGCTAGTAGAGTAACAAATGGAAAAGATATTGATGGCAATTAAACATTTTTCTGCATAATTTACGGGTGCCATAATGCTTGTTCCAAATGAACAAATGCACCTGCGTTTACCTGCAGTTGTAAAACTGAAGCCTCCATACAGTAAACTGCTAACTTTCACAAAAAATAGGCCTCCACTATGTGTCCTGTCCTGCGCCAGCCCATGCAAACCTCCACACTCCTCTTTAATTTAGTTCCGTCCCTTTACTCTGAGCTCCAAGGGCTGTGCCAGGAGTGAATATGCTTGGTGACATGAGACGCTGTGATTTGCCACCAGCGAACATGCTGAACAGCATGAAACTTAGCTTGAAATAAAATAACTGCAACCAGTCCAAATAGCAGCAACATATACTTTAGCCTTAGCTGTGGTTGTGCTGGAGACAAGCACAAATATCCCTTCTTAATGCAACAGAAAACTTCCTGCTATGTGAGCACAGTGGTGGTAAGTGGAGAGTGGGATGTTGAGCTGGAGTACTGTCCCTTGTGCCTCATCTCTCTGCTTGGCCAGTGTAAAGAATACAATCAAAAGGAGCATTCCAGAGCCTGGGATGCCAGAGCCGGTGTGCAAAAGCTACAGTGTGCCACAAAGAACTGCATCTACCAATACAGCAGCCATAGTTCTGGATGAACTTCCATGTTTAAACATAGGTTCACAGTCAGTCATCCGCAACAGTAAAAAAGTTATTCCCAAAGGAATGAGATGGATACATCGCACCATTGCAGCAGAAACATATTATTAAGGAGTTTGCTATTCTTTCTCTTTAAAATAATAGCAAACTGTTTAAGTAAAACTCGGGCTCCTACCTCCTGCTTCACTTGAAATTCTTTGTAGGAGGCATGAGTCACGCAAGATATGACAACCACCATATCTGTAGGTGTAGCTCTGGGCTTTCCAATTCTCAGCACAGAAAGTAATGATGAGAATATTGGCAAAGGCTAAAAGCAGGCATGGGACTGTGACTATCTAAACTTGAAATGGGATTACTGCCTGCCTAGTCTGCTCTCCTCTCCTTTGTGCATGTGTGGAATCAACGCTTCTGAGATCATCAGCGTTATCCAGCTGCTCATGCTATTGATGACAGAGTGGAAGTCAATTGAGAGGAATGTCTCGGAAGCCCTTCACAAATGGGTGGGGGTCTCCCAGGAGATACAACAGCATTATTGTTACAAAGCACCAGGGATGTGCTCAGTGCTTCCCTTTCCCCAAAGGGCTTAGTTGTACAGGATTGCAGATAAGGAGAGCACTGAACCAGCTTAGGACTGCTGAGTATACTGCTTTGCTAATTGTGATTCAATGAAGATGAAATTGATGCTGTCTGTTGGTCAACAGCAACACTGAGGCCAACAGACACGAGCATGCATTGTGCATATGACCCGACAGGTCACCTTTCTTTCATAGAGTCCTCAAACACTCATGCCAGTTGCTGTTTCTTTCACTGGTCCTGCTTTTGCTGCTTTTCAAAGCAGCTCTAGAGAGTGCTGACATGAGCCACTGGTCTTAGACAGCAGCGAGAGTAACCAAAATCCCTAGAGAAGGCTGACCATCCAGAGTAGCTGGACTCCTGGCTCCCAAGGAAGGATCCTGCCAGGATGTGGTCAGGTTGTGTGGTCCATGTAAATGTATGGCCTTGCAGGGAGATTGGAGAGGAGGCATCCTGGTAAAATGGTGCATTGCTGAACATACAGGAGAAAATTCTGGTTTGTTTGCAGGGTTTTTTACATATTAATATCTAGGGAATTTTATTTCTGAGACAAGCGCAGTCTGACTATGTCTTTATAGCTTTTCCTTGTAATGTCACACTACCATGCATTTATTTGCTTTTACCTAATTAAGTAATATATGAAAGCCTGCTGGGGTCAAAGGAATTGCAAAGAGAGATTCCTGCATCTCTGAAAACGTTTAAGTCTTATATTTGATGTTGTCACCAAAGCAAAATCAGAATCTCTGAACAGTATTATCCATTTTTCTATCTTTATTTCTCTTTGTACTGGCATTCACAGTAGTAAATGCACAATGATATTATATCTCTGTCTTCAGCTGATAATGAACAATCCACTAAGATATACAGCTGTCACTTTGCTTCTAGGATCCATGGCATACATTGAAAGGACATTACAGGGTTTCAGAATTGTTTGATATATGTAAATGTTTTTAAAGTTTTACTGACAATGAAAATTCATTCTGTGAACTATATTTCACTAGACTGATGTCAGAGAACATGATATTAACTTTCAGTCATTTTGGCATGCCATTCTCCTAGTGATGTAGCAAAGAACTTGGTAAGCATTCAAGCAGCTTCTAATTTAATTTACAACAAGTCCTTTAACACAACAGCAAACTGAGCACATCCCAGTTAAAAATAGCATATGGAAGTTCATTTCCCAGTTACTTTGGTGACATACAGGAATACTTAAGAGCAGGTTTCCTGATTCTGCTCTGGAATAGATGTATCAATAAATTTCAGTAGAAACAATTCAAAATCACATATCTGTGATCTATTCTAAGGTTTGTTACGAACGTGAATCCTCACGTATTAACCTTTATATCACAGCATATCTTGGTATCCTGGTATTCTTCTCTGGAGGAATCTTCTCAGCTGTGCAAATTTGAATTACTTTATCTTCAAGTGGCAGTTATACCAAAATTCACTAATTTCATCATCAAAAATAAAAGTCAGTAATTTCAGTCAGTCTTTGCATTGTTCAAAATCACACTGACCAATTACATGGCAGTGATTTGTCTAGTGCTGATTATAATGTCGTGTCTCCATTATGCAAAGTGGATCATACAATAGTCATCAGTCACAGACTTTCCTGCTCCCCAGATCTCTCCTGAAGAGTGTTAGGCAATTACCCTCCTATCATGCTTGCATTGTCTGACAGTAAAGCTCGACTTTCACCAGGAAAAAATGATAAAAACATCATTTCCTGGTCCAGATTCACAACTCTTGATAAAACCCCATGAAGAGTGAATCACTGTAAAACCACAGTGCTGCAGGACAACAGCACACACCACTCCATGGCTCAGGATGGAGCGGTAAGAACAAAAAACTTTTCCCTCCTCAAGTATCATCAGCTTCATGGGAAGGGCATTAGAGTCTGAGATGCACAATGAAAACAGCTCAGTTTTACACCAAGAGTTAAACTCACAAAATCCTAACATAAAATTGGAAAAAGCTTTAGTAGGACAGGCAAAGGCTTTGATAGCAGAGTAGCACAGGGATGCGTTAAGCGTGCTTTAAAATCACTGTTTGGGAAACCAAGCCCAATGCAAAATACAGTCTGAGTTTCCATGAGATCTTTGGCAAAAATTCAGTAAATTTGAGCTAGGACCTAAATCCATTAGAGGTCTAGTTTCACACATGCTTAGATTTTAGGCTGTAAATGTCACACAGCTCATGCAGTCATTAGTCATCCCTATGCACAATACCTACATACAGAGGCAAAATGAATGTGGTTTCTGACTTAGAGCAAAGAGCTCTTGTGAACACCTATCTTGAACATTAATATTGATAAATGTATTATTAGTAATATGTGATAGCAGAGTAAATTGGTTTCAATATATATAGGAACCTCTCAAATTTTTTTCCTAGAGCTGGGGTAGAACCTCTGCTGACATTTATATAAATTCAATTTATTTTTTTTTAAATCTTGGTGATTTTTCTTGCCTCTGTGCTTGAAGAGTCCAGATAAACAGGAACTCAATGCTGAAATGCTTTGAGAAAAGCAACTGACATAAGATTTTCAGCCCCAGGTTGAAGAATGAAAAGGGCTGGAGCACCAGATTAGCATCCAGAGGCTAATTCCCTGCCTGCATATATGAGCGCAGCTCCACTGGGCAGAGAATTTGCCCCCCAGTCCTGTGACCGCTGATGCAAACTGAATCCATTCTCCTATGATCTACTGGGGAAATGGCCTGACAGTACCTTGCTGTTGCTTTTTCAATCTCACAGCTAAAAGTGAGATAAAAGAACACACCAGAAACCTTCACATTCTGGTTTATCTTCACAGCCAAAGCTGCACTGATAGCTACTACCTCTGTCTGCTGTGTCACATCCTCTCTGACTGTCCTTGCATATTAGCTGCCCTTTCAATGACTCATCCACTTCTCCATCTGGAACGAACATCTCCTTCTTTGTATTCTTCTGAGGAGAGCTAATAAACAGCCTGAGTCATCATCATTTTTCACGTGGTCTGACCTTAATGTTTCAATACTCCAGTTTAGACAACATCCACTTGGAGGAGGTCTTTGTTCAGCAGCAGGAAAGAAAATAACTTGACTCCCTAATGAAAACCTCAAAAACATCCCAACTACTAAAGGGTAATGAGACATGGCCTTGATTGATTGCCTAATAACCTTTATCTAGATACTAATGAATGTAATAAATTGTGGGATTTATAGGTAGCCCCTGCTCAAAGACCATCTTTTAAAGCACCTACTTGGAAAACACAGAGTTATGAAGTGACTTCCAGCTTCAGTTTTACTGGGAAAAAAAAAACCTGTATAATGTGTAGACTTGAACTGACAATCAATCAACTGAGATGTTAAAGTGAAACAGTCTAGGGTAATAAATTATCATTAATCAAACTTTGAGTATTATTGGGGAAAAAAAAATATTTAAAAGTTCAGGCATACATTGAAGGCCACAAGGGCCAGCCTGAATAGTAATATGATTTTATCATTATGGCTATTTATTACAATATTTGATAATTAAGTAGTATCTTATAATCAAGTGCCAGGCAGAAAATCTTTCTAGCATGTCAGAACTGATTGTAACATTTGCAAAAACACTCAAAGCAACTTGGAATACTAAGTCCCAATTCTGAAAGTTACAATTTCTCCAGTCCAGGTTTCCAAAGTTATTTACTTATCTAACTCTCATGTAAATCAATAAGACTTTAAGACTTTATAAATGAAGTGCTTTCAATATTACTTAGACTTCCCAGATTTGGAAAATAGGACTTTCAGACTCACTAATTTTTTTTTGCCGTTTATACTCTTACCCCTTATACTTTTGTTATAAAGAAGAAAAAGGAATAAGAGATCTGGGATAAAAGCAGGGTAAGCTATACAGGTGCTTCCATTTGGATTTCCAGTTCTCATATTGAAGGGTAAAAACTGAATCCTTAACATGTTTATTTTGTGCTACTTGGCATCTTTGGGCCCCCTACCATAGAAAAGACATTGAGGTGCTGGAGCGGGTCCAGAGAAGGGCGACAAAGATGGTGAGGGGTCTGGAGAATAAGTCTTATGAGGAG
>JAOXNO010000063.1:10504671-10542998 GCA_028565335.1 Limnodromus scolopaceus | reverse complement strand
GTCTATTTTTGTCAGTTAGGTTGACGGTTGGACAAGATGATCTTTAAGGTCCCTTCCAACCTAGAAGATTTTGTGATCTCCAGGCCCATTTTTAACTCCATTTCTTTAGGGCAGGTACTTCTGGCCAGCTTTTAAGGGACTTTTGTCACTGGAGGAGGACACCTACATACAGCCTGTTCTACGTATTTCTCCAGTTCAGAAAATACAGTCAAATCTCAGTGTCAAATTGCAGCTGATCATCACACATGTGCTGGAATGTACATTGTGTTCTGGCTCTTTTCTCTCCAGCTCAAGGACAGTGGCCATGCCGGAGGAGCACCTGGCAGCTCCCTCAGGCAATGGGCTCTGCTCCAGTCTCATTAACAAAGGCAGTGGGTAGGGTGAATCCAGCAGGATACAATTGGGTCTAAAATGTTTGGGGGTAGACTGATGCAGAGCATCTCACAGTGGGACAGAGCACAGCCCGTAGCTCTTGACATGATAATCTAAGAGCAAGCATTACCCCATCGTTGCTACGAATAGGTTCTCTGTATTTGGGGAACAGTTTTAACATTAGTTACCTCCCAAAGAAACCAGATAACGCTTCAGCATGTTCATTGCAAAAACAATTTTCCCCTACTCTTTACAAACCTGAGACAAGTCCTAAGAGCTCCCAGGAAACCGAAGCATTTCATATAAAGGCAAGAACAGTAACATCAATAATGCCTATTTACAGCATCACTTATGAATCATCAGTGCCTCGTGCTCAATTTGATAGTGCAAATATTAATAACCTTTTACTTCTTTTTATGCTAGCATTGCTTGCCACCCAAAATCAATGTCAGTACAAATGAACAATGTACATAAGAAAGCTTCCAGTACTGTCTCCATTTTAAGATTCCAGTGTTGGTTTTCCAACTTTCAGAAAGATTCAATATAAATTGGTAGTATCTTTGTGTCAATATCAAAGCTTATGATTATAAATATTCATAGAAACAGTAAGAGAAAGAGCTTTACTTTTCCAAAGACAATTGATTCTCTTGTAGAATTTACTAATCTGTACTCTAGACCATCTAGTTTTTATTCTTTGAGAAAGAATATTTAACTCTTACTAGGTGGTGCCCTCTGCACGACTGCCCATTCCCTGTATTGGGAAGAACAGTGTTTCAGATGCTTTGTGTGGTGTTAGCAAACACTGTCTGCTCAAGACTGCAGAGAAAGCCACAATCCTCTGTAGTGATGATCTATGAGCAAAGTGCAGTCATGCAGTTTCACCAAAAAGCGCCTCTCAATGTGCAGCACTTGGTCTTCTAGAAACAACTGTGCTTGCACCCTGTTTTTCCTGGTCCCTAAAGAACTTAACCTACAACTAATCCCGAGTTCAAATGCTGCTACTGCAACATTACAGTATCTGTTGCATGAAAATAACAGATGCAGCTCCAAGACAGGTCTCACGGGTGTATCTGGGACTGGCAATACATGAAAAGCCCCAAAGCTAGCCAGTATCAGCAAAGTTACAAAGGAGACCTTGCTGAGGAAGGCAAAGCTCATTTATCACTTCTTCTAGCAAGCTGTAGCCAAAGGTACAATTTTTTTCCAATTTGTTTTTTCTTTCGAAACCTTGAATAGCAAATAGTATTTGCAAGCCCTGTAAAGTATGAAAATGTTTCCAAGGAGAAATTTCAGATACTAGTTAGAGTGAATAACATTATTAATACTATTTTTTAAAATCCCACATTAACAGCTATTTCCAGAACTAGAAACCTCAGGGGGTTATTTTCTGGAGAAATGCATAATGTACAAATTAAACTAATATAAACATTATAATTTTTTTTTACAGGTAAAAGTAGAGCTAAGGTTCAATTAATTGTTAAGATACAGATACTGTCCTCTCAGCACTATATAATTCCAAACTACAAAATGTTCTTGTTTATATTTTTCTCAGAATGCAGAGGAGGGAAGAATAAGAAACATATTTCGCATTTTATGGCATCTAAACACATGCTCCTCCTTCTAAACACGGAGCATAAACATAAATGTACCACACACTATGACTTTAATTAGATTATAGCTCTGTCAAACCACAGAGCTTTAAAATAGTGACACTAACAACCACAATATGCTCTAACTAAATCACCATGTAATCCTACCAGCATAAATACTATCTCCTTTATCTTCACTCACCCTGTTTGTTAACCTTGTCTGCTATACTCAAACTATATTCCACAATATCACTTTCCAAGCTGAGGACTTTGCTTTTTGTTACTTTCTAGAAATTCACTGACCAAGAAATTAAAATGATAATAGAAAACATAAAAAGGCTTCATATTAACTAATTAGATAGACAATCAACTTTTAGTAAAGGGCATGGTAAATTTTCTTTTATGCTGTTGCTAAATATCAGACAAACAGAACAACTAAAATTCTCTGCATTTCTATTAATTAATGCTCTCTGTGAAAGAAAAGAGTTAAAGCAAGCTATCCTGGTTTATATATTAAACTGTGGTTCAGTCTTCCTGCCTCATCATATCTAAAATGATTGGTTTAACCTTAACAGCATCCATTAAGTATTAAGAAAGCATTACTGCAACAAGGGAGATACACGTGGGTGCCACTAGTTCAGTGACAGTATGTGCCCTGTATAAATAATGAGCTCAGAGCTAGATTCATCAAAGGGAGAATAGGAAGATGTCTTGAAAGGGAGAGGGAAAATGAATTCAATGAATCATGTAAGTGGCAGCCTACATCTTGAGGGACCAGTTCTACATACTGTAATTATGAATGTGTTACATGCAGAGTTTCATCAGGAAATGCTGAAGAGGGAAAAAAAGGGCTTAGAAACAGCATGTTGGTGGGTATTCTGCCTGGGTGGTTGCAGTTCAGGGCCCACAAACACTTCTGAACTAGGCTGGGACAGGCCTCAGCGGGACTGAGAGTTTGACAGGCTCTTCTGCAAGGCATAATCTGAGAGAAGGATGGAAATACAGGACTGCAGATGTGCTTTATAAGGGTCATTATCTTGCCCCAAGGCTCCTGCTGATCAAAGGTCAAAACTGCAGCAGCCAGTCCCTCAGCCAGGCCAGTCCTTTGTGTAATTTAGCAGAAATCTTTTGCAGCTTCTTTCCAACTCATGTGTGTTGGACAGTAAAGCATTTGCATTTATAGAATAAACCACACCGAAGTACTTTAGAGAACCCATGTCACACAGTATTTGTGGAAAATATGGTACTAGGCCAGTTAATACTGATGCTGGCTGGACACGAGTTCATCTCTTTCATCGCTTTCTTTCTTTTAAGGGCGGCAGGGCAGGGAGAAGAGCACCTGTCTGCCATCCATCCCACAGGACGGACTCCTTCATCATCCAGACTGGCTACCGGAGCCCACCATCTCCCTCTCTTTTTCAGCAGGCCCAGGGTTCCTTCTAGGGCACATGCATGTGCGCAGGAGGTGGGGAGCACAGTCTCTACATTCACAGCCAGGTCGCATCTGGAGCAAGGATCTAAAATTCACTGAGATCCTCCCAATTTAGAAGTATCCCGTGGCTACTCATATTGAGAAAGATATTTGGAAGCTCAAGAGCCACTGAAAGAGAAACAGATGCAATACTATCATATCACTGATTTTGTCATACGAACAGCAAACTACAGCGAGTGAATCCCCACTACAGCTTTCCTAGCTGATAATTTATAAGCAACTGAGTTGTAATTACATACAGCATTCACTGAATAATTTCAAATTAATGAACACGATCACGAGTGCTTAAAGCCCATTCACAGATCATTCATAAACAATAAGGGCTTCAGAAGCACCACAAGAACTTTCAGGAAATAGGCTTTCACTGTGAGTGGCATTTATAAGTTTAAATTCTCATTGATGCTTTGCTAAATTAAGAGAAGGTAATTTTCTCAGCCACATGTAGATTATACACTAGGTTGGATTATCAGAGGGTCTAAAGGAAGCTCATGCTATTGAAATCAACAGAACACCATGTTAAGACACATTTAGTATCTAGCTCACTAGTGCGGCAAGCCTCTTTAGGCAGAGTCACGGCTGTAGGGGGAAAGGGTTTACAATGACCTCCCTCCACAAACCCCTGCTTAAGCAATAGTAACTATTTTGGGAAACAATATTCCATTTTGCGATAACACTTTCAGACACTGTAGCTGAAAACGAGTTGGGACAAAACTGATTACCAATGATGCCTAAATTATATTGTAGGAACAGTCTTTGGCTTTGCAGCCATCTTAGATTCTTTACTGGGTAGAAAACAAAATTAATGAGATATATTGTAACATTTTGCCACTACCATGCCATTTCATCCTGCTACTTGGCTGCAAGGCTCTGCCCCTTGTTTTTAGACAAGAACTTGCTCAAAGAAATGCAATAATATGTAGCTTCTGGAATTGATTATAGTGAAGTGTTACACCAGGACCTAAACAAGAAAAACAAGACAGGAAATGGGATAACTTACATTTTTTATCTAACTTCTTCATATCCATCTCAGAAGATTCCCATGCAATAAATTTTAAGGCTCTGCCCAGTTTTTAATTGCTGATATAGATGTATAATATCTGGATTTAAAGATGATTGTTTATTGTCACTGCCACACAGATGCCAATGGACTGCCAGGAGGAGAGTACATTATCTTGTAAACAATAAAACAAAAGACAGAAATATTTTTCAAAAAACAGTATTTAGGATATATTAGGGATATTTGGTGAATGTACTGCTGAGTAAAATGAGCAAGCTTAATAACATATAGTTGAAAATGAAATATTGTGTCATCGTGTGTTCAACTTCATCATCTAAAACAGATTTAGTAAATACCCCTAAATCAATCATTTTGCCCTTCTTCACTTTCAATATACTTTATACGTTAGAATACACCGCCTCAGGTTTCATAGGAATCGCAAGCTGATCCATTGGTCTCCCAGATGTCTACAAAGGACTGACACAGAATTTTTGATTCACCTTGGTGTATATTTCTAGATCTGGCCTGAGTTTACATTACAAGTTGATCCATGAGAACTGCAGTACAAATCAGTAATAGGAAAAGTAAGTGGCAAAATGAATTACATTTATCTCCACTTCTAAAAATAATCATGAAAGAAAAGTCCCAGGGGACAGTAAGCATTTTTACTTACTTTCCTCAGGTTTTGTTTTAACTGTTAACCCGTCCCAGACCAGAAGACGACACTCAAGCCCTTCAAAAAAACCCACTAAATATACAAGATGACAATACTGTTCCAACTGAGCTGGAATTTCTCCCTATGAGAGGTAAAGCAGGGGCAGTAGCACATCAGGCTGATCTGATGGTGCAGGTGGGGTGGCTGTTGCCTTCTTCCTGACACATGACTCAGAGCAGGCACCTAGCTAGGAACACTAACAAGATGAGGGAAGAGGGTTGCATCCATGCTTCCTTCAGAAATCTGCTCCTGAGGCTCAACTGAAATGTTTCCAAGGCCTGATGAGACTTAAATGTTAGAGAGCAGTTTGGATACATCCACAACCAGCCACTGACCTGAGGTCCCTTTAGAATGGGGAACCTGTGGGCCCAGGCAGTATGTATACATAGAGTACTGACCATCGGTAACCTTTCAATAACACAGAAACAACTGATAGGAAACAAGCAATCATCTTTCCCACTGAAAATTCTTCTGCAAGCTGTAATATAGATATGAAAAAATATACATTTTTTGAAGCCAGGAAGAAGGCAGAAGAAAAACTATTATACGGATACCATGATAACAACTCTCCAGTCATTTGGTAAACATTCCTGAGAACACTTGTCATCTTCTTTTTCCTTTTCATTTTACTGATCTTACAGTGTGTAGTAAAAGAAACACCTGTGAAAACAAATGCAAGAATGATTGCACATTCAGTCAGAGAAAGTTACATTTTGTTATCCTGAAAAATCGATGATGAACATTTAAAGCAGAAGGTCAATGAGTGACATCCACTGCTGTTTGATTGGCAGAGCAGCGATCTGTGTCAAATGGCAGAGACACACTACACCTCTAAGCCAAGAGGTGACCCACAACCTACAAATTTACCATGTAATTTGACAAGTTTGATGTTTTCTTGACTTCACATTCCCTGAAAAGATGCCCTGAGTCAACCTTCACATATTTCTCTGTGCAAATTTATGGACCTGTGTGCTCTCCATCCTCTTCAGATCACCTCTTTGGGACGATTTGTTGGTCATGGTGAGGGGATGGCTATGTAACAACCCTCGATTTTTGCATATATGGATGGATGCGTGGGTACAGTGACCAACTGGTCCTCAATTCATGCTCTTAAGCAAGCCTTTAATATGTCAAGAATTAAGATCTGGGGAAAGAAAACTTAATACCTTTACCTTCATATAGAATTGTAGAATGGTTAGAGTTGGAAGGGACTTCAAAGATCACCGAGTTCCAACCCCCCTGCCACAGGCTGGGACACCTCCCACTAGATCAGCTTGATCAAATGGCACACCTCATCTCAGGAACTAAGAGCACTGGATCAGACTGGCAAAATCCCACCCTAGAGATGCAGAAACTAATCGAAGGAAAGTAATTTTGCAAAGGTCATATCGAGTTCTATCATGTCTCCCTGGATTAAAATGACAGTATCCATGCAAACCCTGAATGCTCTTCTTGGAGTAAATCATGACTACATGCAAAACTTCTTTAACAGGGAGACAAAGAAAAAAGTTGAGTAGCATCTAAATGTTCTTTTAAGAAAGTCTGTGCAGATACGTTATGTCTGTTCCTTCATCCTTCTTCAATTTTTTACACCTCTAAAGCAAGTCCTCTCCAAGGCTCCTTTTGCTTTGCATTAGCTGAATTTAATTGCAAGTGCTAACTGAGAAGTCTCAGAGTCTCTCAGCTCATTAGCGAAACATGCACCAAAAGAGTTAAGTAGGCAACTGACATTTTATCATTTTGTACCTTTAAGCTTATTTTAATGAGAGCAGATCCATTTTTTTAGTAAATTCATAAATAACTTTCCTCATAATGAATTGCCTCTCCACGAAATTTTAAGATGGATTTGAATTTGCCAGGAGAAGGATGATTTCCTTTGTAATTAACTAATGTATCAAAAGGGATCATTTATAATATCTGTGGTCAACGTCAGTCAGAACTGTTACAGGGCAGCACAGTAGGGCATGACTAATGAGCACATGATGGAATCAAAACTGACAGACAGAAAAGTCATAAATCTTTAATTTGCATCCTGAATTTCACATTGTAAATGGGCAGTTTGCATCAAAGTGATGTGATTTGTGGACAAGCTACAAGCTTTAAGTCAATGTCAAGTCTGAAACATGTGGCTAACCATTCCTCTCTTCAGCAAGGGGCTGGAGAATTGAGCACTGATTCTCACAGCGTCCTTAGGTACCCATGTGAACAGAAAGGCACCAGGACCTATTCCACTTCCATCAGCAGATTTTCTAAAATGTTGTTTCTCATGAGTGCCCCTGAAAATGGAAGTATTGATTACATAATATACTAAAGTGATGGGTGCTCTATAAATACCTAAGATCGATAGCATTTTTATCCTGCTTATCCTGGACAACAGCAGTCTGTATCTCCACTCTAAATATTGACTCTTCTCTCGTCTTCGCTCCTCTGCCTAACCAAATTTGTTCCACCCCAGCACTTTCTTACTCAGTTCTCCATATAACCGCTCTCAAAATAAGGCTGCTCAAGCATCTGTCACTTATTCTTATGAAAGTCTTAGTAACTCTTTTCAGTGTCTCCCAATCGTTCTATGAATGGTCATGAACAGATTATTATCTGTTGGAAAAGGAACATAATGTCCACTCAGTTTTCTTACTCTAGTTCAAGGAGTTTTTGTTCGAGCCTGTGGTTAGTGCTGTAGCGGATGTCAGCCTCAAAGATCACATCTACCTTTACAACATTTTAATATCAAATGGGCTTAATCATATCATAGTGTGGATGGGATAACTGTGCAATCATGGAGCTACACCTGTGTCACGTGGCCAGAAAATGCTCAGAGGAGAAAAAGGGGCTGAAATCTCATACTCTCCTCCTCAAATATCACTGGGTTTTTTTAAAAGTGATGGCTATTAGGCTACGCATATATTCATTATCAAGCAACATGGAATAATAGCAAATCTATTGAGCAAAAAGATGGAGAAGTTGTGATATCCGTGATATAATTGCCTATTCCAGGGTGTTTCTTCCACTTCGGACTAGTTGTAGTCTGGTCCCATAGACCAAAAGCCAATTTGCACTTGCAATACTTCAGCTGTGCTCCTGGAGTATGTCTTCTAGTTTCATTTCATCCGAAGGAATCCATATGATTTGAAACTGCTCTCTGGTGCTAACCAAAGTACATATAGAGGGATCATCAGAAGACTAGCTTCAAAACATGCTCCTGATCCAAACTAAAACCACTAATGTAGGCACACCACACATCTGCCTTTTATCCAAATATGCCACCAAAAGAGGAAGATGGGCCCTATCTCACCTTCGTACACATCACATCACTGAACTCAGTGAATGTCAAAAGGCCCAAGAGCTGGCTTCACTGTTAATATGCATGCTTGAACACAGTAAGCCATACCACATTCAGGACAATTCCTTTGTCCAGCCATCAGAGGCTAAGAGGCAGGGCATGGTGCTGTGCTCGTCCAGACTCTAACCAGCACTGTGCATCTCCCCAGCTGGGCATGAAGTCATGCAGTGTCCATTGCTGGATGCCCAGAGAGCTGCAGACACAGCATCAGGGGAAGCAAAATAGTCATAAGAGGCGGGGTCACAGATAACAGTATGAAAAAGGGGTGACATTTATTATTGAATTGAACATTATATGTTCATGACATGTTGAAATCAGACCAAGTAACTTTTATAGGCCCAATTACTCGTGTGAGTTAGGTGCACCTGAGCAAGCTCTATTGCACTAATTTTGTTCCTAACACCACAGAAAAGGATTATAAATTCATACAAGTATTGTAAAAAAGTCTCCACATCCATTCTTTATATAGTTTTTCTTCTAATACTTCTTACTTCTCATCCAACCTGCCCACTCATTCCCGCTTTTTTAGAGTCTTGGCAGAACGTAACCTTTTTATCACAGTCAATATCACTATTAATAACAAAGTGTGACACACCATCCAGATTTGAGTAATGTCTTTCTGGCATAAAAGTTGTTTCTAGGACCACATGGTGCTAGGCCTAGCCTACATGCAGCTACAGAGGTTGGACAGAGATGTTCGGAGCTTTATGCACCATATGGAAATGAGCAAAAATTAACCAGAAAGAACACAGAGGGGCTAGGAACGTTGCCAGTATTTAGAGAAGGCATTCCCTCAAGTATGGGACATGCAGCAGCTGAAGGAGAAAGGCTTTTTGGATCAAGGCCTTTTGTATTGTGCAGCAAGGGCTCATTTTGGGTCTACTTGCCTTAAAGGTAAAATTTTGGTTATCAGCTGCCACTTTGTGTTTAAAAAGCAATTGTTCAAAAATGATTTCTACACAGGGATAGAAAGCTTGCCCAATATGAGGGTTAAATAAGGTCTGTGATGCAAGAATTCCACTATGTCAATGTCAAGAGACTACCCGTAATATTAGAGCAAGGATTTACTCCTAATGACAGCAGCTTGTGTACATGGCAACATGCCGTATTTATGAAGCTCTTTTACAAATATCCTCAATGGTTCCAAGCTGGGAGCAACCTAATAGAAATGTATTCTACAATCTACATGCTAAATCATCCTTCTGAAGGTCATGTTTTTCCACCTCATTGTGTTTGAGTCAGCTCCTGGTAGATGGCCATATTTCCTGAGACACAGTGCCACAGAGAGTGAAATAAGGGGAACATTTTGGCCTATACTCAGAATATTTTTGCTTTCAGCAGTTTAAATGCTTTAACAGCTGCTTGGAGTTACATAGGGCAAGCAATAATGAGGCATGTAAGGAGCACTCAAAAAAAAGAAAAATACAACCAGATATTTGCTGCATTACTCTTTAGTAGAAGATGTATTTTTACCTACTGTTTTGGTAATGTGAAGACTAATTCAGTGCCAAGGAACTCAGCAACATTTTTGAGAGGAAGGATGTATATATGCTCTTCTTTATTTTGTCTTTATGAGCCTGCTGAGAGATAAAGAGGAAGAAATCATTTTAAGTTCTTGTATTTAATACTCATTTCAGGACACAGTGCTTAAAATGTTCTGTACTTCAAAATCAAATACACGTAAACTTGAGTTGATTTTCATTTGCAATGTCTGTATTTCTCATTGTAGATCTTTAAAATCTATTTATCATTGTCTCCAAAAGTACATGATACATTGTGTGGAAGACAAAAAAGACACACTGATTCTTTTGGTTTGGTTTTTTTTTGTCTTTTCGGTTCTAAGTAAAACAGTATGTTACACTAAGACCCATTCAAAACCTCTGGTAGTTAATAAATACTCTCTATTTATACTTGGGTCATATAAAACTATTTGCAAACCATGCTGAATTAACTGAATTGTTTTGGTCTAAAACCACAGGTTTTCTATTTTTTGAAGTAAAAATAATATTTTTAACGGTTTCAAAGATAGTATTTCTTTTATTGTGTGTCAAAATCAAGCCTACATTTAATTCTAGTGTTGTTTTTTTTAAACAACTTTTTCTGTATTTCAATTATTTTGCAGGCCAAAATATTATTTGCTCATACAGGTCAGAGTACATCTAATCCTACACAAACCCAGAAGAAAGATGTAATATTTCGCATAAGAGATAACATCTCCTCATAGAACCATAACTACACATGCATATGACTGTGTGATCACTAAGTCTAATACAATCTGATTTAATCAATTGAGACAGTAATTAATGCCACTTGCTTCCCTCTCCGCTGAGCAATTCATCAAACCGTACACTAGAAAACATGCTCTCAGAATCATAGAAATGTTGGTTGGATGGGAGCTCTGGAAGTTCACTCAGCCATGTCAGGAGTTGCTTTCTCTAAATAATGTCTGTATACAACTGCCTGTTGAATATCATATGGTACAACATGTAAACTGTGACCAAAACTGGGCCCTAAGTAATTGTACTAAAAGTTCTTAGGCTAAATTTAGTCAAACACCACTTTTGTCTACAGCGAACCTAACACTCTATTTGCCAAATACATTTCTCTATTTTCTATTTTTCAAATCCCAGCAATACGTCTAATCTTTGCAGTACAATAGATGATTGTCACTGCATTAATTAACATACTACTGCCCCTTCAACAAGCACAAGAGAGGGATATCTGAGAAATCCATCCACACAAACAAAAGGAGGGACAAGTGAACTGACAAGCTCTCTCCATCTTTAGGTCCCATGATTAAATCCTGCCTCATCAGCAAACGGGTGACCTCCACTGAACAGCAGACTGTTCATTGCAATGAGGTGAACCACAAAGCCCACCTGTTTCTGGTCTAAATTAGAGACAACAGTGAGCACAACGAAGGTGGGTTGCTACAGAAGGCTACTAGAGAAACACTGTGATGAATGCAAACCCCAGGGGATGCATTTGTCTTGCTACAAAATAGGTATTCTGAAGGTATTTTTACAGAATCGCAGAATCACATGGGGTTGGAAAGGACTTCTGGAGATCATCTAGTCCAACCCCCCTGCCAAAACAGGTTCACCTAAACCAGGTTGCACAGGAACTTGTCCAGGAGGGTTTTGAATGTCTACAGAGAAGGAAACTCCACTACCCCCTCGGCAGCCTATTCCAGCACCCTACCACCCTCACAGTAAAGAAGTTCCTCCTCATCTTTAGGTGGAACTTCTTATATTCAAGTTTGTGCCCATTTCCTCTTGTCCTATTCCTGGGCACCACTGAATAAAGACCAGCCCCATCCTCTTGACACCCATGCTTTAAGTATTTATAGGCGTTGATCAGATCCCAAATCAGCCTTCTCTTCGCTAGACTAAAAAGACCCAAGTCCCTCAGCCTCTCCTCGTAAGGGAGATGCTCCAGGCCCCTAATCGTCTTTGTAGCCCTTACATATCTGTCTGTTTTCCAGTTGTGATTCAGGTATCACCACAATGTACGTAGATATACCCAGGTCAGGTTTAACATAGCTAGCTCAGGTAGCAATGTCAGTGAGGATATCACTAAGCAATTAATGGATTTCAGTGCCAGGGTCCCTGGCCGGTTTTGTGTGGTTCATAACAAAGCACAGTCTTCCCTGCTCTGGGGAGCCCACAACATCTCAATGAAAGCTACCTCAGCTATGCCACCTACATGTACCCAGATATGCATGCCTCCCACCTGCAGTGTAAGCAAACGCAGTTTGGTTTCATGATCCAGTTCCTACAAATTTGTCAAACCTTCACAGCCCAGCAGAACGCTGTGCAGGACTCAACCACAGAACACCATTCTAGCTGACCACAAGCTGCTGGCAAGATGGAGGAACCTGTGAGCACATGTTATAAGTGAGACTGGACTAGGTGAACAGTAGGGTCTCAGCTGACCTTCAAATCCACAAATCTATTACTTTAATTATGTGGCCAGTTAATAACAAACTCATAATTCTGATGCTTTTCATGCAGTTCCAAAGGTTATCATCCCTTTGCCATCTATGATTCATTTTGTCTCTTAATTCAATAATTTATTTTTAAAATCCAACAAAAAGCCTTGCAATCATGAGCACCACAGGTAGACTACATTTTGAGAAGACTACAACCTATTATTGCTCCTAAATTTCCAACTTTTTCATTTCAAGAACTATCATAAGCATTTTAGAGAAAAATGCCTCCTAGAATCCATAAACAAACAATGAGGTTTTGCACTTATCTCCAGAGTAATTTTGTGGTTGTATTGCTAAGCTCTTTAATTGTAATTGATTACATCCAATTTTCCTTGAGAATTTAATCCTAGGATTCAGCTCAGTTACTCCATTCTGACTGACCTTGACTACATGAGATGCAACACTTGTTGTTGAAATTGAACAAAATTGGTTCCCTCTTTTGAATGTTTTGAAAGATTAAGTGTGAAATTACAGATTGAATATCAACCAGAGTAATACCAAGGTCACGCAAGTTAAATCAGTTACATCTAAGCACTCAGGATGTAATCGGGGAGCAGACGCATTAAAGGCTTTTACCATGCTTTCTTTAATCCACAAAGCACTTGACTGTTCTGAAGAAATGGAGAACAGCACAGGGAAAGCAACACCAGCTCCATGAAGTCGTTAAGGAAATTCACTAACCACAAACTGCCAAATACCCATACCACAGATTAAAAACTAGTTAAAGAAAGTTGACGTCTATTATGCCCAAACTGCCAGTTTTAATTTCTAACAAAAAAAAAAAAAAATCACTTAGCAACAGCAATAACAAGAGCCAAACCTTGCATTCCTGAGGCAAACTCTAGCTTTCATACACAGGTAAGGATGTTACAGTAGGGCACAGGGAAACCAGAGCACTTAGGGGATTAACACAGAGGGAGAAATAACCTTCACTGCAACATACCCAAGCAGCCTGTAAATTAACTGCTTGTGCCAAAGAAGTGATCTGATCCCTGCAGCACAGAGCTGAGCGCAGGCTGCTGTTTCACTCTGCCTTGTCAGACCATAAAGCCAGAAGGACTGAGGACAGGAGGCAGATGGGCAGTGCATAACGTAAGGAAGTTCTTACACTGTTACAAAACCTTTCTTGGATTTGGTCCTCCTGCACGTCAAGAACTTCTTTTTCCTAGTACAACTAGCACTATATTGATCTTGCTTCCTTGCATGTTGAATAAACAAAAGTTAAGACTGCCTGTGAATCCCTAACCGATGCTGTGTACATCCTAAATCCTGTCCCTGCTAGTCTGAGTTACCCAAATGTCTTTCAAGCCATTCTGAAAAAACGTAGAGGTACAAAATAAAGAATTCACCAAGGTGCTACTTCTGTCATTCACCTTCCCTGAACATTAATTCCTCACTACCTGCCTCTTTTGCAGGTTTTCTGCAGGCTGCTGCCATGCTTTGCTTCGGGGAACTTTTTGACAAGAATCCTTGAGCAGTGGGGCTGGGGAGGCTTCCCAGTTGCCATAGCAACTAGTTTACAAGCCACGTTGTTAGTCAGAGGAGTGTGTGCTGTCTTTGGAGAGAAATCTAACCCAGCTGCACCTTGCCTTTTCATTTTCAACAAAAAGAATTAGTGTCCAGTCATACAGGGGGGTGATGCACGGAGGGCAAGCAGAGTCACCTCCCTCATGCAGCTCTTGGAAGGATGGCAGCTGCTTCATGTCCCCTGAGCTTTCCCTCCGCCTTCAGTAAGGCTTAGCTGGATCCCTGTGCCACTCTCCAAGCTAACAAACTCAAAATGCTAAATGTTCAGACAATACAACATAGCACAATGCAGAGATGTGCTTTGATCCCAAATAAAGCTTCTGCATTATCTGGATCAATAAAATCAATACTAAATTGCATAACCAATTTGTGCATATCTGTACTCTCAAGTTTTATATTTCACACAGATCAAGAGTTCCCTACTAGGCTTCTTCTCGCTTCTGACATTTTTTCCTATCTTTCTTCCATCAAAACTATAACGTAAAGCTCTTTGGCTACTAGCCCTGATGCCAAAGAACATAAAGCTGGAAAACTCCTTGCTCTAAAATCAAAAAACATTTGGTAAGGAATGGTAATCCTTCTTACAGGCAATACAGATAGAGTGCACCTGACTCAAATTCTTATTTCAGTTATTTCAGCAAAGTCTTCTCACATTTAATTTCTGCTACAAAACTTATTGTACCACACAGATCTGGTAGCAATGACAATACATTCTGTCATTGGCAAACATCATTACGTTTTTGTAAATAAATCCGTAGACTCAGTCTCCTGCCCTTAAAATGTTTCAGCTGAAGCAATGTTATTCTGAAAACAGTGTAGGGCATATTCTCAAAAATCAAAGACCATCAACATCTGCAGATGACAAAAAAATAAATGCTTGGTTTTGCACATCACCCAGCTGATAACTTAATACAAAGGGCCATAATTCCCAGCCTCTGGATTCTGTACCCAGTAATTACATGGCTTTTGCCAAGAGAGTTCCCAAGTTGCACACTACCTTCATGTATCTGTCCTCACAGCACCTGTGGCAGTTGGCAATAAGCTCTGGGCTCCTTGGGCCCTCGCTTACATCAATAAAACCTCATGGACTTACCTGAGCACCAACAGAAGAATTCAGCACAAAATCTGGCACAGTTCAGCTGTGCTTTCAGCGCCAGGTAGGCCTGTTAAAAGTAGTGCCAACAGTACCAGTAAGACATAATAAATACATTAAGAGCAAAAAAAGCTTTTGGTACGTTTACTTTGTAGACCAAAGGGAGTTTCCATAGATGAAGAGTGCAAAATAATTTACAGGAAGCCAGCATTTTCTCGAGATATTTTCTGGACAAACATGCTATTTCCTCTCAAACCTGCTAAAATCCCAGCAGAAACAGGATTATGAGCAACTCTTCCATAACAAACATTGTATATTACAGTTAATATGCAGAAAGTGGACCAGAATTTTTCTTTTTATTAATTGGAAAAGAAAGCAATATGAAAAATACGTACTGTCCAGGTAGGTCAGTTACTTAAAATACAAATTAAGGGTAACATCGAAAAGTGTTTATTAGATAATATAGCATCTATAGCCTATTGTGAAATCAAAAAAGTTTAAAAAATTAGTGTAAAAATTTTTTAATTCGTATTTACTTGCATATGCACACATGCTTCGTCTTGCACAATATTTTATCTTTTTATTAAAACAAAATACAATCTTTTTTAAAAGGGATATTGCTTTGTTTTCATAAACTCCTGGTAACACTTTCTTTATTGGCATGTCCTGTGGTAGAGTTTATGAATTACTAGTAATGTCCTTCTTGATCTCTTTAATTCAGCATGAAAAATGTTCTATTTCTGTAAAGACATTTTGACTCCAATTTATATAAAGTCATTTCTATTTAGTGATTGGTGGTTTTTATTTCATATCGTTTATACTCTAATTAGGTTTTCTTCCCCTTTTGAATAGGGCTTATGAATTCATCACAAGAACCATGGGCAGTTGTGAAAACCCCCTTAAGACAGACATGGGTTAATTACCATTATGGACGGGTGAACAAATATCAGCTAATTTTCTAACTAAATCATGCTTGCGGAGAATTCAGATCTTACCAATTTGCCTTGTACCTATGAAATATTAGGGAAAACAGGAGTAGCAAGCTGGAAAGCTAGACATGAAAGAAAGCATTCATGAAAGAATAATAAACTACACACCATGATCTGCCCTCTGCTTCTGGCTTTAGTTGCTTTTTGCAAGAGTAAGTAGTTGCAGACTTTATCCATAACTAGAAAAACTGTTCATGGGTAATCCATGGAGCAATCCAATTGCTTGTATTGGCAGTCTGTGGATTTTTTATTATTTTTTTCCTCCTAATGTCAGTAAACCACTTTAACTCTCTCCCCCTCCCTTCAGAGCATGCCAGGCTTTTTAAGAAGTGACATTTCCTTACTATTATGTAATTTTCTGATACTTAACAAAAGCATCAATACGTGCTACATGTTCTCTATACAATCATTCTTTTATTTTTTTAAACAAAGGATACCCACTAAAAAGCTTATACTGACAGATCACATACCAGACTTTCCTCTTCCCTAAACACTAGCTTTTAACTCTGGCAAAATTTACCTTCTAAAATAGTCATGGAATCATAGAATAGTTTGGGTTGGAAGTCACCTTTAAAGGTCATTTAGTCCATCTGCTCTGCAAGAAGCAGGGACATCTTCAACTAGATCAGGTTGCTCAGAGCCCCATCCAACCTGGCCTTGAAAGTTTCCAGAGACGAGGCATCTACCACCTCTATTGGCAACCTGGTCCAGTGTTTCACCACCCTCATTGTAAAGAAATTCTTCCTTATATCTATTTTAAATTTACCCTCTTTTGGTTTAAAACCATTATAACCCTTGTCCTATTGCAACAGGCCCTGCTGAAAAGTTTGACCCCATCCCTCCTGTAGGCCCCCTTTAAATACTGAAAGGCCACTGAAAGAATGAAGGATCCTTCTTTCCTGGGCTGCCCTATAGAAAAGCAACTAGAAACAACAAAATTCCTTCCACTACAACTGACTGGCCTGTTTGTGTTACATTACTGTGTTGCATTAAATAAGTGAATGTCCATTAAGCTGGCTTAATATGAGTGTAGCTGAAATCAATGATATTAATTCCTAATTTCTACCAGGTAGAAGCCAGAGGGAAATTAACCTTGTAGCTGAGAACTGAAACATAAATCTGATTTCCAAAACTTTACGCTTGATAAACTGCCTTGGGGGCAAAAATTAGGTGGGTAAATCTCCAGCGTTTCCATTGCAAATTCCCATTGACTTTTGCAGTACTGCACACAAAACACATGCACAGAAATTAATCATGAATACAGATGTCGTAAATTAAACTCCCTCAGATATTTTATTAGACAAACCAGTGAATGATTTTCCCAGTATTCTTCAATAAAGCTCTAATTAGGAGTATATATTCCAAAAGATTTTCAATTAAATACCAGGTAACCCTACAATGTGAACACTAGTTGTTCCAAAATATGGCAAGTACAATTTTTTTTCAGTAGAATCTTTTGCTAACTCCAAAAACTTTTTACCATCCAATACATTCCAGATCAGTTGTGTTGGTATGGATGACTATAGAGAACTAGAAAGTAAGAAATCAAAAAGATTAGTGAAACCTTCACCCTGGTTTATGGTCATTTAGTGAAAGGAACTGCTGCAATTCCTCTCTTTTACTGGTTCTCACATTTATAGATGAGTATGGCAGTTTTTCACATTAAAGGAATGTTCTTTTATGAAAGAATGAATAAAAGGACTTTTTCCTTCACAGCTAGAAAAAAGGATTTGGAGGATTTGGAGTACTAGAGGAAAGCATTTTTCCCTGACTGCCATTTTTTGAAACAGCCAGATCTTAGGACAGTTGTTGCATCCAGCAGCAGAAGAGATAAACCATGATGAACTGTTTTACTCAATCTGCCAGAATTGGTTGACGACTGTAATATGCTAGTAGACCTCCGAGTTCATTTCTGAGCACCGTAAGAAAGCAAGAGGGTCAAAAGGAAGCCCATGGGTAACTGTATAAATTCCATTCCATGTGGAGACAAAAATGTAAATTCTTCAAAGTGCTACCTGTTATGTTTCTAGTAAAAACGCTAATCCCTTTAATTTGAAAGGTGCTTCATTGTTTTTTATTTCCAGGTGAAATTCTTTCAGCTAAGTATTTAGTACAGATTTAGCATGTCATCGTGGCATGACAAACTTAATTTTTTTAGGTAATTTAGAAAAATTATTTACAACTGAGAATAAGTTTTATTATTTCCCTTCAACATTTTCTAATCCAAATTCAATATTTTTAATTCAAAGCAAACCTTATCTGAAATGTTCCAAATTAAAATGCAGTATTTTCTTTTGCAATGTACTCCTTTTATCAAATACCAATGATAAAATAAAGAACTTGAGAGTATCCATATTTAAGTTTTAAACGTATAAAAAATATTGAATGGCTTTGGGTTTAGTTCAACTCAAAATTGTATTTTCCCAATTTCAATGAATTACTGGTGACTAGAAGAGCTCAAGTAGTCATCAGCCAAGTAACTTCAAACAGAAATCCAACAACACTATCTATTATCATTAGCTAAGAACACGAGCATATACTAAAATGCTTGGATGAATAAAGCTTGTTCTTAAGTGCTTTGCTAACTCTAGGCTTTAAAAGTAAAATCAACTAAACTAACTAAGATAACTTTTCCCTCTAGTCTGTACCGCATTGGATGCTTACACTACAGACACTACTTCCTTGCTATTTGGCATTGTAAAAAGAACATGCACAGATTAATATACTAGCACCTACCACAGGAAATAGTGGCAACTATTTTTATACTTCAACAAAAATAGTCCATGTTGAAATAAAATATCAAAGGTATTTAAAACTCTTTTGTAAAATGAACGGGGTTAAAGGACTGCGTCACCCTGAATGGCACAGATTAACATTGTATTGGCCTTCAGTGCATTTATTGTTAATGGCATTAGACAATGACATTAACATAACCAGGCATGGCGGGTTGAGCTCACTCTGGAGACTGAAAAAATTGTAATTGGGAGCATAGATTTTTAGCAATACACGCTCTCAGTGTGAGAAGCCAACTGCATGCTCCATCACACTGACCTTTAGGAAAGGAAAGATTTGGAAGGCTTATGGGAATAGACCTGGGTCTGGCATTTAACTCCTCTAAACACATTCTTGTTAAGCAATAACTACCTAAATAAATTCATGGTGGGACTATCTGGTTTATAGTACTGCTTCTTCATTTCCTTTGCCTTGTTTTCCTCTCTCTGTTATAGTTCAATGCTCTGCTCACCTGAATAATGACAGACATCTCTGCTGAGGTGTGAGCAGGCAGTGACAGCAATCGGGAAAGCCCAGTGTTTGTGGGCTGCATGTTCGTGCAGGTACCTCACATGGCGGTGGAGAAATAACAACACTGCCACTTGGGAGAGCACACAGCTCCCCAGCACAGTCTGTCATTTAAGTACAGGACAAAGGAAGGGCGGGGTGAGCATCCCCTTGCTCACCTCAAGAAGCATTATGCTTATGATTAACTTATGGACATAAATACTCTCAAGGAATGCATAGGAATTCCTGCCACTATTAAAGAGCTGAGAAAAGTCTCACAAGGACTTCATGACTGGGACTGCACCCAACAGGATTATAAAGGGGTCTAGAGCCCTGTAACCTCATGGGTGTGCTAAGTGTAGGCTCTTGTCTTGCTGGTTTTGTGCTTACCATCATCTGAAACATTACCTCTCCTTTATTTCTTCCCTCATTCTACTCTTTGAGATAAGGCAGCAGAACTGAGAGCGCCAGCCTGAGTATTGAAGAATCAGACCCCCTTCATCAGGCTCAAGGGCCTCAAGAAAGGCACATTTCCAAAGAGATACAGTTGCTTCACTTTTTCCTACCAGTCTTGCCTGATTTTTTCCTTTTTATGGCTTTCAGTACCATAACCTTGAAGAGTCTCTTCATCTTTAAGCTGATTAAAAATATTTTTCACACCCAGTAAGCAAGATGTGACTCCATGCTATGTGTACTTAATGGAAGAAATATGCTTTACATGCTTCATTAAGTTATTTGTGAAATTGCATTAGTGCCATTCCATTAGTATACCTCTTTCAGCTACATCTGTGGCCTGTTTTTGACAGGCAAATTACCAGTTTCATAAGTCTATTTTGAGGTAGTAATGATCTTCTAATACATTGAAAAATATCCATCTTAATGGCAATTGGAAAAGAAAAATAATAATGTATTTTTCAATATAATGGGAACAAAATTATCTGCTGTGGGGCAAAATAATTATCAGATTTCTGAAAACAAGAAATTATGGGTTATTTTGGATATTTCATTAAAATTAAAACCTTATGCAATATAGGAACATTAATCTTGAAATAAGATGTCATAGTGAAGTCAATATTGATTAGACGAAATGGAAGTGTTTACTGCATTAAAATCTTTTAAGACACCTGGGAGATATTAAAATAATAAAAATGATGATATGGTGACTAATTGGGAGAAAATTTTAATACTTTTTGCTCTGTACAATAAGAATTCCTTTAAAAGAAGTGAAACATTACTGACCATGGGCAATATGGGCAATAACAAAAAGCTAGGATTTAATATAATAGTAATATTTTTTTTACTTTCTAGCCACTGTTTTAGAGTCATCATACCAAGATAGATGTTTAAGGTGTGAGATGCTATTTTCCAACTTCCTTCACAGATTAATGATAACACACTGTGTTCAGTTAGCTCTTCCCTTAAGATCAAGGTCTCATTATGTTAAGCATCATAAATATAAACACAAGAAGTTCTAGCCTCTGGCCTGGAAAACTTACAGTCAAAGAATTTGGAGTGTACTCATCTACACGGTGCTTTTCTGCTGTGCTGGTGCAGAAGTAACTGTGCACAATACATATTTCAGAATTGTTATTAAATGGGGTCCATGTGGCAACAACCTGCCACAGTGAATGAGAGAAAGAGGATGAGGGCAGCTGGCATATTCATTTTATGTTCCTTTTGATGGCTTTTTATCATCCAAAATGATGACTTTAAGTGAAGAAACAAATACCTACATTTATCATTTCTCTGTCTAAGCTATCGACTATTCCTGTCCTTTCTTCTGCCTGGTTGCTGACCTTCAAAATGAATGAGGGAACTTCTGTCAGGTTTTAATTCAGTTATATGTGGTGTGTTAAGACACCAAAGAGATAGTAGCTGTTTCACTAGACTAACAAAGAGTACCTAAAGGGGAAAATAAGCACTGAAATTAATAATAATTGGAATCAGTAAGCTCGTGGTTGTATAATAATTCTGTATGCCAAAAAGCCCAGTTTAGAATCAGGAGTACATGTCTTAATTTCTTGAGGGTCTTTTGATGTTAAAGGAATATATATTGAGTGGAAAACATCCTAGAGGTAAAAGTATCAATGACTGAAACAACATGAAGAATTACAGTGTCACTCGAAGGCAGCTTTCTCCAAACATTTTGATTTTACTCTCAAATGAAAGACTTTTGGCAGGGTTCCCGTCAATGACAAAAATACACCAAATTGGATGGCTTTTTAGAGTGCCATGTAGCAAAGTAGGGCAACTAGCCACTCCACAATTAAAATTAAATAGTAAATAGTTCAGGCTTGTTTCATAGCTTCTCTGAACATGTTATTGCTGCCCTTCAATGTGTAGAAGGACAGGAAGTTGAGAAGCCCTTCAAGTTGATCAGTTCACAATGCTGACTCTTCACTTACTAAATCTTGTTGTTTATCACAGAAGAGCATAAGATGTCTCATGCTAATGAAAGAATATAAATAGCCTTGCTAAGCTGAACATATAGTGCATCTGTATTTAAAAACATCTCATTCATTTTATTTCAACTTATGACAGCCAGGACATCTGTATTTGGTATCATGGGGTTTCCAAACTCTCAAGAAAATCAGGCTGATCTTGCACCACCATTACAAGAAGCTTCCGCTTTTGATTGTCTTCCTTTGAGATATGTGGTGTATATATATGCATATTAAAAAACAAGTGGATTGTTCGCATGCGTCCCTGTAATACAAAATATCTGTGTCCTTTACAATTCCTGACATAACCTGACACATACTTTCCTTCAGCCTTTGCTAGGAGAACTGTACCCCAAGCACAATGAGAGAAGCCTGACCATAAAGGCAGGAGTTCTGAATTACTGCCATTCTCTAGTTTTACACCTTGAACATTTTGTAACCTTTCAATATCTCACTTATTCTGGACTGATTATCACTTCCTTTTACTCAAAAAATTAAAGACAGACATCTGCAGTGGCATATATAAAATACCTCACTTATTTACATGCATGTACCATACCCAAAGAATCATGCAGCTTGACCAGTTTTAAAGGACCACAGTTAAAATCAAGGGCAATGCTACTGAGAATTTTGTCATGTAAAGCCATATGTCAAGTTCATTAGTATATTTGCTTCTGCCATTTACAAGCACAACTGTAAATTGCACTCTTCTTACTCTCTCAAATTTTAGAGAATATTGACACAGGAGAGCTTCTGGCCCCAATTACAGCTCACAAAAGTCAAAGCTACAAGACTCATAAACACCTAGGACAAATGAAGCACAGGGAAAGAAAAGCACAATTCAAGAAAGCCTGGAAATAAGGACTATTAATAGCTACAGACCCATGGGACTACGAGAGCGGCGCACGTGGGTAGACAGCAGTGCCCTGCATTCACAAAAAGGTTACAGAGAGCACCAGCAGGCCATGAATCACACTCACAAATCAAAGGGCTGCTCCACAAATAAGTGTGTTGTTTTTTTTAACTTTTGTGATAAAAATGTTGGGTTTACTCTTCCTCTATTGAACCCAAATGCACTAAATGTTGTTTCTAACATAGAAGTAGGACACACAGGCCAAACCTGACTGCTTTCATGTAGAATGTATAAAATTCAGTATTTAAATAAAGACACTGATTTACAGACTGCATATAAATTTTCATTCTCCTCTTGAATGAGGAGAATGAACAGACGCGGCAGCTCCATGAAAACTGTTCATTTTACATATAGGATAAGATGAAGATCCTGCCAGCAGCGTTTATTCTGTACAGAGGGATACCTGTCTAAGTCTATGCCTGTCTGTATGACACTCTTACTATATAAAAGGCCCACTGCTGCTGCTAACTTTTAACTCCATGTTTTAAAGAACAACCACACAGGTTAACCAAGTGTTACGCAGATCACACCAGGCTTAAGTTGCGAACAAAGAGACACGTGAAGGCAGATGAAGAGGTAAGCCTTGGCCAGGCAGCACGGTGGTGGCACCTGACAACAGTGACTCTGCTCCTTGTCTCCACCTTCTGCAACCTGAACTACTCCTGAAGTAACCTCCATAAAAAGCCTGCCAAAGGACATTGGGATCTGAAGCATGATTTTTTCACAATACTAAACCTTAAAATAGGTGCTTTTAAGTTTTGTGGAATTTTTTTTCTGTTCAAAGACAGAAGCAGACTGTTGTCAGAAGAGCAAGAATTACTTAAACCACTGATAGGGTACAGTATATTTTAATGTTCCAGCTCCACTCAGGTACTAGAATAATTACATGTATTTATAGAGGCACTTTTAGGGACCAGAGGTTTGGATTTTGGCATATGTGATCAAAGTAATTCTATAAAGAGGTGCTAAGGCCAGAATTTTGTGACCTTTGTATTTGTGAAAGTTGTTGGTTCAATAAAGGTCAAGATATGTAACAAAATTCAAGCCTGTCTGAGCCAATTAACGACAAGTAACCAGACCATTAAAAATCTCATTTATGCTGAGCAGTCAAGTGGGTTATGTGAGGGCAGTCTATGCCTTAGATAGCCTACACGTTCAGTTGCATGCTTGCAATAGAAAAATAACGGCCAGCAGAAGGCAAAATGAAAGAATGCCCAAAGTTTTAAGAGGCATAAGATAATATTTCCAGGATAGAAGCACATAAATAATAAAAAAAAAAAAAACCCAAAACATTAAATAGTAGCATTTCTTTAATTCATTGCAAATACTGGTATTTAACAAGAGAAAATGAGAAAAAAATGAACATCAATAATTCATTGATATTTTATATTGATAAAATGCATGGGAATAAACTCTTCAAGACAGCTATATGCAGATCAGCAAGTATCAGTCATATGCAGCAACAAGATATTAAAGAAATACTTTGAAAGTACCAAACTGCTCAGGGATCTCTTTCAAAACTCTGGAGAATTGAACAAAGTGTGACACTAATCACAAGGAAAATCAGGACCTGAACTAATTTTAGGCCCTAACAAAACTTGGGCTAACATTTTGTTATTTTTTTTAAATGGTTGGGAAAATAAAGTGGTGTTATTAAGCATTTCTCCATTTCAAGGTCCTAAACGTTTGCATTTAACTAAAATCTATTGAAAGCAATGGACAAAAGAGCCAGCAGGTTTCTTTTATTCAAACACCTTGGATTTTACAATAACGTCAAAAATATTTCACTTGTTTAGATTTCAGTTTCTTCAGCAATCTTCAGTTCATAAAAATGTAAGAAATCCTGCTTTTTTAGATAACTTGTGATGCTGGTGAAAGGAATATGTCCAAAAATAAAAGCCAGCTTGTACATATTTTCTGTTAATAGGGACACATAAACTATGGCTTTTATTTCAACTTGGCCATAACTCTCTGTTAAAACCAACACTAAGTATTGGAAAGTATCAGTTGTATTTCTAGTAAAATTGCGTTTCCAATAGGTACAATAAAAATTACACCCATCACCATCTCTGCAGCTAAAACCCAGCACCGGGACTAACTGTGAAGAGGGGGAATGCGTGTTGTCACGCCCACAACCATCAAACAACTCTGACTGTGGAAGGACAGGTTTACTCATTCCGATGTCCATGCTGCCTGCACAGAAATTGGACATAGGCTTATATACAGGCAGGAGAGAGCATCTGCCAGGGGTAGGAGATGCGGAACTGGAAAAACAGATGAGACTTGCCCCAGTGCTGTGGGGAGGGAGCAGGAAAGGGTCAGACCAGCATGGCTTGAGACTACAGAAACCTCAGCACAAGGAGCTGCAGCCCCAGGTCAGCCTCAGCCTGAGCAATGTGATACAATAGTGGATAACCTTGTATTCAAACAAGGAATGCACCTCCAGCAGCCCAGGAATGGTCTGGAACAGAAACGAGATGCCAGTCCTCTCTCACCCTCAAAGACATACAAAAAACCCCACATTTGCAGCATTTTTGCTCAAAGTTCCTTAAGTCACCTGCCAGCACCCTTTCTTTTAACAGCCCATCATAACTTCCCTGAAGGCATTTAGTTAGCTTGGCAAATTCCAATTTGCATTGTATGTTGTTTTTAAAGCAGTCTGACAGACACCTTTACATAAGGATCAGTACGTTTCAATTTTTATACAGCAGAGAATTATTTTTTTTTTTTCAATTGCACACCATGATTCACATCTGCAGTGCCTCTGGCGCCACAGGAGGCAGGGCTGAGAGGACTGTGCCCAGGGCCGGTGGCCATCTTCAGGCACAAAATGGATTCCGGTGCCAGATACAGGCCACTTTCATGGCCTCACGCTTTGAGTAAGGTTTCTACTTCTCATGCACATAAACTTAAGCACAATGAGTCTCTAATAATACAAATATATGGATGCTTAGTGCACTATATAAGTAGCTACCGAGACTGGGGCCTGGGACCCAACATCCAGCTTTGGTACTTTCTGGAAAAACCTTTTAAATAAAACTCGAAGTCATCTCCAAGGGCAACAGATACTTACCTCATATTTTCATTTTTCTTGTCACCACATGTGTCTCCAGACCTATTTTAGCTGTAATTCGGCAACTCCTCCCTTCCCAGTTCAAGCCACACAGCAAAACAGCTAGACTTGTTCCTCACACCCATACCCCTGCAGCCTTTCCTCAGCCCAGGGAGGCTCTTCCTGCCCCTCATCTCGTGTTGCCTCCCCTTCCCTCCTCTCCCCTTTATCCTCACCTCTCTCCGGTGTCCTCTCATTAATAAAATAAGGCTGAATCTTCTTAACCTATTTTTCCCCACTTTGCTATAGCTAAATCAGTGGCATTTAATTCCTAAAATTTGTCTCTCAATTCCCCAATTTCCAAAATTTGTCTCTCAATATTCATGAGATTTACAGATTCAAAATAGTGCAAAATATTCTATTTTATGATGGATACAATGATATTTTATTCTCCATTCCATCTGTGACAGCAAAGCAAGTCCTCACTAAGACAAACACATTCATCCAAAGTGTAGGAATTTGAAGTAAACACACGAAACACTTGTTCCTTTACAACTATTATTTTTGTGAGTGTTGTCAGAGATACACCTAAACATAACGTCTTTACATAGCCTTCTGCTAGACTTCAGCTTTCCTTCAAATAAGATCCAGACAGGGCCATAAATATAAATAAACCTAAGATGCAACTCTGAAGTAAACTATTCTTCTACTCCAGCCTTTACCAGGAAATCTCCAAGTAAATTATTAGGCTAAACTACTTACAGTGTTTCAGGTTTGGGTTTGGTGGTTGTTTTCCTAATAACACGTTGGAGACGTTGCACTTTGGAATTAGGAAGATCTGCAATTTTTATCTACAAAACCTCACATCTGCTTGTCCAAAGTAGGGTTACTCACAACAGTCATGAACTTATATATAGCAATTAAATACTATTGGAAGATAACATCTTAGACAAAAGAAAAATTAAAGGTTTTGAACATGCTCCAAATTCCCCACACAACCCAACAGCTTCCTATTCACAGCATGCAAACAGTCTGTATTTCTAGGAAAGAGGCAGGAACAAACTTATAGTGTAGAAAAGCCCCTGATAATTTCAAACTCTAGGTAGCAGAAATGAAATTCCATTGGGGCGTTCTTGTTTTTTGTTTGTTTGTTCTCTCTAGTCTGGAACATTTTAGGGACAATACAGCTATGCTTATTTATTTATTTAATCCAAACAACATGTTGAATACTGAAGAATCTGTCGTGTCCAAATTGGAAACTCTGCAGAACACCAGTCCATTCATAAAGACTCGATTTGCACATCCTCAGCACCTCGCTTCCTCTGAATGGTATGACTAAAAGAACTGAAAACTCTCCATTAGTATTTCTGTAATGCAATTTAAAACATGACTCCTCTCTGCTTTTGTGGGGATTAGATAGTACAATCACTTTTCACACTGCATGGAGTCGAAGCTCTAGCTTTACAAATAGATACAAGCCTGAGCATCCCAATATGAAAGGTAATAATGTATTTGTATATCTTTCCAAGCCTAATTCCTTTCCTCATCTAACTTCAGAATGATTGAGGAACAAACAAGCTGCAGGTAAGCTGGGAGGTTTTCAGCTGAATAGTGCACTGCAGTTTTCATATTCTTCACCTTAGCTGGCATTTTATTTTGCTGACAGTGTCCTTCAACAGAATGCAGCTTAATTATACTCAGCATTACCCGATCAGCAGGACTTTATTCTTTGCAACTCTTTTTGTTGGCCACTAAATGTATGAATTAAATCTAGTCCATAGCTACCTTTACAATCTGCAATGCTTCATTAACAGCCTATTTTACATTATGTTTATACTCACAAAGAAATGTAATATCAAAATGATTCATAGATGGTCACAGTTGCCTACATAATGAGTACTCAAAAGACTAACAAAAATTGACTGTGCCTTGGGAATCAGTGTAGAGCATATAAACTCTCCATATAGTCTGAGTAAGTCTGCAAACTCCCATTTTGATGGCACGACTCATCCATGCCATCCCTCGCTCTGAACTACAGTTCAAAGGATGATGGGACAATATCAACACCACAGAGTGGACATCCTTAGGTGGCTCTGTTTTAACAGACACACAGCTGGACATCTCTCATCATAGGCAAATCTGTTTTCTGAGGTTCTGTTTCAAATTTGAGTTCTGTGTGGGTGACAACTAAACCAAAAAACACCGGGCAAAAGAACTCCTGAGAAGGGACAAGAACAGAAGAGGATGCCACATGAACAAAGAAATAAAGCATTATAAATGGAGGAGTATCTTGGTACAAAGTTAGTTAAGCAGAGTTGCAGCAAAATCAGGCAGACAAGACTCCGGGTGTCTTAAGAAACACGGTCTTGAGTCAAGGCTGTCCTTGACCTTTCAGGGGACTTTGCCCTCAGCTCAGGTACTCTGAACAGCATGGAGGTCACAGCAGCTCAATGCCCTGGATTGTCTCTAGCGCTGCTTCCGTCTGCAGCCCCCAGAGCAAGGAGGCATTTGCTGTAGAATCTCTTTTCAACTAGTTCTGCTTTAAAGCAGACAAGAGTTATTCCCAGAGCATGAATTTGATCAGATTGTCAAATGGGGGCCAGCATTCTGCTAAAGGCATGGCCTGAGCTCTTATCAACTCTCCCAGAGACCAAGTACAGGATCACAAAAGGAGGTAGGCAGGGTCAGAGCCTCTCTGTCTCCTCTCCCCAGGAACAGAGGAGCCAGAGTTCTCACTCGGGACATGGTGAATTGGGTTCAGTTACCTCATCTCTTGATGCCAACTCAGACATGCATTCCTCTCCAAAAGGGCCTTTAATTGTAAGGTGGGACCTAAAGAAGTCCTGAACTGTGCAGGTAGTCTTGACATTTTGACCTTTGTCTTACACTTTGAATAATCTCCCCATCACCTTTATTTTGCAAGCACACTTTCCCACTGTGAGTCCATAGCATATGATGATGACATTTGCTTCCTATTCCTTCTCTCAAAGCTGGTCTACTTACTAGACCAGAAATTTTCACAGCCAGTGAGAGAGAACAGCATGAAGCACAGCTCTCCAGGCCTATAGCACTAAGTGCAGAGGGCTGTAGTTTCTACACCCCACTCCAAGGCCACTTACAAATATCATACATTAAATAATATTTGGACAATATTTTTGTCATATCTTGGGAAAAAAATCTACATCATTGACTCCAGAACTTCACTGTGTCCTCCAGGACTAGAATACCAATTATAATAATAATGCCAATAGTGGCTCCACAACTTCCAATTCAGCCAAACAATGTACACTTACAACTTCCCAACACTGTTCTGAGGATTTCGGCCCCAGTGTGAAACTATTCAATGCCAGGAAGGATTGTGGTAGACAACTAATTCTAGATTCTGTATTAATTAAATCAGGGTATGGCATTTGACTCCTCTTGGGTACATCAAACTTACTAGGAGTAGGTGCATCCAGGCTGCATTAATGCTCTCAATTTCTTGCTAATTTGCCTCAAAGGACAGATATATATAACGCCACTGACTTCAACATGCTCAGATTAAAACAGAGCAAAGTTTAGGCATCTACTTATGGCGCTGATTCAAGAAAGCTTTCCCACATATCTTTCACAATAAACACAGATTCGAGCCCTACTTCTGGTAATGCTTAAGTGCTGTCCTAAGCACGGGAGAACCTAACTGCATCTTGAAGTACTACTGTGCTCAGAGGGAGTTAGTTTTCCGACATTATGTCCAGCAGTCCATGCTCAGGAGGACAGTCACAGGTATAATAGAAATCAGCCAACCTTTCCCCAAGTTGCCTGCCTGTTCCATGTGCAGAAGCTCAAAACCACCCCATCTGCCTCACTGGGAGTATAATTGCTACAAATTGAAAATAACAGCATTTCCTTTCTACATTGTTTCAGCCTCAATAGCTGCACAGACACCCGAGATTGAAATCAAGAGTTGTAGATGAGAAATTTAGATATAATTGAGTGTGAAGCATCTCATTTCAGACAAATTGTTTCACTTTAATACATACAAGTGTACGGGTAAAAGATGTTTTGAATTGCAAAATCCAATCAATGAAAGTGTAAAAGAAATTAGTTACATTTTGCAAAACACATAGGAAAAATGTTTTCTATTGAAGTAAAAAGAACATTTCCTTTCTCATGAAATAGGATTTTTTTAGTAACTATTCTACGGTACATAAATCACATTCAGCCTAAAAGTACATGTATTAAAGAAAGAATTTCAGTAGCCAGTAGAGCTCAAGAAGTTCTTACCTTTGCTGAATAGCTAATTAGAGCACTCATTTATCATTCAAAAAGGCTCAGAAAAGACAAAAAGGGAGGAAAAGAAACAATAAGTACATATGGTGGCAAGACAACTGAATAAGCTATGTCATCAGCTGAATTTAGTAAGTCTCAAAAATTTAATGTCCACAGAAACAGACTGAAAACGCCATCACAGGGAAGTCTGCAGCATGGCTGAGGTGGTGCCGGCAGCCTCTTGGGAGCCCATGAGCAGCCTCTGTGCAAAACCACAGTCATATTCCCAAATTTTACACCTGCCATATTAGGATTAGCATGAATTTGTGGTACGTTGATGAAATTAATGGACTGTTTTACCTAGGGTTCATTTCTTCTTAGACAACTATCCATTTAAAGGAAGAGCTCTGCGACTCTTGGTTTGTAACGGTGGGGTTTTATAGAACTTACAGAAAGGCATATTCCTTTCCAATATTTTACTGAAGACGTATCAAGTTGCTATCCCTAAAGTACAACAGCGAACACAGAAGAAAGCGTTTACTGTTTTGAACCATCAATGCTTTCACCTTGATTTTTACTTTCTTCTATGTAAGAAAGGTTGCCCAGCGTATCTTTTGGGCAGTTTGTTGTGCAAGCTGCTCCAGTTTTGGTACAGAACAAAAATCACAGTCAGTTCATAAAAACCTATCTTTGAGATGCTCAAATCTCACATCTCTCTGTAAAAGTCTCTGTGTAGAAGAAAGGGTTCAGAGGAGGCAGGAGGGAAGGGGCCAATATATGAAGCACTGGAAAAATTTCAGAGTCCTGGAGCAAGTAAATAAGTGGAAACGAGCTGAAAAGCTGAGAAAGACAAATAAAATAAGAAGTTCAGGTAGTGCCCCATTTCATTTCTAGCAAGTGCCTAAAATCATCGTGTTCCCATCCCCACTTCTAATTGACCATTCTGGTGGAGAGCACTGATCGAATCTGCAGGATTGTAGGATTTGCATGGCAGCACAGTAAGTTGTTCTCTGTGATAGAGTTCATTTAAAAATATGTGCACCTAATCATAAAATTCTGGCTATGTCCAACAATCTCTTATAGGAAAAGGTAGTAACGAGAATTATGTACCCAACTGCAAGTAGTCATAGCTACAAAACCTATTGCATTGCAATTGGAGACTATATAAGAAGTTGTATGTTATCTGAAGCCATGTAAGCACCAAAAGTTATAGATGTCGAACAGCCATTTATATGGTATCAACATATTAAATTCAGGAGTGCTCTTTGAAATACTTATTAAAAAAGACTGGTTTATCTGGTGTGCAAGTAACAAATCAATATAATTGCAAGCAACAACTAACAATGTTTTGAAAAATGTATTCTATGTATGACATGGTATGGGGGTGCTGGTTGATAGTAGATGAATACAAGCCAGCAAGTGGCCAAGAAGGCCAGTAGCATCCTGGCCTGTATCAGGAATAGTGTGGTGAGTAGGACTAGGGGAGTAATCCTCCCCCTGAACTCAGACTGGTGAGGCTGCACCTTGAATACTGTGTCCAGTTCTGGGCTCCTCACTACAAGAAAGACATTGAGGTGCTGGAGCAGGTCCAGAGAAGGGCAACGAAGCTGGTGAGGGATCTAGAGCACAAGTCTTATGAGTAGTAGCTGAAGGAACTGGGGTTATTTAGCCTGGAGAAAAGGAGGCTGAGGGGAGACCTTATTGCTCTCTACAACTACCTGAAAGGAGGTTGTAGAGAATGGGGGTCAGTCTCTTCTCCCCGGTAATAAGCGATAGGACAAGAGGAAACGGCCTCAAGTGCTCCAGGGATGTCAAGCATTGGAACAGGCTGCCCAGGGAAGTGGTTGAGTCACCATCCCTGGAGGTATTTAAAAGACCTGTAGATGTGGTGCTGAGGGACGTGGCTTAGTGGTAACTGGGTAGCATCAGGTCAATGGCTGGACTTGATGATCTTAGAGGTCCCTTCCAACCAAAACGATTCTATGTAGTTTTTGAAATATTGTTACCACATTGTGGTGTAAAAATTACACAATGGTAGATGATTTTGTAAAATCAAAATTTTCTTTGGCTTACCAGTTTTTATGTATATTTTCTTAAAAGGGCCAGATAACTTATTAACTGGTCTCATCTCTAGGGGAAAAAAGCTCTTGCCTCATAAAACTTCTACCCATAATTTGACACCATTTAGCAATTTCTGCTTATTGAAGCTGAATTAATTCACAAAGTACATGAATTACAGCACTTGTTACTTGACCAGCAAACGTGCCCACATGATCACTATTGAGGTCATTGAAGGGACACTGACAATGCCTATAATTTATTAGTTTATACAGAAGAGTTTCCAGCTCAATTTCTTTAAGCTCTCGAGTGTAAGTACACACAAAACACATGAAACAAAACAAAACAAAACAATCAAGGTGAGGTGCTCTTAACTTTTCAGAAGTAAAGAAACAGCTGGCTTTGAAAATAGAATTATTTTAGGGCGGACAATATTATTCAAAACAGGTGTCTTATTCCTTTTTGGATGCACAAATACCCATGACTATCTTGTGCACAGATCATGTGTTCAAGCACTTGGTTCTAAACTATGAAGTTTTCTTGTCACCTACAAGTGGTTTATACTTGGTTTTAATTCTCTATTTAGCATAAACTCCACAGAAGTGCCTGAAGCCATTATTTCCCGATATGTAAACTGGTGATCCACTGGCATTTAGTCCTATTTTCCACTATGGTTCTGACAAGTACTAGATGGACCCCATATGTCCATTTTGTTTTGTGGCTGTTGAGCACAAACCTGAATCACCAGCTATTACTACAGTACAGAATTATGAATTCCTGATCTGTCTAAGCATACAAAACCTCTCTCTGTTGATACATCTACTCCTATCTTCTCAAGAAACATCTGATTCTGAATCACAATATCCATGGAAAGATCATATTTATGATGGAGGATGCTATCTTTTCTATCACAATGGGATATGGCAGATGACAACAGCATCTCTTTAGTGAATGCCACTTGAGCACAAATTCCCCTTTATTTCTACATATTATTTTTTTCCTGCTAAAAACTTAGTGCAAGTGATCTAATACTGGATTTGGTTACTTTAAATATTGTTTAAATGCAATATAAACTAATTGTCTGAACCTAACCTTCCCCACCACCACCACTTAAAAATCGCAGTTTCTCTATAGCTTTATTTTTCTTAGTTGTGGGTAACAGTTACATCAGTGAAAAATGCCATTGTGAACTGAAAAGACTTCTGTTAGTTGATATAGATGATACATACATCCATCATATATTGTCTCTACACGTATAGATTAGCACCTGCATGTATCAACATACCAGACTAAAAGGGGAATGAGAAACGGAGAATGATAGATACAGGTATATTGCCAGCTAAGAGACAATGCCACAAGAAGAAGGAGCAGGATGCTGCCTTCCCAAGTCAGGGTTGAGGCAAGACCAACCTCCTCGTAGTACTGAGGCCTTTCACACAAAGGAAAAAAATACCATCAGCACACATCCTGGGAAAATTCCAGACAAAACCACCCTACAACATAGCAATGCTTAACACATACTCAGTTGAAAAAACGGCTGTATCATGTCCCTGAGGCAACAGGAAGTCAGTGAAGATAAAACAATTCTTTGTACACTGTGTAGTTTTGCCATGGGCCTGAGGATCCATCTGCCTAGAAGGTGTTTGAGAAATGAAAGCTGTTATCTTGATTTTAATTGTTCTGAATGTTTTTGATCAAACAGCAACCTTTTATTCAACAGACATTGTTATTGCTCTGCAGCTCAGACCGACTAACTATTCTTTTTAGAAGAAACTTTCAAATATTTAAACTGAAGGAGATGCAAGTTTCTCCACTTACTACAAGCCCCCTAATTTCAGATTCAAATGCATCATTTTGGCACACCAGGCACAAACTACCCTTTCTTTAATGACAACCTGAGCAGCAAAAGCACAAGAAGCATGCTCGAATCTAGAGTGTTATAACTCAACAGCAAGCAATGTGCCTTGGGCTGATACCGTCAGGAGAGGTCATGTACTGGGAAGAATATTTAAAAAAAAAATAAAAATCAATCCTCTAGGCAAGTTCAAGAAGAGTGTAAGGGGAGTAACAGAAAACCTTTAAAGTCTCCTAGATCTATGCTTGTGTAGTGGAGTGAAAGGGCAGAAATGTAGATTATTTCATACAGAAGGGGAGTTATAATTGGTTAAGAAGTACCAAAATACTCAATATGAAAAGTATTGAGATCCTTGAACAAGGAGAAAAAAGCAAGCCAGGCGTCACTTAATTTTAAGACAGTTTCTTACACAGTGAAAGGCAGGCAAGCCACCAGCTAACAATAAAGCACAGTCATGAAAACAGGCATTACAGCAATGCCAGCAATTTGATGGGAACTCAAAGGTGCCACAATCAGGCTCCACCATTTTGTGTCCTCCTATTGCTAAATGTAGCAATGACGTGATTCTCATGTCCTTCGGAAACAGCTGTGTTATCGGACACTGAGGACAAATGAGCTTAAACTTTCGTTTCCCTTCCCTCTGTGGAATTAAATTATGCTACATTGGGGTTTTTTTGGCACTGCTTTCTGTCTAGTTGTTGGATGACTGAGGATCCCTGTATCTGGAGCTGTTAACACTAACATGAACATCATTAATTTCAATCTTTTCTGGTATAGAATGCTCTCCCAGTCCTTGTGTTATGCTTCTTCATCTGGGTGTATTTCTCCCTCTATTTCAGATAGTTGGTGACAAAGAGGGCATCTTAGAGCTACTGCAAAGGCCTGGATGAGAATGTTTTTTTACATATATATACACACGTATATGTGTGTATATATGTGTGTGTGTGTGTGTATATATAAAATATTGTGCAAAATCTTTCTGAGACTTAAGAAAAAAAAGTATCTGGGGAGCCTTTACTGGTCCTGATGCAATTCCTGCTACACTATTTATATAAATAACACAACACCTACAGGGCAAAGGAAATTAAACTGTTTCCAGAGTTGACTCTGATTGGTCAAACACAAGCCAGTCAATAGTGAAAGGCTTCCCCTCCATCTTTTATTCATCTTTAAGTATTGATTGTAACTTAAATCAATGCACTATATCAGGTTACCTGATGATTGTAGTCTCTCCAACACACAGGCACAACGGGGTAAGTGAAAACCAAGGGAAAGTCTTAATACATTTCCACATTATTTCTCAGAATTCTTTTTTTACCTTCTTTATCCTTTTAACCCCAAACTGAGGTCTCTAATTTGGACACTCAGTTCAGAAGCACACAGCTCACCCTGACTACTTAATAAACCTCAGCAAAGCCATATTGCTTTAGTGCTAAAAGATCTATACAGACTTCAAAGCCTGTTTTTCTGAGCTTGTTTAATGACAACGAGCCCACAGTAATGAGTGAGTCACAACAGCTAATCTGCAGTCCACCATCTTTCTTTAGACCATGTTTCCTCCTCAGTTTTAAATTTTAAAATCCCCACCACACTGGGGGAGGGGTAGGAAAGAAAAGAGTTTCCCCTAAAATATAAGAGACAAATTGCCTTTAGTGCAGCACACCATTACCAAGTTTTTAAGACCCAGACACATCCTCCTTTTAAGCAAAGTGAGACCTCCAGCAAGAGCAGCAGGAGATTATGATCCTCTTCATCTACATTCTGTGTCAGCCCTAAATTTTATAAAGTAAGGGTTGCTCTGAATATTCCACTCATTTTTTACCATTATCCTTCTCTCCCCTTTCAGGAAAGGCTTTCAGTGTGTTGATTATATTTCTGTGCTGAGTTTCTAGAAACATTTAATCTAAAGTGACAATTTGACTAAATACAGTAGCTGCCATTTTACATCGCCAGCAGGAGAGGTGAAAAAGTCAGTCTGCTGCTTCACTCTTTGTGAAATGGATAATATAGCTCAGAGAATAGACATATAACATTTTCTGTCCATTAGTCCCCTGCTTTCATTTTACAGTCTTATCTGTTATCTAAAAGCTACTTGTTTACCCAGTCACTCTTATCTTCCTTCTATTTGAAACTTCTTTGCAATAAATAAAATGCCTTGTGTTTGCCATGCCTCCAGATCATTTTGATTTCAAACACACTCAAGATTTCATTTTGATTGCCCTTCCAAAAAATGATATTTCATATTATGCTATAGCATCAAAATGGACCAATATAGGATACTATTTCTGGTTTGGTTTGTTTGGGGTTTTTTTTTCTGTTTGTTTGCTAAACAAAACTAAATATATGGATCTTTTACAAATTTTCACTGAATTAAAATGAACCACTATTATTTGGGTGGTTCCAAAAGTAAATAGAAAGATGAACAAAAACTAAGTTAATACCAATAACTTCCTGTAAGAAAGAGAAACTATTGTACTGATTAATCTACTAGTAAGACAGGTCTGAGCAAGATTATTTTCACTGTTCATTGAACCTCATAAAATATTTAGATGATCTCAGAACTTCAGCTGACAAACACACTGATGGCAATAAGAGGAGTTTTAGTCTGATACAATGATGCTAGAAGTAAGAATGAAGTTGCACTATCGATAGTGTTAAAAATTAGCTTCTTTGCATGAACCTAGGAATATAATTTAGCTTTTTCCATTCACATGCAAATGCACTATTCCAAGTGCACAAAAGATATCCCAAGAAAGAAATTAAAACATTATAAATTCTAATACTAGGGTTATTACATGTCAACCAAGTTTTGTGCTATGCTTTGTTTCAGGTTCTGTGTGATATGACAGCTGTTTCTATTCAGATGATATTTTAAAGGAAACATTTTCTGTAATTTCAGCTGACTCATTCAAACCAGCAATACTCCATTTTAAAATACCATTGAGAAAATGCAAAGCATTTCTCCACTGAAGACAGCATTTACTGTTCTAATCTAATGCAAATGTTAGTTAGAATCAACAAGCCTGCACAAATGCCAATATCACTTGTCCCCCTTAAGATGATTTCACACCTACCACAGCAACAGACACAATTTGCTGGAAAACACATTAAAAAACAGTTTAAAATGTATCACTGTGTATTATCTCTATGGTAAATAACACAGTAGGTCCCAGATGGCTGTTCTAAACAAAGAAAAAACACAAAAGCAATCCCAAAACAAAACAAGGTCTGTGATACAAATTCAAGTAGGTCTAATATTCCAATCCCTAATAGGAACACCGCCTTGACATGAATAAAAGTTTCTTTCTAAAAAGGGACAGCCAACAGATTGTCAAATTAATGCATTATTTTCTTCTGAAGATAGAAATGTTAATTTAAGTAGTAAAGCTATCCCATTTCACTAAGCAGAAGACAAATGTATGGACTGATAAGATTGAAGTATTATTTATGTGAAGATGAAGCATGTGTAGAGGTCTCAGGGAAGGACCCAACACTGACATCACTTTGCCTTGCCAGAAGTTACTTAAGCCACATCCCCAAACAGTGCAGAGAGCCCTGTGTCTGTGAAAAACAAAAGGCAGCAAAGCTCATTGGCTGGGCAATACACAGAACAGTGTATGAAGCACCGAGGGATTAGCCATATGGTAATAAGAAAATGGCAACCATTTAGGTGGTCATAGGAGGATCATTTGTTTTGTTGGTAGTGATCAAAACTAAAATGGAAAAAGCAGGAAGACTGAAGAAAGCACCTGGTGCTGCCAACTGGAACAGCTGATGCCGTAAAACAGGTTGGTGATTATGCAGATGTAATCCTTCATAAATCTGTCCCAGCATATGGTGAACTGGAATAGGAAGATAGCCAAAATACGAAAGCACGCTGCCTATCAAAAGCTGCTGAAGGTATCTAAGAGCTATAAGAAGTATGACCAAACATGACTGTAAGACTGGTGAACACAAATGTGCCCTCAAGGTGAGGATGATGAAGGCCAAAACTATTGCTGCCATCCAGGTACCATCTTTGAGAAAGAAAAAAAGAAAAAAAAAACAAGAGGAAAGAAAACAAAAAAAGCACAAAGCCCAAACTGAGGATTTAAATCCATGTTAAATCATGAGCCCAAGCACTGATGGAATTGTTTCCAGAGCCTTCACAGCAGGGTTAACTGTTCTTGATACACTGGGGGTTTCTCACCATTTGGACCTGGTTGAGAGCTGGGGTTGTTCAGCCTGGAGAAGAGGAGGCTGAGGGGAGACCTTATTGCTCTCTACAACTATCTGAAAGGAGGGTGTAGAGAGATAGGGGATGGTCTCTTTTCTCAAGTCACAGGCGACAGGACGAGAGGAAATGGCCTCAAGTTGCGCCAGGGGAGGTTCAG
>JAOXNO010000063.1:10436912-10498277 GCA_028565335.1 Limnodromus scolopaceus | reverse complement strand
ATTTAGATTAGACATTAGGAATAAGTTCTTTACTATGAGGGTGGTGGAGCACTGGAACAGGTTGCCCAGGGAGGTGGCTGAGGCCCCTTCCCTGGAGATATTGTGGTGAGGTGAGGCTCGACGAGGCCTTGGGCAACCTGGTCTAGTTGGGGATGTCCCTGCTGACTGTGGTGAGGCCAGACTAGATGACCTTTGGAGGTCCCTTCTGGCCTGGACAATTCTATGATTCCCTGCTAGCTTGTGGCATTGTAACTCATTAAGCCACTCCTTGGATTAGGCTCAGACCTTCCTCATCATTCCAGCCTTTGGGAGAACCAAGTCAAGCTGACAAGACAAGGCTTGAAAGTACAGCTACAACAGACATCAGTAATAATAACTGGAGAAATACTATATTCCCTTGCTCATCTAGAAAATATTACTGTTGAATGTTAAGCTATTACATTTTTTGTTCCTAATCACTGATATCAGCAGCAGATCTCTCCGATTAAATGATCAACTTATTGCCATGGGTGTTAGCACAACAGACACACACAGAGAGGACACTGTACCTCTGTACTTACATGCCCACCTGAATTTCCACTGAGAAAATCTGATCCACCCCACCCCACTGCATCTCTAAGCCAAAGTATGGAGAATTCCCAATTCTTTCCTTGACACGCTTAACATTAGAGTTGATTATCTGCTATATGAAATCATCACTCAAAAAAATCAAGAGCTCTGATTTCTGTAGTGCCAGATTTTAACATGCTGTGTGCAATATCCAGAGGAAAACTCTGCAGTAACAAAAACCAGCATATATTCTAGTGGAATCAACCCTGCAAGGGAAAGAAACCAGGCTGCAAGAATAAGAACAAAGCTTTCACCTCTAACTTCTAGAATTTCATTATGGAAGACTTTGGAATATTTGCTTGGAGTAAATACATTACTCCTACGAACTAGAAGGGCTGGAATTAAATTATTTCAGCAGAAAAATTGTATTAACATTTGTTCTTGAAATACAGCATTATGATAATACGTTTTACACTGGGAACAATTCTACAAACTTTTTTTTTTTTAAATAATAATGCCAGTTCTCCTCCTGCTGAACAGACTATAAATATCCTCAGGAAATTAATTAGCGAGTCCAACTAATTAATTACTGCAGGCCTAGTTATACATTGTTATGTTTGTTAAAGGGACATGGTCATGATAACATCCACTAATCAAATTCACTATATTCATCTACAGGAAGTGGTAGATTTACAACAAAACCAACTTCAACATAAAAAAAGAAAATTCAAGAAGACACTGACATGGCCTTACATCAGGGACACTGTTTAATGCCTAAGCCAGGAGCAGAGCTGTCCTCCCATGAAATGGCTGGAAATGCCTTTCCTGGTCCAGGAAGAAGACACAGTAACGTCATAACTCCTTCTGAATAGCTCTCAGCCACAGAGCTAGATAATTAGACATTATTTACATACCAATATAGTCATACTAATTGTATATGTTCATGGTGCGCCTCTTAAAACCCAGCGACCCTTCTTCCAGCCCACCCCAGGTGTGGAGCAAGGACTTTCCTACTTTGTAAGGGACCCACTTGCAGGGTCAGCAGGGGAAGGTGGCTCCTAAACTGCCCCAGCCGGGCAAGCAAGCAAGGCAGCCAGCAGCCGTGTCAGCTGAGGAAAGACAATTCATTTTGCATTGCCTTGTGAGAGGGGTTTTTTTGGTGGTGTTTGAATTAACGAACAGGGTCCTCAGGAAGAGCCAGAAAGTGATCTGAACATGCTGTTTAATCCTTCCCACCTGTTTCCATAGCAGTCTATGCTAGTCATGCCCAACACCATCTGAAAACTGAAATACACGGCTGTCTTCATTGTATTTATTAGCTGAAACAACGGCCTGCAAAAGATAATACAGAAGGAGAAATCTTACATCTTAACATTATTGCAGATAACTCTAGGAAAGAGAAGTACACTGTACTTGTACAGACATTTTCAGATTAGATTTGTGCTCGTTAATTAAGCAAAACGTTAAGAAGAAGACCAAAAGACAGTAGAAACAAGTGCCTGTGGAAGCCAGCTCATGCTACCTATCCTGCCAGTTGTAAAGCTGAATTTTAATAGCTCACTCTGGTATTCTCTTTGCTCCAGTTTCAAAATCGCATTACAGGCAAAGACAGTGTAAGGTTAGCATCTTCAAGAGTCCTTTGCAACTTGTTTTTCTAGAAACAGCATCTGTGAATCTGGCTGTTATCTGAATCCTTGTGTTACTTTACATTAGCTGTGAAACTGCTTATGCTAACAGGGGATAACAGAACATTTCCCTGTGGATTTGTGAGCCTAAACTCCACATGCTCTCTATGGACACTTTGCACCTGGTCTCCTTTTTGAGCCATTTCATATAAAGTCATGAGAGTAACAAGAAGATCCTTTAAAAAAAAAAAAAAAATCAATATAAATCCTGATGCAGCTAACACCGGGAAATTTTGCTCATTGAAATGTATTACTACTTTGGAAAGAGAAAAAATATCTGAAACATCCTTAACTGGACTGAAATGTTCACATACTCAGAGATGGGAGGTATGAAAAGAATAACTTTCACCTATAATTATGTTACATGGCTTAAGATTTGAATGCAACCCCTGGGAAGTTAACATCTCTAATATAAAAGGAACTCACAGAAAGGGATCTGTGGGCAGCAACACTACATACAAGCCAGTATCCACCACTGCAGTGCTATGATCCTGCAGCAGCACAAAGATTTGCCATCGTGCAAATCTGGTCTCCTAAACCTCCTACGGGACGTTCTCCATCTCAGCAAGGTAATACATACCATGATCAAAAGATGCTTCAACTTGAAAAAGCTGAAAATAAACAGAGAACAGGGGAGCAGTCCAAAGAGACTGGGTACACACGCTCAAAAAACCATCCAGATAACAACAGTCCTATGACTGGTGCTAAAATACATTGGGGGGGGCAGGGAGAGGGAGGAAGATGAGTGTCTTTCCAGAAGCTGCCTGGATTAAGTCACTCCGCAGCTACTAGCAACTGAGATGAAACTTTAATGGGGGACAGACTGTTCCCACCTACTTATTAAGAGCAGTTCTTGTCCTAAGCAGAGTGGACAAGGGCAGGCTGCTCTGAGGCCTGGAGAGCAGTCACAGTCCCCCAGCTCCTCTGGCCACCCCAGGGAGTGTGAGTCAGCAACCCAGTTTTTCAGACTTCTCACATCATTCCCTGTCCCACCTTCTGCCTCCAGCCCTTGGGCCAGGGCAGGAAAACGTGGGGTTTCCTGCTTTCCTGAGAAGTGTTGAACCAATCTGAAAAACTCTACAGAGTTTTTGCACCTTCCATCAACATTTCTGGGCTATTATACTCAGTTTGCAAGTGGATGAGCAAAATGCACAAGCAATATATGCCAGAGACTGTAGGACAGCGTAACTGAGATGTTAGCTGGGCTAGGGATGGTTGCACCAGCCATTTGGAGGACCCTGGGTTGCTAATACACTCTTATTAAAACCAAGACCTTAGCAACAAAACTCAGTGTTCAATTACTACCACAGCACAAACAAGTAATCAAAAATACAGCACACAAAGGACTGATCCTAAGACCCAGCACTCCTGAGGAGAGCCCAGCGGGTCCTCAGACTCCCGTTCCTGACCTGCATCTGGTCCTCACCCATCCCCTGCATACATGGGACAGAAACCACCCAGACAAGCTAAAGAGCAGAAATCACCAGCAACAAGATTTGCCACCTCAATTCTCCAAACATTTTTTTTTAATACCAAAACAGCTTTCTGCCTTATAATCCTAACACACATTTCAGCCAGAGTAATGACAGCCATGTCAAGAATAAAAAGAGCCATTATTATTGATCATAAAAAGAGTAGTTTATAATTCAGCTATAGCATTTACTAGCCTATTTTAATGGTCTATTATACCATCTCATTTTTTTCTTTTTTATTAAAAGACATAATTTTCATTGCTTGTGGGTTTATGAAAGGATAAACAGGAATTGATTATTCAACATTTTTTAGAATCTCTTAATTGATAACATGGTCTCCCAAAGAAGCAACTGAAAAGTTGCAACTAGTAAATGCAGAACTTTCCACGTTTTTTCATTGCCCAGCTTTCAAGCAGATATTATGGCTTTTTTCTTCTTTTGGTTAATTATTACTGCAGCCAATCCACTGAAGGGGGTAGCATAGATTTTACTGAAAGTGCCATTAAACTATTTAACATATACTTATGACAACTAATAATTTAAATCTACTTGAAGGTTGGTCTTTTCATTTTTCACATAAGTTAATTCAGTTGTGACAATAACATATGTAGAAATATGTTCCCAGTGAACATTAACTACATTTTGTGTCTCTATTATTTTGCATTTTACCAGGTTGTCAAGAAACAGATTTACAATAGAATGCAAAATACGAATATTTCTGGTGTCCAAACATGTCTAGATGGTACAATAGCTGCTATTAGTAAGAAACTTCACAATTTACATTTATAAGGCTTGGTTAGTAGCAACTAAGCCTATATATGAATGCATATGCATCAAAAGCCCATTTTAGTATTTTGCGTGAGAAATGCCATTTCTTTACTGACAATTCCTTGGTTTTAATGAGTCCTGTACTCCATAAAAAGCATGTTCTGAATTTCATGGGAAAATGTACTACAGGATATAAATGTATCAACCAGCACACATCATTGTAAATTATTCTTAAATCAAATAGTACAACATTTCAGGTTCAGTCAGCAACAGCAAACAGAAGGATCACTAGAGCAGAGAACTTCGAAGACTCCATACTGTGTCCCCGATGCCTGGAGGCTACCTGGGCACAGTGGATCATCAGATAAGTCAGCTCATTGCTGGATGCACCACGTTTGTGTGTCACTGGAAAAATGTCACAGCTGGTTTGATTTTACTTTTTATTTTTATTGGATTTGTGTTGATACACAGTGTTTTCTGTGCCTGAACTCTTTGGCTTGTGCACTGTTCCATTCCCATAAGTGGTTTCCAGTTTGATTATAATCCTACTCCTTGAAATAATTTATATTAATGAGGAAATTAACCCATTACCAGTCCCTCAAACTACTATGACTACACATGACAACATAGAGAAAGACACCAGATGACTTCATTATTTCATTCACTACTTTCCACCTTCTAGAAATTCAAGGACAGTTTTGACCAAGTAATAGGTAAGAATGTATTTTTAACAAGGATTCTATTTCTTTTGTCTGTATCACAAAATTGTAATGACAACAATGATATAGGCGCCTAAGAAAACAGAACTGGGATCAGAAATGGAGATACCACTCAGACTAGGACCAAGCCTCTGGTGCAATTAATACTATTCAATCTTATATTACTGCCACATAGAATACAGTGTAAGGCAATAATTAGGTATTAGTATTTATTTTCATGAAGCATCTGGGAATACTAGCAATGTTACATCCTCTTTGAAATACCTAATGAAAGGAAATATAACACAGCAGCAAGTCACTTTTTCTTTAGATTATTAAGGGTGCATCAAACATATTTATTGGCTTTTGAGGCAAAATTAACGTGTACAGCGAAACACCAGCAGTCTGTTATTAGAGGGTTCTACTGAAAGGAACAGAGCTACATGTAAGGTTTGTTCTAAAAATCTGAGACACATACTGTATTAAAATAAGATGCTTGCCTGGATTAACACTGGATTTTACAATACAAAGCAGAAAGATGATTTAAAAGTTGTCCTCAGTGACCGCATAAGCAGATGATCAGGTAGAACACTGGTCCATGCTTCTTTCAGCAGGCCGTGAAACCACAACAAAGAACTGAAAAGTCAGCTTGAGTATCGATTGCTGAACATGCAGATGAGATACTGATAAATACGCTGCACAACTAGAAGAACAGTCCAATGGTGCTTAGAAAGCCAATTTATAAACAACCTTAGCTGGCTCTCCATTACTTCATTCCACATAACAAATCACTGCTGTGCATCCTAACACCTGTGTCCAGGATTCCTCAGAGAGCTCAGAAAAGCATAGAGTAAATAAGTGTGGCAATGACAGATCGACCCATAGCAGTGAGAAAACATCTACACATACAGGTTCAGATGTCCAAAATGAACAGGTATATTACTTAAAATATCTCTTTTGCCTACTTTTTTAAAGTCTTACAGGACTGCAACACTGTGAACTATTTTCTGAGTGTAAGGAAATGAGCTCAAGACAGCAGGTGGGTACAAGGAGAACAGTTCAGGGCAATACGACCCATAATGTACTCTGCAAGAAAAGAAATCAAAGTGTTTCACATAACACAGCACAGCAGTCTCACTGAAGGACTGATCTTCCCATGTGCTAAAAATCTCACTTCCCAAAGCCTATAGGACAGAACACCACTAATAACTCTATGTGGAGCCTTTCGCATTTTAAAGAGCATCAAGAAAGGAAAAATAAATCCAGTGCTCCTAAACACGGTCTCAAAGAGAAAGAGAGGGAAAAGAAGGGCCACACCTCATGTCAAAACTCAACATGGTGAAACAATAAATTATAGCATCTGGTGTCAGGTGTGCTGTGTAAGTGGATGAAAGATCCAGCACAGCGAGCTCTGACAAAGACCTGGCCGGTGGGTCGGAAGGGGCACAGAGCAGCTGAGCAGGAGCTGGTCTGGAAGACCCAAGCTTTGCCTTATCTGCCAGGGAAACAGGCATGGCCATCCCCACTTCAGTGATGGAGGGAGAGGGTGAGCACATTATTGCTGCTGGAAGCAGCTAGCCCTGGCACAGAAAAAATCACGGGAAGAAAGAGTAGAGCAGCAGCAAACCTCCCTGTGTGCAGCTTCGGTCAGAGGTTCCTGCTAATGGTAAGAGAGCTCTGCAACTTTTCCCTTATCCCACTGAACTGGGTTATGTGAAAAATGCTGCTCTTTCGTTCTTTGCCCAGCAGAAAATAACTACATTTGCTCTAACAGAACACAAAAAAAAACATTAAAAAAAGAAGTTACTAATCACTAGAAAGAAGTAGGAAAGTGCCCTTCAAAATTAGCTCTGCATAAACCAAAGGAAATTCTTGTTATGCATGAATGAGGCCCAGCTCTAGAGGAAAAAAAAAATCCCTTTTCCCTAAACAAGTAAGGCCATTCCTTCTGTCTTAAGGTACTAGAATGTTTTTTCTTTGTTTTTCCTGAAACCCCCCTTCCCTGCAAATGAATGCCTATGATAACTATTTAAGAACAGCTCTGCAGTAAAATCTTGCTGCCACCCTTCAGTTTTTCCTAACCTTGGAGTGCCGCAGCAATGCTGCAGTGCACACAGGTACCTCTCACAGTTATGGGTCCCTCTGGAAACAACCATGCCAGGCAAACGAAGGGAAAAAGGACCAGGATTTATTACACAAACACACTGTCTGCTTCTCTTCACTGACCTCCCTTTCAGTACATGCTATTTTCCTCTGAAAGCTCTGGGCCCTGCAGCATACAAAGCCCAAAACTAACAACACCAGCACCTACTATAACCAAATACAGGTAGGATGGAGAAAGGCTGTCCCAAGCCTGGCCTCTAGTCATAATCCTGGTGTGCCTGGCTTCCTGATGCACCACCCAAGTAACACCAACTGCTGGGCATGAGGGAGGGACTGTGCCTCTCTCCACCAACCTCTGTGGCCTGTCAGCCTCTCAGCATCCCTCTGTCTTCCATGTCCCAGCAAGAAACACTCACAGAACAAGAAAGGGACATGAAGGAAGGTGAAAAGGGACCTGTCCCACTTCAGTGGGATGGAGAGCTACAGCTGATGGGTTTTCTTCCACCTTCACTCAAAGCCAGACACAGCAATCACACATTTTCCACACATGCTTGATACAGAGTACTTCTCAATGACAGTCATCTCCAGGAACCCATGGATGAGATGTCCCAAACTCCACCTGGATATTCCAAGCTAAACCACATACAGCAACCACAAACTGCCACATCTGCTTGCTGAGAAAACAGCACTCTGTATAAAGTCTTTATTTATCTTTCTGTTTAGAGATTTTACACATGGATTTGGTACAGACTGCCACATTTCTCATTGCTGGTTCACACTTAAAGACTGGAATTTAGCTTTCAATTATTCTGTGTTCAAAATCACACACACACACACTTTTGGGCTTACATCTGTTCCACAGCTTTCCTTGGCTGCAGGCTTGGGGAGAAATGGGACACAAAGAGCTCACAGCATTTTGCCCAGCGTGTTCTGTGTTTCCTTGCAACATCTCTTCAACTGCTGCACACATTTTATTGTCAAAGGCAGATGGTCAAATTGGAGACATGAAAAAATCTCCCAACTGCAATTGCCTGAGAGTGTTCCTGAGCCACTGGGGACAACTGAAGTGAAATCTCAGATCAGACCAGGGAAACCTCTAAATTCACCCAACTGGAAACTGTTTACACAGAACTCTGCAAAAAAAGACCAGTAGCGCTTCCCAGCTTTATTCAAAGTCACAGTGATGCCCCCAGGCCTGTTTTATCCTCCAACTATTCTTTATTATGCTAAGAATTTTTTTAGTTGTTCCACTTTCTTCTTGGCCTCATTGGGCTTCAAGAGGAAAACTGAATTTTTTTCTCCCCAGGAGGTGCAGGACTTGGAGGGTGAAGGAAATCAGAGGACCAGATGTATTTCACCTCTTTTGCCTCCCTAACAGATGGGCAGCTATTCTTTTACTCATGAATCTCCTGTTTCAACCACAAAATATGAGCCAAAGCCCTGAGGGAAATGGGCTCAAGGTTTTTTCATATTTTTTGGTGAGCTCAGGTGGAAGGAAAATAAACTCCTGTCCCTATGCATTCAACCTGATTGCATTCAACCACAGCACTTGGTGCAAGTGCACTGAAATAATTTCAAAAGTAGACACTAAAATTAATCTTCTCTCACAGTTCACCAACACAGGAACCCTCAGTACCTGGCACAAAGATGTGGGTCTCTCTGGGATGGATGCCCTTCTCACTAGAAGGCCCAGCACAGTCTATGCCAACAGCTCCATTCTGCCACTTGCTTATGAGATATGTTTTTTGATCCATGTTTCTCCCATTTCTCAGGCCTGGGTTGCAGGACACAGCAGAGGCCTTAATGAGCATTCAGGGAGAAATAAACAGGACTCCTCTCCCCCCAGCATCTTTTCCCCTCCTCCCCCTTATTGGGACAGAGACAGAGATATCAGAGAGGAGTCCTGTTTTCTGCCTGCCATAGATGGGAAAAAAGAGAAGGGATAAACTCAGAAAGTCCTTTAGGCTGTAGGAACAGTCCTACCCACAAGTTCAGCTCTCCAGCTGCCAGACTGGCTACAGGAACAGTCAGACAGGCAAAGAAATTAATTTACCACATTAAACCCTAACCACATGTCTTTTACACTTACATTTTGACTGTATAAAGACAGAAGCAAGGATCCTTACACTGAGAAATTATGAAGAATAGCACTTCAATATTAATAAAAGTTTTTCTCCAACCAACACTATGAATTGCAGTAGGTCCAGAGCTGTTCTTCATGCAAGTGCACAGTTCCTACCATCAGTGCTATTCAGCTATTAGGCTGAAGGGAACAAACGTTACACTTCTTTCAAAAGGATACAGGCCAAGGTCAAAGCTTATGTCATCACAAACGCAAAACATGAGAAGCCTACACATTGCTTTCAGCAAGAGTTCATTCCGCTGATATGCAGTTTTCTATTCATTTAGGACATTTCCGTCTAAGATTAAAAGCCAGAGGGTACACTCTGTGCTGACCTTCCTCCAACAATTAAAGAGAACACAAAATCTTCAGGCTTCAGAGGGAAAAAATTGATGCCAATTTAGTCTTAGATAACACAGCATCAATGAACCCAATCGATATTGCACACAAGACAGTCAGCAATTTAGGCATCTTGTTACATTTCTTTTTTGGGGGTATGCATACTAGCAAAAGGGAAAAAATGCTATAAGGATCAAAACATAGTAGACAAAAGCTGATAATTGACTACAATTGCAGCTCAGTATTTTATTTCTGAAAGGATACTACCAGAGCAATTTGCAGCATTCTCTGAGACTCATTTCCTCCACCAAGATCTCAAACAAGTGTTCTTCATTTTTGGTTAGCTATTAATTGTACTGGAAACTTACTTATCCTGAAGGATAGCAAAGCCAGCACAAAAGAAGCTTATTGAATATTTTCATCTAAATAAAAAGCATGGTTCTGTTTGGGAGCAGAGCTACACGAGCTGCATGACATTATTCTCAAAGCCAAGTTCAACCGATGAGTTTTCCAAGACTGCAAAAAATAAAAGGGACAGGAATTGAAAGTACATTTAAGACCCTATAAATCATTATAAATAAGGCAAATGCACATGATTACCCTGTATTAGAGGCATTTTACTTCATTATTTTTCAATTTCAGTAGATCTGGATGATTTTTTTTCTTCTCCAGAAACAGAAGCTGTGATTCATCATAATTTATGTGACTATTCTGACTGTTGCTTTGTGGCTGCCTGACCCATCCATGTTCAGCTGGAGGGTCAGCTCATTCCTAGAACTTGGCTCTTTTTCTCTTTTATGTAGTGGATCCCCAATGTCAAGAAAATTCAGAGTCAGACCACAGAGGGAGCATCTGAAACAACTCTCCCCTTGCATCTCTGAGTGACCTTTTGTTGGCAAAATTTGATGGCCAAATTTTCAAAAGCTGGTTTGTCTGTTCTGAAAATGCTGGCCTCCAGCAAGTTTCTTTGTAACTAACTGAAAGTCATCGTACCAGGCCTAGAGCTACACTTTATTTTAAAATAAGACTTTTAAGCACAGAGGCCTTCCACTGTCAGGCAGATGTGACAAACCCTTCTCAAAAAAAAAAAAAATGGTAACAGCAGCTATAATGAATGGTTCAAAATGACCTGTTTAACAGGGAGGATGCAGCAGCAACCCTAGTTCCCACAGCTGAGACTGTCAGGATGACATCTAGCAGAACACAGGCACTGCAAGTCAGGTACCCCAGTGTTAACCATTTAGACTCGCAGTTCCCAGGAATGAAACTCAAGCTTAGAGTCAAGCCTCTAGGCAAGGGCTAATACTACACAGTATTGCGAGTCTAAATGACTTCACACACTCTGGATCCATAGAAGATGCTTTCCTGATAACAGGCACCTATAAGTAGTTTTTGAAAGAAATGAAGTGTCTCAAAATGTGGCTACCACTACAGAAGATATTCTCTGTCTCCGATATAATGGCAAACACCTCCACCTGCCTGTATTGTACACGTCCTAGACCAACACCTCATAGCATTCCAGCCCTTTCTGAGACAGGACATTAATTAACTGGGTATACACAGACTGTTACTACTCTAAGTTCCCTTTTCTGGCTCTTCTGATGCCTGTTCTCTCACTACTCCTCTTAAATAGAAACAAGCCGGTGGTGGGAAAGAGACTAATTCTTTTGAGATCTCCGGTCCACACACAGACAGCCGGATCTGGACATAAGTCACCCAGGTGACTACTTGCATGTTGATGGCAAAGGACAGCCCAGACAGGACAAGAAGGAATGTTTTAACGTTGGAGTAGCTATCTCATTCCTTCAGGAAATGAGAGGCTTCACCTCTGAGCTGGTGCTTTGGTAAAGTTAGGTGAATAACAAGAAAGTGCAATCCCTCATAAATTAGATGTTGGCAAAACATAATGAACAGTGGCATAACTGGTGTATGCCTTTCCTGGTTGTGGACCTCTGATGTTTAATAAGAATTCTGGTTGCATTATGTACATGTGCAAGGATAGTTCATTTTTCAAACAGTCACTGCCAAGGCATTAAATTAGGAAAAGTTACTAATTAAGAGACAGTGAGGTTGTCTAGTAGAGTAAACTGATACTCTCTTTCTACAAAGGTAATAAACACAAACAAAAGCAGTTTCACTGAAGTGCAGACCATGGCATATTAAGGAGCTAATTAACACCAAGCAACACAAATTTATGACCTCCATTTGGAAAAAAAAAAAAAACCCACACACATAGACGAGAGAAATATTTATGATTGCCTACTTGAAAAACAATTGAGAACTGGATTGTTAACATCAGACTCCCTCCGTGTGTTTCAAGTAAACATTGATTGGAAGTGTCAAAGAATCAAAATCTCATTAACAGGAATTTGCCCTGCATTGATCTGACCCTCTGTCCAGTCAGCAGAAGTGTTGGGTTGTGCTTCTGCCGTGGAGAAATACCATGAATGGATGGTTAAGCAAAAGAGCAAAACATATTAAGCAGAGAGACAGACACATTTTTACCTTCAGGCAATCCAATTGATCTATGATTATTTCATTACTAAAAGTTTTATTATCCAAGCAGGTTTGGGGTTGGTTGTTGTTTTTTTTTTAAAGCTAGGAAGATGATTTATTAATCCTGTTATACAGTTCCCATCACAATCTGAAGAGATACTGAGCCTGAGTCTGCTCCCGCTCAGACAAGTCCTTGGAGCTGCCCTGGTATAGAACTGAGGTGAATATAATCAGGCTCTCAAATTACAGCAGTCACATACTTTCTTCCAGTGAGAATACTGTATATGGTACTTCACCAACAGGCAAGTAGTTCAGAGTGTTTAAAAGCACAGAGGCAGTCTTTAAAGACTTTGAAAACAAAGAGCATCTCATGCAAGTCCATATAATCACTGTGTCACCTCATGCCAATGGAAAATGTCACTAAATTTTTTTCTAAAAAGAAGCATGTTGAATAGCCAAAGAAAATTGCAGACTGCAGTTAAAAGGAAAGTTTCAATCCCCCAAAACACATGAATTAAATAATTCACTGATATGAAAAAGGAATGAAGCATGGAGTTTCTCAACGCTGTTTAGGGACCGCACCAATACTGGCTTTGGCACCCACATACCATGCCCTCATCAGCCTTAGGAATTAATCTCACTTGTTTTCTACCCCCACCATGTTCCCCAGCCAATGGACTCAAGCCTCTCCAAGAAGCCCTGTTTGCTTTTATCAAAAGGAGGCACCTGCACTAAAACTTGTTCCAAGTCTGCCTCTATTGCAGCCTCCCTGCATGCCCCCAAGGCACTGCCTTCTTCCCCCTGAAACACCATCCTCCCCAGCCCGCTCCTTTTGGCACACCTCACACTTTTCATCCCAGACCATCTCTCAAAAGCCTGCACAGCCACATTCCTTGTTAAGTTTTTCTTATCCATTCCTCTGCTCCAGAATATCTTTTCTTCTAAGTTTTACAAGATGGAGAAGATAACCATCACATAGCTTTTAGTGCACAATGTATGCCTGAGCTGAAGCCATTCAGCTACTCTACTGGAATACCACCCAGGTATCCCTACCCCAAGCTCCCTGACACTCATGAACTGCAATTGCTAGAGGCAAAAACATTATTCACTTGGTTAGATGTGTCTATTTTTAAAGTACTTTCAGTAAAATTTGGCTGCTCCTGTTTCTAATGTGCCTCCCCAATCTCCTTTGAGAGACCATTTTATAGTCTTACATTTCCTAATTTTATCCCTTGTTCCATCCTGAATAATTATTTCCTTCTTGATGCTCATAGTTGTCTGATTATGTCAGTCTAAGACCCTTCATCGTCGCTTAGCTAAGTCAAACTGCTCAGATTCTCCTTCCTTCAGGTATGAACTGTATTCCCAAATGACTTTGTGTCTTAGACTGTCACTCTCTAGGAATGAATCCCACAGAAAGATTTTAATTGCAGGCTATAATAGTGTTGTTCACCAAAAACCATCTGACACTACCCCTAGCAGTTAAAAATGAGACAGGTGAAAAGCTTGCTTTTTTATCTTCAGAGCAAAGCAGGTGTGTCAGGTTAACATCATGCAACACAAATTCATGACTTCCACAAAGATAAGGGACAAAAATATTTGCACTCTCTCTACCTGCTGCTCTCTAGAATTCCTGCTCATGTTTGTTGTCAAACACCAATTGACTGATGGTCTTTGTTGACCGTTTCCTTGGTTTGTCAGTGCCTCTTAAGTCAGAAAGCTTGTAAAACATTCAAATGTACGTTAGTATGCCAAAACTTTTACAGCAATAAATCAGAAAGCACGCAGGGAGTGAAAGCTGCACCCTCATCCCTGCAAACAGCAGTGGAGTCCTACCTTGCAGCAGACACTACAATGACATAACCAGGAGTCCAGCAACTTCCACAGTAACTTGACAAACGAATTTGTCACAGACTTCTTATGCGATCACAGACAAGTCCAAAAGACTTGTTACAACCGAGTTTTTTGGTTATAAATAAAAGATAATAGGACTTCCGTTTCTCACAAGGGTGCTGTGAGTATAACTATATTGACGATTACTACATGCTTAAGAAATATTGCAGCGGGCCAATACAAAACCTGAAAATAATGACACAATAAGGGGTAATGCATAACATATTCATCTTGAAAATGTGACCTTTTGTTGTCAATCTTGCTTAAGCTAGAAAGGGCAGATGTGGATTTTTCAATTTACAAGCCTGAAAATTGCAAATTGAAAAGAATTCACTTCTGCCCTCTGTTGTGAGATAGCTATAGTATGAGTGACAAGCAGACATACTCTAAATATAACAACTTTAATTTCTTTTAAAAGCCATTTGCAAAAGTTCCCGTTCTCTTCAATTCTTCTCCGTAGTGAATCATTCTGGGGTAAAAGACAAGTTCTCGATAGTGATACGAAGATGATGAGTAGACCTGTGTTTCCATCAAACACTTTCTTTGAATATGGTATTTTGTAACAAAGGAATCATTTAGTGATTTTGCAAGTCAATGAGCCAAAACAGAGTAATTCATGTCAATGGTAGATGATGAACCCTTATAGCAGTAGTAGGAAACTAATTGTCATTAACACACAGTACCACATTTAATTATTCTGGTTTTAAACAGCTCCTGTAAAGAAACTGCATGATCACATAGAATTATTTGCATTCTCTACATGGCAAGAAACAATTGGTGACAAGACCTTTGTTCCAATGTATTTGATTTGTGACAGAATTAATGCTGTGGAATTGATGGCCAGCTGTTCCATTCCAAATACTGCTTTGTTTGATTTTAAGACTCACAAGCATTACTGCTTTTCAGGTTATGATTTAACACAGCTATATCTGAGAGCTCAGGTTTAAATACTGTAGGAAATAGCAAATGGTCCTCCAGTAATATTTTGTCTTTTAACAGCTAGGATCCTATAGAACAATGCATATTTGCTCATAAATAATGGGAAATATTGTCTTGCTTTGGACTCTACCCTAATTAGCGTGATCTAAACTTAGCTATAAATCACACTTTAGTGTATAAACTGAGCCTTACTCAAGGCTTAGAAACCATTGAAGCTAGAAAGTCCATTCACTTTCCCCACCATTCTCCACTCTGTTGCCTATCCCACATCATGTCTTCAAAAACCAGCTCCTTTTTCAGTATTCCTATCAAATATTCAAGGTAGAGCATGAATGCACTTACAGACACACTATCTTACAATGAGATTCTACCTGCCTTTGGTCTGAATGGAGATAAAATGGAAACATGTTCCATGCTGCCAACTAGGTATGCAAATTCCTGTCATTTTAGATAATGTTTAGATCATGTTTTTAGATAATGTGGTAAGTCATTCTTTATTACAAGGCTGTACACAGCACTATGCAGAGATACCCAAGCGAGCTCTCAAAAGCCACATTAGATCCTAGAAGCCATACGCCTATGTCTTCTCAATACACAGTGTCATCAGGTACCATAAGAAATACTAGTATGTTCTTTCCCGTACCATTGCTGGCACACGTGGCCATGTATTCAGTCAGGTGACCAAACCTACAGATCAGACATTGTCAATGTACCGAATTCCACTGGGCAGACAAAGACCACATGGTGAAAAATACATAGTGATATAACAGCAAAATCCAGCTTTGGTGCTGCTGGCATCAGAGAAAACCAGCAAAGAGAGGACTTTGTTTCCAAAGCACAGGGAAAAGGGAGTTTCCCACTCATTCTTGGAAGGTGCAGGAGACACAATACATATTTGCTCAGTTACAGGCATCAGGCAGAGAGTAAGAGTTCACATGCACACTAAATGGTACATCACGCTACATTTAATAATTGTAAGTGCTGATGTCTCTAATGCACATGTTTCTGAAAAAAAAATAGCGGCTGTTTGACTGTAATTAAATGTAGAACTTTCAATAAACTGAAGAATGAGAACTGCAAAGGCAGACAGAACAAATCTTCTGTAGGGCATTAGCAAGATCAAACACAAAACCTTCAGCATTTACACACCTGGGGTTTGCAGTAAAAAATAACAGATTTTAGCAACTGGCAGCATTATCATTGTTAAGGTGAATTCTTAGAAAAAGGACAACCTCACACAAAGCCAGAGCATTTCCCAGATAAATGCTCCACAGACCAGATTAATATAGTTGCAGCAAGACAGATGTGCACTGCTCTTCCACCCACTTTCCACTCTTTGCACCCAGACTACCATGCAGAATAGGTAGGTCTCCCAACTTTTGCTGCAGGCAATTCCCAGGTGACCCCAAATGATTCAAGACAGCAGATCACAGCTTGCACCCGCAGGCATCCCAGGGCTGTGCAAACTGGACACAAAGCTCATGTTTTGGTTTCTTCTCTCAGTCAAGCTACATGGGACCCAACAGTAGCTCACATAAGTTCACAGAGAACACAGATACTGAATTCATACAGTGCTACCCACCAGGACTTGGGTGCAGCCCCTCACAGCAGCAGGTGAGCCAGGAACCAAGGGTGACACTAGGCCAGATAGGGCAGCAGCCTCCTCAACAAGGGCACAGTCCCACAGTGCCAAGCAAGAAGAGCACAGTAGGCCCATGATGGCAACCACAGTGATCACCAGAGGTAGGTCGGCAGGTCAAGCCGAGAAGTCAGGAAGAAGACGTCAGGACCAGCAAGGTGTCTGGCAGGGCACAGGCATACCTATCCCATAGCTCAGGCAAGAGTCAAAGGCAAGGTGTCTGAGCTTACAAACACCTCCTGAACCAAAAAGTTCCAGACGAGATTTCTCCCAGCTCTTTTCCCCACAGCTCTTCTGGGCAGTCAGAGGTCAGAGCTGGCCTTGAGCAGTCAGACCCCTAGGCAAGGAGAAGACATGCAAAGCCTGATGGTGTACTTAGGGCCCTGACAGCTCTCACCATTGCAAAAGGAATTTCTCAATCATTTTTATCCAAGTAGAACAGCCAGTCTGAGAGCCTACCTTCAATTCCACTGCAGTTTCACTCGGTAACCTCCCAGCCCCACAGACTACCTTACAGAGCTCCTTAGCATCCAGGGTGGCATCCAGCAGTGACCAAGGCCCATACTCCTTGAGGGTGTGAAAGAATTCTCATTTTTCTTTTATCAACCTCACAAAAGGGCAGGAGTCAGTAGCAATGGGTATGGAGCTCTGATCTCCAGGTAAGTGCAGAGTGCTATGGAAGTGCTCATGGCAGCAGCACTCAAGGGGAACCTTGGAAACTCCTCTTTATCTGCTTCTAATTTTTCGGTCTCAGTGATCCTCCCATGCCTTTTCATCCTGCAAGTGTCTTGACACACCTACACCCAGAGCAATCTCATTTTAAATTCTTAATCTTTCCAAAGAACAAATGCCCTCCTAATACATTCTTGTTGCATTCAACTCATTAATCTCCCTTACTTTGCAAGGGCACTCAGAATTGAGCAATAGCACCAAAAAACATCCATCCTTTTGGCATGAACCACCCCCTGGGATCAGCATAAACACCCACTCATAGCAAGAGGCCAAATCACTGTCCACAGAAAACTAACTTGTGCACTCACAATGCACCTTCTACTTCTGACCTTTCTCTCAGAATACAACAGGGAATTTGGCAAAAGAGATGCCTTTTGTATATTCTATGCATTTGGGGGAAAACTGGAGTATTTTCCTCTCTATTAACCTCCTTCTGTTCTTTGAAGTCTACAGAGGCAGTTAATCTTTCTTCAGTGGGAATTGTAGCAGTGTCTTATTTTTGTGCTATCGATCACTGCAATGTCTATGTGGAACAGCTAATGTAACATAATTCAGTCATGAAAAGTATGAAGACTTTCAGTCAGGGAAGTCTCTAAATGTTTTGAGAGGAGCCTATCCCCACAAAAGTAAAGAGAAAAAAATAAAGAAGGAAAACAGAGGAGGAAATACTAAGGATTTTCAAATAGGTGTCCTAACTGCTTCCTAATGACCTTGCAAAAGGCCAGGAGAGGGGAAGCAATGAATAATATGCTGAAAAAGCATTGTTATCAAAACTGGCTCTTTCTGAAGCTACTTTCAACAGCAAACATGGGTACTGGTCTGGAATTCAGGTGACAGAAGCTCTGCCATCACTACTGATCTCCCAGATGGTCTTGAGTAAGTCCCTTTATCTCACTCAATTCCTCCTCCCTTTTTGCCTACTCTTTCATTTCAAAATGAAAGCTTAAAAAAAAAAAAAAAAAAAACCACCCTTTGGGACCAAAGACTCATTGAGTCCTGTTCATGTACTGCAGCCTCAGTGGTAACCCCCAAAAAGTTACCAGGACATATTTACTTAAAACATATAACAGTGAGGGGAATGAAAACTGAAGCCATTATGACCACCAACTTCTCTGTTCAGCTATAAAAGGAATACCCGTTATTCCTCATCTCCCACTGTCTCCATGAAGAGCTCAAGAGAACAGCTGCCTGCCAAAGGGCAGGCCACCCCTTCCTTTCCTCACCAAACTTAATTACTCACCTCCCTTATGTGAGACGTCACCTCAGTAATGTTTCGGGAAGCATCAGCCATCCCTGGCATGAATGTGCTGCACAGGGCAGAGCTGCTGCTAATGCAAAATTGAGAGCAGTGTCTACACTACCATCACTGCTGTGGTAACAGCACCACATAGACACCACCCACAGCACCTCTGCTTGTAGGTACACATCCAGCCTAGGAAAGCAGCCGCAACAGCACAGGAGATGGTGTAGCTTTAGTTTAAGACTAGCATCTACAAATTTGTTGTTAATAAAGGAAAAAAAAAAAAAAAAGACTGTAAAACCATAGGGATTTAGGGCCTCTTTGATGATTTTTTTTTTTAATTCTTTTTTTCCATCTTCCAAGGTTCAAGATTAGCCTAAGAATTATTCTTTAAAATTATTTCAAGACTGATTAAACAGACAAGAGACTTCAAGTAAAGGAAATCCTCCTAAACTCTTGGAGTTTATCGAAGTCCGTCTACATTGCATTTAAAAATCAATAATCCCACATGATCTACATCACAAGTGCCTACCTCCTCTCTCACAGCAATAAAATCAAATGTCGGAGGATGCTGTCTAGATCTTTCTAGCAGAAGCAATAATAGCAGAACCATTAGGCAACTCCAGCTTTAGCATATACTGCAAACTGAGTATGTACCGTAACTATTAACAAGTAATACTGAATAGCCACCACCACCAGTGCTGGTAGAACTGGGTGTTCTACTTCAGGCCAAGTTAACCAAGAAGATACTATATACTTCTGATCACTTCTACAGAGCCATTCTTCTGCTCTTGAAAATTTGCTATCTTCCCCATAATCTTCTTTTGAAAAGAAGAGGCATTTGAGAATCTCACGTTCAAGATCAGCTCCAGATGATACAAGGTGAACCTTGAGGCTTCCTTATCAGAAGACTGCTTCAATCAGGGTAAACATCTCCAGATACATTACCTCTGCTTACTCAAGATGTGAAACTTTTCTTGCTCTTTTTCCTTAAGTGATCCCACTGAATTACATAGCCTTATATGAAAAAGTTGCTGCAATTGACCCTTAGGACACAGGTAGGACAATATAAAATTTAAGTTTTGCTAATATTACTGCTTAATCTTAGATAAATTCTGTAACACTTTAGGGTGTATTATCAGCCCCAACAATAATTTGCCTCAACAAGGTGAATTGAACTCACTTAACTGAGTGTCTCAGTTAACATATCAACACTAAAATCTTTGAGACAAATAAAGTTCCACTAAATAAATATTAGATACCCAGTGTATATCCAGCGTATACACCAGGCAATGCCTCCCACAGGCCCTTAGCTCAATACCAGTGGGAATGAAAAAAAACAGTTTCTCACCTCCTAATGAAACCATTCCTTGACACCCATTCCTGCATCAGGCATGGAGACAACTCTTTGCTTGAATTCCTGCTATTTTTCCAACTGCCCAGCTCCTTAAGCCCCAACTCTCATTCCTACAGACTTTAGAACCTAACTTGTCTGTCTCACCATTCCTTTCTTTGACAAATAAATGCTTTTAGAATGACCTCTTTGTTTAACACATTTAGTAGAAAAATCCAACTAATGGGAAAAGTTTTGCTGGTTTCCATGATGCTTTCACTTATCTCATAATTAAAGCCTGTGTGATATGAAAATCTCTACATTTTCCATTTCTTACTACATTAGTAAGGAAAAGAAAATGTTTTTTAAATGTAAAATGATATAAAAGTGACCCAAACAATGGTAAAAGGTTTTGTAAGGTTTTTAACTCTTACGTGACTAACTTGTTTTTGGTAGCTCCTGATCAGAGCTTTTATAAGTTTTCATGAAAGCAAGAATAAAGATGAACACTAAGAAAGTCCCATCAGCTGAAATTTGCACTCACATGTAGGCATATTCAATTTCCAGCTTCAGAAATCAATGATAACAGATACTAAAATTTACCTGATCAGGAAAATATGATTAAACACTAGCACGTCCTAAAATATTTTTCAAGTAAACCAATTGCATGTTGGGATTAATTCAGGATTAAGAGAGCAAGTGAAGTGGCTACATAGAGACAGACATTAGATCAAAGGTAACAATACTCGCTCTCCAAAACCATTTGAGAATATATTTGCGTTGTTACCAACAAGACGGCCTACCATTTATTTGTCATTAATTTCACCAAGTCATGAAAGAAATTATTGTAGTAACTGTAACACATATTATTTAGTAGGAGCCCTTGTGCATTTCTCTTACAATAATTCATGCTTAAATTTATGGGACGCATAAAAATCCTGTGGTAGAGTGCCTGTAGGAGAACTAATGTATCTTGTATGACAGTTATTGACAGCAAAGAGAACTCCTAACTTGCAATATGTCCTAGTTAATTGGTACCTTTGGTCTCAAAGAAGACACATTAAATAAATGGGTTTTAATAATTTCTCTTTGTTTGAAATACACAGTGATATTTACAGTGACCTCATTTGGACTTCATCATCAGCTTTTTATAACGGGTTCCTTCAATCCCCACTTGGTAGCTGAGACTGGATCTTGAGAACAGATTAACTCACAAAGTACCATCTTCAAGCTTCAAGAGAATGGGGTTATTCCAAAATCAAATTTCAGCAGGTACCGAGTGTGGTTTGAAGGCGGCCTCTATTCTACATCTGCATACAGGAACATAAAGCTATAAGCAAGAATAAATAATTTGGCAATAAGAATATTGCCTTAACAAAGGAACTTCTAAGAACACACCAGGAAAAACTGAAGACACTCCAAGCCTTAAAAGAGGATATGGACTCTAGACCTTTCCTCATCTTCTTCAACACAAGAAAGAAGTGACAGCGTGAAATAAAGAAGCCCTACATCATAAGCTCAATTCCCATCCCGGACAAGGAACAGACAGGGCAAGGACTTGTAGCCTCCTTCCCCCCAGGTAGCTCCTTGAGGACTGACATGTTCCTCCCTTGCTGTGGGGCACAGGTCTCCCACACCTCAGGGGAGAACAGGCAGATGATACCTCACACAGAATATTTTAAAACTGGCAACAGAAGACAAAAGAGGTGTTGACCTAATAAAGCCTCTCCCTCTGAGCTGGGTCTCACAGGGACTCAGGTGGACATTAGAGACCACACAGTGTATCTGAAAAAGGACAAAATTTAAAATAACATATCCTGGTATTTCCGCCAAAGACCAGAAAAGTAAATTGTTCTGAGTACAGAAAGAGCTCTTGCGTATTAAGGAAACTTACTATTATATCACTGTAATATACATTACTGTACACTGCCTGCTAAGGAAGAGCGAACAATATTTGATTTGGCATAAAATTGGGACACTGGAGATACAAAACTTGAACCTGCACAAAGCCCGTCTCTCAGTCAAACCACCAAAACACTTTGAATATATCTGAAGTGACAAAGCCACTATAAGTTGATGCTGTAAACCACACATCTGTGGTGCCTCCCAAAAGGTTACAAATAGTCACCACTTCAGAGAAGTTGGATTTATTGTGTTACAAACCATATATAATACATTGGTACCCAAGGTTTGCAATTAAATGGTTAACTCTCGTAGACTTTAGGTTAATCTTTAACTAAACTGAAAGCAGTAACATCCCCAGGCCATCTCTCTTCATAAACTGGTAGCCACATGTTATTCATACCTGTTACTTCATGAAAGTCACACCTGAGTCACTTTTTCCCTTCTATACCATGCATTAGAACTCCTCCTTTCTTTTAACTCATGAATACTACACAAACAGGTTGTAATTTACAAGAGCTCCCTCCTTACACGTGTAACTGTTTGATAGTCTTTTGTGCAAATTAAAAGGAAAAAAAACTTTTCAAAAGGACCAAGTCAGTTCTCATGGGAATACCTCAGAAATCTATGCAAACATGCATGGTGCTTTTGTCTTCTATGTTTTGTTCTTGTGAATAAGAATTAGATCAACCAGATGTTTGCGAATAAGTGATTAAAATGGCATGTAATATCAGCAAATCAAATCAGCAGGTTTTATTCACAGGAACATTTGCAAATACTTTATTCACTCAACTCCAATCTGAGCTTCTTTGGCTCTACTTCTTTCTTCCAACAGCCTCTCCTCCTCTTGATAGCTTTTAGCAGATTTGTTGAAGTTTCATTCCTGCTGCATATCTCTGTTACTCTTAGTATTAAATCTGGTTTTGTGTTAATCGCACATTTAACACACCAGCACAGTCACAACTAGGAGAAGTTAGACTTGGGTTTTTTTTTTCCCCTTTTCCTACCTAGCTTCACTGCGAGGCACTACCAAGGAGAAAGGAGGATTCACATCTTGAAAACAGCAAAGAACAAAGCAGTGTGCAAACATTAAATCAGTAAGAATTTCCCATAAAATTCCTTTACACTTTAAGATTCAAGTCTGCATTAAGCACTCCTGACCTTCTGTAGCAAAAGACTGAAAGTTCTGCCACCCAGTTTTAATTCTTTTCCCCCGGTATATTTTTTCAACCAAACCTAACTTCAAGAAACAGGAAGGACACAACACTGTAAAAAATCATTAGCTAAGAAAAAACAGCAATGCCTTCATCTCTGTATGAATCACCTAACAGAAGAAAACCAAGGACACTGATTAGGCTTTTTGTGATGGGAAGCAGGATGAATGTTCTGCAGGTTACAGCTAATGAGGATACAATTTCACAATAGGCCTATTCTTTCCTGAGCACCTGAGTAATATAGGTCAGATGCTCAATTCGGGGGGAAGGGGTGCCAACTTTCTAGCATAATAATTCAATGGAACACCACAGGACAGTGACTGTGTAATGCTGCAGTGCAGTATAGACAGTGTCCCCAAATTCACTTTCTTATTTGTGTCACGAACTGCTCTCATTTCTGTCCCTGAGAAGAAATGACTCACCAACTTCTTAGCTCCCTGAAGAGAAGTTTGTGCTGTGCTCTCCCCACCCTCTGTTACTACTTTGTTTTCTTTAGGCTTTAACTGTTGTCCAATCTAAGCCTCCAGGACTAACACAAGGCAGTAGTTTTTTGTTACTCCTCTGGCTTTCTACATCCCTACTGCTCAAGGGGTTTTTTGTTTGTTTCTAAGAAAACTACAATAAACTTATCTTTTCCAAGCCACAGCAGAAGAGAAAGCAAAACAGAAATAGCACTTTTGTAAGACTAGTGGGGTTTAGGGCACCAGATGCTGATTTTGGGGAGAAGAAGAAAAGGGAAGGATGGCTGAAGCAAGCTTACAGCCTGGTATGTTATATCAGCATTTTCTACAAGAGCATACTCAAAAGAAGAGTGAAAGGATAAGACAACACAGGAAAGAATGAGGGAAAAATCTCAGATTGCTTTTTGCTACTATGCCCCCAAGGCATTGATGGAGTATTTTCAACCAGAACCCTGCTTGCAGCCTATTTGCAGTAGCAGGGCATTGTAAGACCACAGGAGCAGCTCTTAATGAATTAGATGTTTCCAAGGTGCTGTATTTCAAGTGACATAACATGTCAAGGTCTCCTGAGTACTGTTTATTCTTTAAAAGGCAATTTTATAAAGATTTTGTTCGCAGTTTAAGGTTGAGAAACACTGGAAACTAATGATTTGTAACCAAAATGAAATCCATGTCTCCTATTGATTTTGTTTTAGTTACTTGGAAACAATATTGATTCCCAAGAGATGCATCTAAACACTAAGTCTGAGACCTAAAGAATTTCCATACCATTGATTAATAGACACTATCTATCACTTTCACTTTTAATGAGACATTTTGTCTTCCATGAGCTACTGTATTCTATTGAAAGGTCAAATGTGAATTCTGTACAAGAGAGAAACATCAGCTTGCGCACCCAGCCTCAACTCCAGAACAGCTGATTTCTTTGCTGCTTTAATTAAATCATGAACAATTGTTCTCCTCCCTCTTCCCCAAAAGTTATCTTATTAGTGTGCTTTGTTCTTTTGATAGTCAGCTCTGTTGATATTTAACCTATGTTTTGGTTGGATGTTCTTTAAAATTAAGACTGCTTTTGCCCTGTGGTTTTATAGGACACAATAGAAACCTGATTCATGACCAGGTCAGTGCATTACAAATAATAATGATCCTCATTAAAGAAATCCCCATTACTCTTTGAGGCATCTTTCCTCTGGGCCAAATGCCATTATCTGTGCAACACTCTTAAACAAAACCAGCAAAACTAGAACTGACAGTCAATACAAAGCCATTCATAAAGAAAGCTGATTTGCAACGATATTCACGAACCCATTGGGAAATACATATCACTAGGAATTCAGTAAGTGATACAAGTGCTTATTATACATTCAGCTTGGTAAACGATGAGAAAATTTCCTCCCGGCCTCAGAGAGAATAGCTTTAAACAAATCCTTATGGATTAACGATACTTCCAGTAGTACTTGGCAGCACACAGACAGAATACACAAGTTACCACAATAGGAAGGATAAAAAAAATAGGGAATTTGCATCCACAGAAGTTTGAGGTTACAGAGTAGCAGGGCATCATCAGCCAGTTGCAAACCCACAGATGGGAGCAGCAGAGCCCTAATCCAAAACCGCTGAAAGGAGAACCAGGTTGAAATAATAATTCAGGTTGAAATGGCCCTTGGGAGGTGGTCTCAACCCCAAGCATCTGCCGCCTCTTGCCCTTCCACAGAGCGCCTCCACGGAGAGCCTCTCTCATACCCCTCTAATGCCATGCCTTTGGGTGGCCAAATTTAGATCCTCCCCCCCAACCCCAGTCCCCCGGGCTGCCAATGCCTCTCGGCTGACACTCGCTCTACCCTGTGCCCAGCCGACGGCCATCCCCAGAGAACTCCCCAAAAACGCAATGACATCAGGGAACACCAGTTCTGCTGCACAGCAGAGCACTTGGGCATCTGCTTCATTTTATATGCGTAAATGCCCTGGTTTAGGACAGCAGGACAATTTGATACTTCGGAGCTGAGAAAATCATGACTGGAATTGGGTGAAATCATGAGTGGCACTTACCAATTCAAGGGATTCATCCCCACCCCAACAATCAATAAGAGAAGCTGGTTTTATTTAAAACATGCATTTTTCTTTATAAATAGAAGTTTCAATATATTATGAAAATATTCATCAGTGCCTAATGTTACTGGGCTTCTAGTGAAGCATAGTAAATTAACAAATTAAATGGTAATATTCAAGCACTATATGCTATTGACAAAGTTTATGAAAAAAAGTGAGGAAAGGGGGGATCACTGTCTAAGCATTGAGCTGGAGCCTGGTATATAATAAACTCAACCTTGGCATTTTAGCTCTCTCCACAACAGGTTCCAAGAATATATTCTCCTCACCTTCTCCTCCATCCCCCAGTCTAGTCCAGATTAGTATGTAATTCTTTCAAAGTAAAACAACAGCTAGGATTTGCACATTCAGTAATTTCTTTCCTTGCTGTAATCTATTAATAAAAATTAACTTTGAGAATGCCAAAGCCACAGAAAGTTATTTTTACCAGAAATCATAAGTTCAATTCACCAAGTGCTGATAATACTGTCCTTCATAAATCAGCATTAGATGACATGTTAAAGGAAAATGGGAAATATATTTTGAGTACATTTTACTTTATTATTCAGTACATTTAATGTTCATTTATTTTAAAATATCAGCTTTCTGCATAAATTTAACTCCAGTTTCTATTCAAAAGCCAGATCAAACCTTAGTCAAAATGGATCTAGTAAATAAGTTATTCAGGCCTGTTTAGCAAAACCAACTTAAAATGAAGGAGCTAACCCAATGCGTGTCAGAGCTATACATCTGTTCATGTGATATAGTGGATACATCGTTAAACTCTAAATGCTAAATTTTGGATAATGACTTGACTTCATTGAAAATCTATATTCTAGCAGTTACTAGTTAATCAGAACAAACCTCCCTTCAGAACAATGATCTTTGAAAGTATAAATAGAAACCAAAAATAACACTGACGGCAATACAAGCAGAGTTTTTGATCACTGTCTTAGATCATCCATTTCAACCGATACTTTCTAGACCTACCTGACAAGCACTGAAAAGCACCAGCATAGCCTCCCCAAACCTGCACCCCCCTCCCTGCTGGCTGTGGTGAGATCTGGATTAGGCCCTACCTACAATAATGTCCCAAGGGAGCAGCAAGGGAATATTATCCCTTGGGCAGGTATGAGGCAGAGGTGGAAGAGCTGTGCCCGCACCAAATCCCCGCAGACACAGAGCCCATCTCCTCTCCCAGCAAAGCCACCACTCATGCTCACAGGCTGTATGAGGTCTGAGCCTTCACAAAACACAGTGCAGAACTGCAATGAGCCTTTTTGCCTTCTCATACTCCAGACACAACCGCAGAATCAGCCAAAGTAGTGCCACACATCACCTATAATAAATGCATCTGTAGTAAATGGCAACCAACAGTAATTCTCTCAATCTATCCACTAGTATTTAGGGACTAGAGGACAAAATGCTGACCATATATATAGCACGCTGCACAGGATCCATTTTATTGCTGAAAAATTTGGCACTTATCATGTCATAAATCAGCACTGAGAGAATAAGCACATCCGTTTTCCAAACAGTACATTAAATCAATTGTCACCAAGAAAATAAGAAGTGTGGTAACGACATGAGCAATTGTACCCTGCCTGGAAGACAGAGAATATAAGCAGTTTCTTTAATTGTATTTTGGCAGTTCCATTCGCACCGATATAATCAGGTTGCATCAGCAATTCTATCGTGATCACCCTTCAGAGATTTACAACCCACCTCAAGAATGGCTTCCCAGCGCCAAAACTTTTGGGGTTCATATTCTTAATGTGCAAACAGGCAGGTTGAACACGAATGTGCAAAAACCCAGGTTCTCCCTTTGCAAAAACATGGTCACACCTTTTTTTTTTTTCCTGTGCAGTTCTTTTACAGCACTACAAATGCAGGGAAATAGCTGGAAAGAGAAAATCATTAACTGGAACAGCAGCAGCTAATCCATCTGCAAATGCCCACTCCCTCCCGCAGCCACAGTGAAGCGGAGCTCCACCACGCCAGCTGAGGCCCAATTAAGAGCTCCTGGTCCCAGGTGTTTGTAGGTGAGCACTTTACTAACAGCAGCCCAGAGAAATCCAATTACTCCCAAACTCTTAGGATGCGAATGATCACAAATATTTTTAGAATGGTTATTATGGTTTTAGGGTAACTGTTAATCTAAATAAGTCCCACAGATCAAAACAAATGGTTTACCAGGCACTGGTGTTAAAAAATGAATGCTGTAATGAAATTCTCCTTGAAAGCAGTTTACCTTTAAAAGCTCATTCTTAAAGTTCTTCCTCCTGCCCATATACCCGAGGGTTTCTACTGCCACCTCCTACAGTCTCGAGGTCCAGATCCACCAAGATACAGGATCAGATCCAAAAAACAAGTTACAAGGTACTCACAGAAGTCAGCTGGATAAATCCCAGCTACTAAAAAAAAAAAAAAAAAAAAAAAGAAGTTTCCCTGTTATGTACAGAGATATTAGATAAGTTGTCCTTAAAGAACAAAATGCTAATGTCAGACTCCATGACAGATGAAGCGACTGAGATTAGCCAAACAAAAATAATCATGTGCTACTGGAAAGGTAATTAAAGCTGAAGTTCCATCTCTGTATTGCAGAAACCTGCAATTAAGGGAACCACCTGCATTTCAGGCACACTTATTTGGATGAGAAACTGAGTAAACAAGGTAACGTATAAAGAAATCATGTTCTTACATACTGTTTCAAGGTACAAATATTCAAAATATATCCTTTCAAAGCACATATATTAGGAACAAAAATGTATAGGAAAGAAAACCTGTTTCAAAACAGCAACTACCCAGTTTTAGATAAAGGATGCTTTCAAAACTGCTGAAAATATCAATTGTCCTTAAAAATCAAAGGGCCTTAAATATCAAAGATCCTTAATTTTCCCACAAATCCAAAAATTCAAAAAAATACCTGGTAAACCTTTTGTATTGCTGTTATGACAGTGTGCAATTGTTTCCATTGGTATATTAATTCAGATTTATATATGACACAAGCTGGTTAGTAGAGCAAGCTTAACCGCTGACGTTTCAGCATTCATGTTCTGAGAATTACCTAGAATTTTTAGTAGATTTTTCTCCCTTACACTTAAAGAAGAGAGGTGGCTTTGAGATGTTTTCCTATTCAGACCACTAGGTTTGTCTCAATTGCTAGGGCTTTTCTTATTGCCAGAGGTCATAAGGATGATAGGATATCTGAAGATAAACATAGATATGGTCTTTTAGTTTTGGTTACATATCTGGCCTTAATTCCAGTGTTTTACATTAAGCTAAGTGCTTAAGATGTTACCAACCTGAGTTTCACTTCAGAGTTTCCATTGCTCACCAGACAGCTTCGACACTTATAAAACCAATCAAATTACATATGTATAAATGCATGGCATCATGTTCTGTTACCTACCACACAGCTTGTATTTTGGCAAAAATAAGAAATACAGAAAGGACAAAATATATTAGATATCTACAAAGGTCACTGTTAAACATTCCCCAGCCTTAATGTTACCTGGAATTCTCATTTGTCACTAACTGCAGAGAGACAGCCTGGTACCCTACCAACTTCATCTTTTTGTAGTGGCACAGTAAGAAATTTCAGTCTCAAGCATTTAAAACTTTGGCAGAGTGAAGAAAGGAGAACAGACACAGTTAATGTCCAGGTGGCTTCCCTGTACCCAAGAATGCTGAGAAGACAGTTGTAATTTCCCTTTTTAAAAAAGGGCAAGATATTTATGACAGTCCTTTTCCTCATGTCTGGAAAGAGTACTTCATCTGCCACTGAATGCTACAAACAGCTTTCATTCGCTTAAAGGATATTTGTTGAAGTTAAACCTCCTCTTCCTCTCCCCATGTTATTTATCGTATGTACAGCTGTAAATCCCAGAATGTCCTAAGTAAATCCTTGTAAGACCTTGTTTATGCTTCTGCCCTTCCTTAGAAGCTGGTCATTAACAAAGCACACGCAGGTATTAAAGGTAAAGTTTATGTCTAAAGGGTTTGCCAAAGTATGTTGGCATCCCTATCCTCATATCTGTCTTTTTGTATAGTTACATCATAGAAAACTAGACTTTATACATCTTTACCAGCATTTACACCGTATTTCTCTTAGCATTCAATATGTAAAGCCAAACTACTCTACTGTAATATTCAGGAAGACATACAGAACAGCTACAGGCCAAATGCCAAAACATTTCAATGAACATAAATACAAATTAAAAGCAATGAGGTAATTTTGAAGTGCAGGGAAGTAAGGACTGGACTGACAGTACTGGAGAGCTGAGTTACACCCAGTCACTCAGGTGTGGATAAAGGCAAAGAGAGGAGGGAGGAGAGAGGTGGTTGGAACAGTCCCAGGAACCTCCATTACCAATAGGGCTGTCCTTCTCTAGAGAACACCACAGAGGATGCCAGTGCTTGCAAAGTAGAGACAGTTGTTAACCACCCTTAGAGAACAAGCAGCAGAGAGGGCAAAGGAAAGGCATCCCAGTTTAGCACACTTAATAATGCACCTTATTATCTTTACACTTTTTTCAACCTTTGTTCCATTAGAAGAATTTTGGGTTTGCAAGCAACTGGGTCACATTTGTTTGTGAGTGTAGCTTCCATTTAAAGAAATAAGCCTTGCCAAGGAATATGAGGATATCCATAATGCAGTTTTTCTGCTAACATAGAAAAAGCATTAAAGATGCTCTGAAGAAAGGTGTTCAGATATAAATGCTTCCTTGAAGCATTCGGCAGTGTCTACAGCTCTAATGCAGGTCTGAAGAAGTCAGTAGTTTCCCTTTTTTGATGGAATTTGGGTTTGGTCTTTGGTGAAAAAAAAAAGAATAATAAAATGTAGCCATCAGAGTTTTTAAAAGAGCTCCAGTAAATGCAGCTATTGCTGCATTACAGCACTAGTAAACAAAATCATTACCTGTAATTCATCCATCTCCAAGAGAACTTCCCTTGAAGAACTACAGATCTGTGACAGAAAAAGAACATTATCATCCTTTTTATCCCAGATCCTAGGAGAAGGAAATATGCCAGAGAAAGACAATAAGACATTGATTTCCACTGTAAGAATGAAAGAATGACTCATCAGATGTCTCCTCTGAATAAAAAGTTCACGTTCACAGTAAAGGGAGAGAAATCCTACCCTAGGCTTAGGTGTTACACAGGGAAGAAAAAAAGATTTACAGAGATCCTTAATAAACTCATGAGATACATCAGAGAAATACGAAATCCTGGCCAAAGATTTAAGCGAAAACAAATTTGGGAAAGGATTTCATGTTGTTTAAGGTCTTTTGTTCGGCTTTTAATGCGTTCACACTTTTTAATACCCTCAAAATCCCATGGACTTCTCAAGATAAAACTTGCAAAATTTCCTTTTCCCAAAAACCAATGTGCTTGAGGTGCTCCGCACTACGATGCAATTTGAACACAGCACCCATTCCCACCTGCACAACACAGAGCTCTAGTCGGACACTAAACAGCAATGGATTTCATAGAAATGACGTACGAGAAGGGAGACATGTAAATATTGCTAGAATAACATCTCATCGTTTTTGTCTTCCTAAACAGTGCTCTGACATGATAGATGTGCTGCTGACAGCCAGTGTTATATTGGTTGCCACTTCTAAAGATCATGTTTTAAATCTAAAGTGCAGAAACAGCTACATTGTAGGCACTAATAAACAAAGAGCTTTTTGACAGCTATGGAAAGGGGAGAAGTTAGACACATGCTGCCAAGTTAAATTAAACCCAAAATTCAGTGTTTATAACAAGCTTTAGCAAAAAGCTAAAGACAATCAAAAAGTTTCCAGAATATTATTTCTTTTCATTTTAATGAAACCAATGAACAAGCACTTCTCGCAACATCTAACTCCTGGATCTCTAGTCCACCAAGGATATCACTAAAAGTGGTGCTGCGCTAACAAGCCACGAACTTTCACCTACAGCTGGTATTGGGGACAGACTGGGCATACCATGGCATTTACCACAGACAGAATAAACCAAAGCTTCAATATTTCCACAGAAGTACCCCACGTTCCTATCTCAACCGCTGTGCACAATCATCATATCGTCACTGCCCGGGTCCAGGGGCGCATTTTGCAGGTACTGGGTTCCAAATGCCATCAACACACCCCAGTTCACACTACATTTCTGCAGTACAGTAATTCACCTTCCATGCTCAGAAGTGAATTGAACGGAGTTTATAAGATTGAGAGGAGGAAGAACACCTGTAGCACTTCCTAGGGTTATATATTTATACTGAAAATTGGAAGGCATTAGAAAAACTGTTCTGTTGAACAATATTTTGTGATAGCACACATTTGACAGGAAGAACATTCAGATACTTATCTAGCAATAGTTGTGGGTTGTTTAGATGGATGGAAAATAAAAGGAGCATGAGTCAAGGCCATAAACCTTCTGATTTATAAAGAGATGTCACTGTATTAGTAAAAAGGCGATTCAGTCAATATCCAGGAAGCTTTGAAGTAAATGTGACTTACAACTAAATAAGAACAGACTGTGAAATTTTATATACTCTGCCACTGAAAAGTCACACTAGAAAGCATCCATTCTTATAAATGATCTGAAATTCACAATAATTTCTGAATGGCTATTTCAGAGATGGATTGCAAATGCATTTTACTAAATACCTGTATCTTTGCTTATTCTTCATGCAGTGAACACTCATTTCATTTTTCTTCTTCAGAGACAATAACTCTGTCAGTACTGAGGAACACCGCCAAGTGTTTGCTGTGCACAGCTCGGGGAGAGCAGCAGTTGGGCTCACAGGATGGGTACAACAGAAGAATACAGAGACACAAGAAAGGAAAGCAAACACTCTTATCGAGAGCAGAAGCTTTGTAAAGCTTTACAATTCACAAAAGCACAGGGGCACCTTAGTGCATGTAGTTAAGCTATAACAACATGATTTCACATGATTATCCATCATCATTGGAACCTTCCTGAATTCCTTGCAGGATGTGAGATTTCCTGATACCTTTCAGTTAACCCACCTCTTTAATCTCACTTCACGGGAGTAAAGGAGAATTGACAACATTAACGCCTGCTGCCCCCGCCCTCCCCTGTTTTCTCTCCAGGTTCCCTGGCACACAGCAAGGGTAGGCAGAGCCGTACACACTGCAGGAGCTGCAGCAGCCACCATCAGTGTGGCTTCCCAGGGCCTGACCCTGTCACTGCTACAATAGTGACACGCTGGGGCTGAAAATACGAAGGAAGGCACATCTCCTGGAGCCCAGAGGCTCCCTGCACCACAGGTCCACACACTACGCCAGTACAGCACAGCAGCTCTGGGCTGCACCATGCTTCACCCCTTACATGGGGCTTCACACCTTAAGAGGGACCTGCAGCAAACTAAGAATGAGCATCACCATCATGGCATGAGCCATAGGTACCATAGAATTAATTCTTCCGGGATGTCATAGGTACTACAGCATTAGCCACAGATATTAATGTGATTTGTGCTCTTGGGGACCTGACTGCATTTCTCTGAGTTAACATATTTCTGTTCTACAGACAGCAACATCAGCTTTTCAACGCATCTCCAAAAAACAGTTATACAAATGTGCCTGTTACTCTCAGTGCAAATCCATGACTTTGCAGCAAGAAAGGATATTGAAGATCCAGTCAGACATCAGCAGTTATGGAGCTGCTTGTAATTTGTGTTAAACAGAAGTTGCAGCAGTACAACGTGACAGACAGACCCTAGAGGCAGCGTAGGAGGTGCAGGTTCTGCTCCTACATCTGCTGCTGGCCTGCTGGGTGACCTTCAGCTAGTCCATTCACTTCAGCATCATGTCTATAAAGCAGAGCCAATACACCTGACCTCCCTCAAGATGAGCTTTGAGCTCTAGCCACGAAAAGCTCTGTGCAAGAGCACGGGTGTATTGCATTACTGCACGGATACATTAGCTCAGTTCTATAGGGATCAGTTTACAACACAGACAGGCAGAGAAAAATAGCTCAAGCTGTCCCCAGTGAAGGGACGCTTTCAGAAGAGTTACAGAAATCTGCCAGATCTCTGAACCCAGGAGTCTGGACACTGGGCGGGATTATGAAAGGACTCAGTAACTACAACACAAGCTCTATAGGAATAACCATGCTGGTGTCATGAGATGGACATGATTTGGGGAAGGGAAGAGTATTATTGGGTTTTGTGGATTTATTTTTTTTTTTACTGCTGTTTTGGGGTAGGTTTTGTTTCATTTTGGTTTTCACCGTTTTAACTCCTTCCTCTATAAGACCTTTTCATTTCTGCCAAATATACCACATTTCTGTTCTTAGACACACACTCTTGTATGAAAGAAACTTCATTAAAACTAGTGAGTTCTTCAAGACAAAGCACAACTGAGATGGTAAATCAGTGATTGTTCTTAAGAGTGTATCTTTTTATGTTCCAAGCTGGGAGAAGCCAAGGCCTATGACCTGCACAAAAATACATACTCAAAGGTCAACAGCCACACAGAAGGTCCCAGTAGCCAACAGCAAATACATCCAAGACATGGCAGCCTAACCTTCCCCTCATCTCTTTCCAGGTCTAGGATATTGAAAAAAAAGCTGTTTGAGGACACTTTTCAAAAAAGCCTTTGTGAGCCTCTGAAGCGTGACCTCATTCTAAACCATTAGTAACCATGTTTGGGGATCAAACTAAAATTCTAGGAGTAATTAGAAAACTGGAAAGTTTTCTGAACACACAAACAACATGAAAGATAGTTGAAAATCCAGTAATGTAAGAAAAATGGTAGTGGGGAATGAAAATGAACAGAAACAAGAAGATTTCAGAAGAAAGGATGGCCAAACCATTTCGCCTGCAACTTGTAGCACAAGGATAACAATGAAGTGGATGTTAATGAGAATAGCAATTTTACCAAATCATGTTTTGACATTCATATCAGATGAAAACCTGTGCAGTCAAAATATCAATGTTTTAAGAGAATACAAATAAAATTCCTCCCCTCCTCTATTTTTTTTCCCTTTTTAAGTAAAACCCTTTATTTTCTTAGGATTAGATACCATCACCAAAAACACTGTGGATGAGGACCAGACTACTCAGTTCTCTCATGACCAAGCTTCTCAGTTACAACCAATACCTGAAATACAAGAAATCCTGCAAATACAGCGAGTAACAAAACCAGCAGCAGTCAACAGCCTTTTACTTTAGGCCTTATAAGTGAGTTAAAATCAGCTGCACACAAGAAAACCTGTTATTCTCCCACTAGCTAATTACTGCCTGATTAACTTACACACCTGCAATTCCAGCGGCTCTCCTGAGAGCACAGGATTGAAGTGCAACCCGGGGCTGTAAATGAAAGTATCAGTTTGTACAGAGGAAAACTGCTTGTTTTCAGCTATGGCCAACACAGCTCCTGATTATGACAGAACTTCTTCCCTTCCAAGGAGCATTGGCATCCTGCATATAGCAGCTAAGAGAGTAACAAAGGCTACTACTTTTCTGTGTGTTTGGTTTTTTCCACTTTCAAGCTGATTCCCACGGACCCCTGCATTACCTGACAGCACACTGACATAGCTGTTAATTTGCTGGAAGGTGAGCACCAAGCTGTACCTTTCCAAGGGGTTTCATGACATTCAGCCACTGCTGGTATCTAGTCAGATGTTTTTTCAGATATTTTTACAATCAGTAATGAAAGGGTCACATTGCTGCTGCTTTTCAAGTGTGTACATCCACTTGGTTCCACAAATAATTGCAGCAAATGCAAACTCAACTTTTTTTTTTAATCATGTCCGGTTCAGAGGAAGAAAGATGACGTAAGCTATTGTTAAAGGTTTTGCAGTTATTGTACTCAGGCTCCAAATAAAAATTCTTTCAACTTAGAAAAGTTCAACCCGTTACTATGAAAATTTCGAGACATCTGATACAATAGTACCTGCTCTTCCTTGCTATGTGCCTGAAAACCTTTACATGGGAGTCCAATTACCAGTCTCTCACATGAATACAAAAAGCAGCTGTAGCTCCCAAAATAGTGATAATTTAAAACCTTCTGAAATCAGCCTGCTTGAAGAGACATCTTGCTCTTTTGGTCAGCTGATTAATGAATCCTGAAGCCCCTGAAACACTGGCATACAGAAACCTCAGTAAAGTTTTTCCACTATCATCAGATAGAGACTAACACTGTGCCCAATCCTTTATTCTTCCCATACTCGACGTGGAAAGCAAGCCCTGAGGATAGCCAGCCTGACTGAACATTTCTAAGAGGAGCCTGAGAGAGCAGTAACAAGGTCCCTGCATCCACACAAGGCTTTCACAGCACTCCTGCTGGCCCGGGCCATTGAGTCCATTCACCCTCCACCTGCAGGCTGAACCTGCCCCTGAAACAGTACCAAGGAGCAAAGCACTCCCAGGACTCTTCTTCCCTTGGAGGTATGAGAAAGGCTTGAAGTAGGCCTAATCAAACCTTTGCAGATTTCTCAAGTATCAGAAATCATCATCTGGAAAAAGCATTGCACAGGATAAAGAAAAGTGTAGCTGGCTGCAGAAGTCAGCCTCACGCAAGTATCTTAGCTTAGCTACAAATCCTCCATAACACACACCCAGCCGTTGGCTTAGGGTGGCCAGAAGCCACAAACTGCTGGAGGCAGCCCAACATGGAACAGGATGTCTGTTCCCTCCACTGTCATACTCTGCTGCAAGCAATCACTTGTAAGCACAGGTCAGGGCAGGATACTGTACCAGACAGCGCCTTGGTCTCACCCAGTACACATGCTTTTATGGCTCTGCTCTCCCTTTAGCCATGGAAAAGGTGTTCAAAGCAAGGTTTTGCAACACAGCTCAGCAACACCCCACCGCTTTCCTTGAATATGCAAAAAAAATTAAAAAAAAACCCAAACAAAAACCCAAAAAAAACCCACAAACCCTTGCTGATACATGAAGCATTGTATCCTTGGTCTTGCCTCACATCTCTGACAGCAATCAGGATCCAGGGTGGGAGAGTGTTTTCAGAGGGAAACTCACCCACACCAGCAACCTTCCCTTCATTTGCTCTGCTAATGAACCCACACTGGCAACCTGGGGGGTCCCCTGCTCACACAGCCCTGACAGTGCAAGAGGGGATTTGCCTGGGAGGAGTGAGCTTAAGAAGAGAGCTTCACACTAAAGCTCCCTGACGCATAACTACGGCTTGCTTGAAAACAGGACTCTCACGTGCCACTAAGTTCATTTATATTTTTTTTATAAATGATAAAATAATTTTCTGTTGAGAACCTTTTGTATTAAAACCTGCTCAGCAGATATGAAATTAATTTGGTGTTATAACCAACCACTCTTACAAACTCTAGGAAGAGACAAGTGTGAAAATTACAGTTATTTATATTCAGACAAACAGCCGACAAGAGTGCAAAACAGCCCAGTAGCACAATAGCAACAGCTCAGAGTGAAACAAATTAGCCTGGCATTTTTAATTAAAAATTTTCTGCTTCCCAGAATCTACCGATCGTAGTCTCTTTCTCCATGTCACAGATTAACAGAGTATCCTTTAACTGCTTTTATGTAACAAACCATTCATACATTAAATATAGAAAATATTAAAATTAGTTACTTTATCTTTAAAGGCTCTTCCTTGACATATATGCTGTAATTGAAATTTTCAGTGATGTATCCTAAAAGAAATTGGAGGGTGGGGAAACTAGAAGCTTCCTTTGACTGGTAAATCAGGGGGAGATTGTTACTTTTTTTACTACTTTTAGAGTTTGGATTATCTAGCTCACTTAAACCTCACTCTTGATTTCAAGTAACATTACGCTATTCCCTGGTCAAAGACAATTAATTGTTTTGGTGCTGCACGATGAGATGCTTGCACGTTGTACAGTGCTGCTAACTTGTGGCATCTGATGTTTATCTTCAAGCTGAAGCTCCTGAATGATACTTAAGTTCCACAGTATGTTTTAAGACTCCTTTCCACTTTTGTGGCTATATAGAAAGGATTTAGCCACTGAGCAGTTCAAGACTGGAAAACAATCTGAAAAACTTTAGCACTCCCTTAAAAGCTAAGCCAATGTTTTGATTTTCTTGGTGCCTGATGTAGGACTTTGCAGTACTGTCACAGGTCTCAAAACATATGAGAGTCTGGTGACTTCCTAAACATCACAAGTGTTTACATCTCACTGAAGCTCAATAGGTTTAAGTGCAAACTTCTGCACTTGCCTCAACGATAGCCAGGGCAAAGAGAAGATTCTCCCAACTTTTTCTTAAGGAAACATACTTAAGCTCCTATTTACTCTTCTGCCTGCAAAACCTATCAGCCAACATTTTAAAAACCAAAGCAGAGGCCGAGAAGCAGGACAGACATGGTTAGGTGCTCCCTTCTGGTCTGTGTCTCCAGTGTGGTGGCGGTTTCCCATGGAGGCAGCAGCACTGAGTCCACTTCCCGATGGCTTCCGAGTGTATGGGAGGAAGAAAGAAGAGAGATGAGGGTAATTTCTTTCCCCTGTCCTCTTGAATAATGCAAATAATAAATAGTAAAAAGTCTCATTCTCTGCAAAATTACAACTGTCAGGTACTCACCATTCCCCTACCACAAATTAGGCAATTATTTCTCAGTTTAGGGAAATGCTCACCTGCCATTTCTGTCCACTTCTGTTTAAACACAGGCCTCAGGGGACTTTAATAAATTGAAGCAGTTCACAGTCATTGCCAAGATACAAAATGTGTTTATTTTTTAGCATCACATGTTGGACTTAGGGAGGCAGGAAGAGGGATGGAATTGTGCAGCAGCAGCATAGTTATGTGCTTGGGAAGCAAAATAGGTTTTCTAGTTCTAAATCAACTTCTTGTCCTGAAAAAAAACCATTACAAATATGCTGATATTTCTCATACCCTATACAAAAACCACACAACCCAAGGAAACTGTGCAATATCTTCCTTCCTCCCTATTTTAACAGGGATCTGAACTTTTTGGGGTATGAGAGGTATAGCACACACACTGGGACAATAGCACTTACTTGCTATGAGACTGTACAAGTAAAACCATTTGTTAAATTGAGTCTAATTACTCCAGTTTAATTAATTTAGAGAAATTTAGCATGGGTTGGCCTTTTTATATCCCAAATGAACAACAGAGATATTTCTAACCTTCCACATCATCAAAATTAATTAAAATATCATACATATTTTTTCTGAGTACAGAATGATGCAGGACTGGAAGGGACCTCAGAGTTATTCAGTCCAGGACACACCTGAGGGGTTGTATGACACAAGAAACCTTTGCAAACATTGACGGAAAGCACCTACACTTCCCTATGCTCATAAACAAGCACACAATATGGGGTGACAGACAAGGGAGGGAAAAGTTAAACACAAAAAATTAACATACATAAAAACTACTTTTTGTGGTATTCAGAATGCAAATTCTCTGTGGCAGCATTGCACAAAACAGTCCCAGGTGCGTTTGGGCTTATCCCCAGAAAAGTTAGCTAGTCCTTTGATTAAGAAAAGTTGATCAAGTCTATCCTCCTGCAGCCTGGTGGAACACACCAGGTTACAATCATCTACCCTACCACTGCCACGGCAGGTGTGTTACTGTTGACTGGCTGCTCTTCTTGGGCCAGTTGTGACTGCCTGCTAAAGGATCCAAAGTTGCTTATTAGCTGAGGAATTGGGCACTGGAAGATTTTTTGGCATTCAGTATACTTGCAAATCCATCTATGAAATGTTTTGATGTAGCTGCACCAATTGCCTGAATCACTTAGTCCCTCATTAATTCATCTGATTTTGATATTACACATAAATAAGTCATCAACATGATTTCTTGCAGAGGCTTAATGGGCAAAACAGTCACATAGCAATGAAAGAAAACGGTAAAAATATGCATATAACACACACATTGAGCATTAACTCAAACATATCTACACATAATTTAAAGTGAACTATGCTCACTGTTCATGAATGTAGCAGCTTTCCGTAAATCAAGCACTTTATTCCAAGGCAAGAAGAGAAGGGATATAAAATGTCATTTTTGTTTCTTTAAATCTAATTTGATACCATAAATACTAATTATTTTTATTTTTGTTACTGAGCAGGACTGTTACTGTCAAAGTTACTTGGGTCCCTAATATTGTATTTCCACATTTTGAAGTATTAAGATTTCATTTAACAGTAAATTATGAATTTTCTTATAAGTAGCACTTGTTTGGGGGATAACTAATATCCCCTGTTGTTAATTTTTTTTTTTTTTTCTTTTTTGCTCTTAGGTGATTACATGCGTGTCAGCCTTAATTCCACCTCACCACAGGTGTTTGTCTAGCAGCGTGAGCAAAAGCATTCAGTGAAAACCTGCATTCAGTTTGGTTTTTTTCTAGTGGGATTATTGTGATGAGGGCATTTTTTACCGGATTTTGTAACTGAATAAACAGGTATTTTGTTGTATTGTTAACGCTACCCTTTTCCACTATAAAACTGGGGAGGGGGGAGATTTTTATGGATGACTAGGAAACCAAGCATCAGATGAAAAGGTAACACACCTACAAGTTCAGAACACTAATGAATCCCGAGTGTCCTGTAACAGTGTTCTGCTTGTTAGCCTTACCATTAAGCAGTCTTGCTGGAAAGTCTACATATTTTCTTCCAATTGCCATCAGCATATGAAAAAATATGCTCGTGCTCCTTGCATTATCTTCTAAGGCACTCTCTCTCCACCAGCCTCCCCACAGAAGCTGAAGGATGGGGCAGACCTGAGGCAGGAACCTGATCATTGGCAAGACTGGAGTGTGGAAAAACAAAACCCAACCCATTTGCTACATCTCACCCTCTGCAAACGAAATGTTTGTAGGAAACCTGGGGCTAAATCATTTGTAGATGACCTGATTCTGCAGCACTTACCCTGTGAGGAGAAGCCGAGGCAGCCCGGATTCTTCAGCCTAGGAAGAGGCTACTTCAGGGGGACCAATGTCAGCCACCCATCCTTATGTCAAGGTTATTAGAGAGATGGAGCCACATTCTTGCAATGTGCCTTTAGCAACACCTATGACTGCATCAGTGATTACCTTCATAAAAAATAATCAACTTCATAGAAGTGTATCAACTGAAAGCTATGCTTATAAAGAGCAGAGAAGCAGACAAGAAAAACCATGCACAGGCCATGCCTAAAGAGGTATACAAGGGACAAAAAAAAATAAAATAAAATACTGGACAACATTTGACTGCAGGGAATTTAGAGGAAGAGAAACAAGATGACTTCACCAGGCTCACAGCAGTGACTAACAGGGCCTGAGCATCACCAAGGCTGCTGGCATCCTCCTGGAGCACTCCAGCCCACCCAGTTGAGCACATCCAGGAGATACTTCGTAATAAACAGTATACGTGTGGCCACATTACTGGTGGCAGGGGAGAGGGCAGAGAGAATGTGTCCCGCTCTATACCACTTGGTCTTAGTGCTAGAGAGCAGCCATCACCCATTTAATTCACCATTACAACTGCTTTACTTGCTACCATAGATGCAGGTTCCCCACCAGCGCATCCAGGCTTTAAGTTCTGAGCACTCTTCCTTCTCTGCCTTGTTTTGGCTTACATTTCTTTCTGCAATGATTAGATGAAGAATGATTAGAGACCTATAAATAAATTCAGTGAGTACATAAGATTGTAACACAACAATATTTGGTTTCCTCCTTGCTATGAAGTTGCATTGCTTGCTGCTAATCTGCAAACCTTGCCTCCCGTCATCCAGTTAAGTGCAAATCTTAAGCTAACTTTTGCTTATAAAGAATTTGCATTTACAAGAACTTTGCTATCATTCATATGGTGAAGTCTGCATCGTGATTTGTATGCAAGACTCATAGGAACAGCATAACCTAGCTCTCGATGTCATTTTATCTCGTGAATCCAGCCTTCAACCTAACTCATGTTAGATGAAAACAAATCTTAAAATATTTCAACCAGCGCCAGCAGAGCATCTTTAAGCAACACCACCTTTCTATCACACTTTATTTCTCTTTGCATTTAAGGCAGCACTGTCAGTAATCAGTCAGCATTTTTCTTTATTCCAGCCTTTTCCTAAAAAACACAAACCCAGCAAATTAAATAGAATTGGAGTTGCCAAGAGCGAAGCCAAATAAACCAGTACATATTTAATTAAATGAAAACTACTTAAACAACTAATTCTGCTAGAACCTCCATGTTATGCATGCTGTATCACATTATAGCAAATGAAAACCTCTATACAGCACCATTAATGCAGTTACATTATTTGTGTTAAAGATCAAGGAATTGACAGCTATAGAAATTAAAGACAGTTAAAGTAAAAAACTCATACAGAGCTCTCCAAAATGCATCCAAAGTCCTCTGGGAGCAAAATATCTTTATGTTTCCAGTGCTTCTCCAATCCAAATAGTCTGAAAACAGCAACAGAGATTGATTTTTACACAGAGATGGGCCCAGATGGCAAGCTTCCAGTTTGAATGTGGGTGTATTCAAATTCAAAGCTTTGGCTTATGTTAATAAGCATTTTAACACTTATGCCTCCTGTCAGAGGAGGAAAAAAAAATAACAGTATGCTGAGCTATTGCACAAGGAACAGGAACAAAGAAGAAGGAACAGCAAAACTAAACCAATCTCAAAGAACTTTAGGGACAGGTTCAGCTTAGCTGAGGGATGATAATTCTTGCTACCCTCTTACAGACTGCCTTCTTATAGAGCTTAACGATACTTTACCTAATTTGAGAAAGACCACCACTAAATTGACTCCAAGACTGAAAACTAAAGAGGGCAGCATCTTCATATGCAGGTTGGGAGTTACCCAGCAAAAAACATATGCTGGGAAAACATATTTTGACGTTTTGCCTTTTGCAACAATAAATTCAAGGCTTGAAGTATTGGGAAATGTTCCACCATCCGCGTAGATGCAGTGCTGAGGGACATGGCTTAGTGGTAACTTGGCAGTGCTAGACTAACGGTGGGACTTGATGATCTTAAAGGTCTCTTCCAACCAAAAGCAATTCTATGATTCTATGAATTGTATACCAAGGTAAAGAGGGGAGGGGAGAAAAAAAAAAAAAAGAAAGAAAGAGTTTCTATTAACCTCCAAAATCAGATGAGGATTAATGACATCTTTGATTCTAACAAGGATTAGGAAAGGCAGTCATACTCTCTTAAGAACACCCTTAAACTGACTTTCCATGCCGACAAGTGACAGCAGCACAAGTAGTCAGGAATAAAGTGTCACAATTTGATTAATACACAATCCTTTAGATCTTCTTTATCTTACATCCAAGGTTTCAGTTCACTCTGGGGTGGTTTCCATTAATTTATCTCCATTTGAAGCACAACCAAATCATTTTTCATACACTGACACAACTTTGCCTTTGAAAATGATACCTGATTCAGCAAGAGGTGCAAACAGATGCAAGTACTATCTGCACATTCAAAACGTGCATTTCTGCTCAGTTCATTTCTCCGACAGAATCCCAGTGCTTAATTCTGCTAATTACGGCCTACTAGAAAGAAACAGAATTACATGCACAGTGTAAGAAGGAATTTAAGGTACATGTGATGAAGTTATTTAACCCTGTTTCTTTAGGAAGCCGTGTCCACTACGTGTCCAATGACTTCTCAAAGCTCTCACTTAACTCACAACCAATTTTTTCGAGTAAAAATTGTGAGAAGTACATGTATGTCCATCTCGCTGTCTTTGGCGATTTCTTCTAGTTCACTTCCACAGCTTTCCCCTCATCTGAAGAGCACCTGATATTTTTTCCCTTAGATGACTTCTCCACCCATTGTACTGGAAGCTTGTTGTTAAGGCCTCTATAACTTGCAGTTTTGTCTCAAGTCACCATCCCAGTAATCCTCTCCATGATCAGTAACTAGAATACCATTTTATACAGCAACATATAATCCTTCAGCAACGTATGCTTAAATTAAGCCTTTACTTAAGCCTTAAGCTTAAGTTTCAGCAACAGCAAGTTTCCAACTTGTTTTGATGTTTTATTCTTAATTCGTAATCAGTGTTAAGCATCTAACGCTGCTAGTGCCCTTTAGAATCTCTAGACCATCTATCTTTCCCTCCTCTGCCCCTATCCTCTCCTAATATCCTTTTACCTACTTCTAGTGGCATTAACTGTACTCATCCAACACATGACAGCAAGGAAAAAAGTATTTCATGGATCAAAGCATAGACTAAAGAAATTTCACATCACTGACAATCTTGAGTCTAAGAGTTAGGTTAAGGGTTTAACAAAAGGCTACAAATGCAGTAGAAGACAAATAGCCATTTCTTATAAGCATCTTTACCGTGCAAGGTCCCTATTATCATTCTGCAGCAGCAATAAATTTCTGTGGGAATTAAAAATCTCTCAAACTACCCCATCAATCAGTATAACACTGTCAGATGCTACTAAGTACTACCTCAAGGGAGGGTGCTGTATTTCCAAAGTCCTGTTATCACCAGGAACCAGAAAAACCCTACATTTACAAGCAAGAGTGAACTTTCAGAAGAGCCACTCTGCCTCAGTCCATATTATTTTATGCTATGTTAAAAGCAGCAACAACAGTTGATCATCTTTCCTTTCGGTGCCTTTCCCCCCCCGCCTTCCTATGCTACTCATGACCTTCTGCACTTTACCACTATATTAAACATTATCAGACAGTTAATAGCCCAAGAGAGGCTATTACCACTCAAATAACCAGAAAATCCAGACACGATCTCTCAGAATAGCAACCTCTCCACCATGTTTTTAGTATCCTGAATTCAGTAACTGATTTACCAGGTCAGAGACCCCAGGGTTTTACTCATCATCATCCTAAAAATCCTCTCTCTCTTCTCAAAGGTCAGAAGTGGGAGCCCAGCATGGGAATTTGTGCCACCAAAATTTCACTTCAGTTTTTGCCATTTTAGAACATGAAGCCTTGGCAAACCCTTTCTGAATACAACTGGATTTTCTTCACAGCTTCTAATTTAGTTTTTTGAGAACAGCTGTAGTCAGATACTCTCATTTCAAAGACTAGTGCAGATAATTAAAGAAAGGGCTCATTTACTCCTAAGTAGCTTGCAGAAAACTTTCTTCCCAATATGTGGCCTTCCTCTCCTCCCCCTCCTTTCTTCCATAATCACTATTTGTAATTTACTATATGTGCCTAATTAAACGTGGGATGCAACTGATCTTAAGTCTCAAATTTCAACTTATCTTGGTATCTGTACAAGATGTTCTCATTTTATAAATTAATTGACCTAAAGCATGGAGGAGATACTAAATCTTCTGCTGGTTAGTACAGCCTAATATAACTGTTGTATAACAGTATTTTCATTTCATAGTCATGCTTCCAACATATGCCAGTGTGAGGAAACAAAGTGGAATAAAAGCAGCAAGATCTTTGCCTCCCAAGAAGCCAGATAAGCATAAAGTTAAAAGAATTAGAACAAAAAAAAAAATTGCTAGCAAAATCCATTGAGATGAAAAACAGTATATCCATGGCCAACTACTTTGTATGTTAAATCTTGTCTGCAGGGTGAGGACAGGGCAAGAAAAATAGTATTTTTCATGTCATCTTTCTCTTCCCTGTATCAGTTATTACACATAAAAAAGCTTCATATATAAAGGGCTGTTTTTCCAAAACACAACATTTGGTTGAAGGGAAAGGAAAAAGACAAATAAAGATATTTAGTAATAACAAATGATTCAAAACAAGGCTCTCTTTAGAAAACTCTGGCCTATAAGAGACAAGAAAGGCAGAGGTGCTGTTCCCCTCAAGCATTCACATCTCATTTCAAAATCATAATTCCATTTTATTACATTTCATGCCAGATACGCAACATGACATTTCTTGGGTGTGTTACCTTCAATGCCCAAATTCGAGGCCAGTAGTAGATTCTGTTCTGTTTTTTAATAAGCTGTGGGAATGGCTCTGGGGAAGCAGGCACAGAAAGCAGGGCTTGTTCCTCGCAAGTCAGTTCCCTGTTGGGCTGCAGCCTTAGCCTGCCCTTCCCGGAGCTGGCTCCCACCTACACCATGGGGATCGCTGCACCCATGGGGCAGCCTCAAGAAGACAGCAATGATTGCTGGCTCCTGGAAGTCACAAGATGTAAGTTCAAAAGCCTGGGGACAGAGCTTTATCAAGAATCCCTGCTCTTGAGAAAGTGCTTTAACCATCTGGCAAGGCGCAGGCCACTCATATCTTGCTTGTGCATCCTGGAGAGGCATCCCCAGTTACTGACACCAGGACAGCTAGCTGTACATTCATAGCTGTAGATGTTCACAGTAACACTGGGCTCTGAAGCCACCTCTCACAGGCAGATAGCAGCCAACGGGCTGTTGAAACAATTAGCAGTTAGGTGCTATTTTGCAGGTTGCTCTGTCAGACTTTGGTCCAAAGGATCTGGCCTCCAGTTCTGCAGGTGAAAAATCAGGCCTAAAGAGTGTGTAGTATCTGCAGCACTGGTCTTGAAGTGAATCTCTTGGCAAGCACAAAGAAAGCATTTATCACCCCACTGAGATGGTCAGTCAGTCCAGTGTCATGACAGACCCTGCAGAATAGAGGCAGGAAAAAACAAGGCAGACAAGAAAGGAAAATAAATAAGTATAGCAATCCTCTCTCCAAGTTGATGAGCTGAGCTAGATGGCTTAGGAAGGGCAGTAATTATTCATTGGCTGCTCCTGAACGGATCCTCAGAGAGTACATGTGGTCTGGTGTCTGGTTAGAGAAGGGGAAAAAAAATCCCCCATCCTGCAGTGTAAATGTCAGGCTACCTGCCTTTTAGTCACACACTATTGTTTTATCAGATGCCAGGTTATTGCATCAGGGCCAAAGTATGCTCTTGGTGGTAAATGCAGCAGCCCAGAGCTTTTGCTGCACTTGCTGATAAACTCGGAGAAGCCTGTGCTGGAGACCAGGAGCAGGGACCAGGTATAACACCAATGGGCCATTACCGAGCCAGCAACGGTCTGGACTACGCAAGGACTGGGAACATTAAATACGGGGAAAATAACATCTTAAATACATTAGCCCTAAATGGTATACTGCAGGGAGGCAAATCAAATTAAAATAGTTTTTCCCAAAAATACTTGAAGTCATTTTGCAAGATGATTCACATTCAGGTTTGCTTTCGAACTCCATACCATGAAATACCTGGAGCTTCTAACACTGGATCTGCCAACTGCAGACTCCATAATAATAGATGCCAATATGAACAAATGATAATTTGGGAACTTAACACACCTACTTTTGAGTAACATCTGAATATTTTTATATGCATTTAGGGGTTTTATGGTCTCTTGGGTTTTTTTTAATGATGCTGAAAGTCTCACAGGCTGCAATAATGGCTGAAAGACTTGCAAGTGCAAACAAGTAAAAGCTGTAATTGTTTTATACTTTAGTAATGTATTACAACATTGATGACTTCTCAGAAGCTTTAACTAATACACAAAGTGGCTGTCTACTTATTTAGTAGAGTCACAAGAATTATTACACTGATTCCCTGAAGTTTCCCCTACTTTACAATTTTCTTTTGAGTGCTATTCAGGGACATAATTTTTATCCTTAGAATTCGATCTGCTTCGAGAAGGTTCCTGGGGAACAGGAATGAATATTATATATCCTGCTATAAGAGAAGAAATTATTTAGAAATGTTGTTAATCCTGCACCTTTCTAGCTCTGTTTTGTTCCTTCTTACTTATTAAGGCAGGAGGCAACACTGGGTCCATCCAGGCCCACAAGGACCTTGAAATTTCATTCACTTTCTCCCACGCTGAAATCCATCAGCTGAAGTTTAATTGAACTATAGGCAAACTTTGAGTCTTGGTCTAAGGAAATCAAGAAAGGGAGAAAAATACTACTGTGCATTCCTGTTCTAACCTTGTATTATATTTTGTGTTAGCAGAAGGGAAATCCTATTTGCACTTTGAATTTACTAGCTTTTAACAGGCAGTCACTGGTTATCAGACATTAACATGAAGTTATTTTGGAGGGGAAGTTTACATAAAGCAGAACTATTCAGTACAGATGAAGCTCGCAGAGGAGCTGGTGAACATTGTTGATTAAACAGAATTTCAGCAGAATCTCTTGCCTGTTTGTAGCTGTCAAAAATAATTTCTGCTCTCTAGTCTGACTTACTTCTTTTGAACCCACTCGATGTGGAGATGTAAAATGACCATTTTATTCATTACGCTCATGCCCCGAAGGCACAGACTGAGCTGAGCTAGGACAGCAGCAGTGTTGCATGGAAATCAGGACACTCGGGGTGGGGGGGAAGTGGTCAATTTTGGTTTCATCTTTTTATCATAATCTGTGAAGAAAGAAAAGATATCTTTACAATTGAAATCTATTTTTCGTCTCTAAAAGTAATGTCACCAGTTTCACCTAGCAAGAAAAACCATATGCCTGTTAACAGATCTTGTAAATTCTGGTTCCAAGGAAAAATTCATCTCAACGCCCAAGTAATTGCCCCAACATAATTCCATTAAAATGCCACCACTGGTAACTACTCAAAAAAAAAAACCCACTACATTAAACTTTTTGCCTAGATGCTTTGCCATTTGAATTAGGTTTCTGTCTATATTATTTTTCTTCTCATTGTTCTATTGTTACAGTCTTCATTACAAATCTGCAGTAGCTCTAGTGTGAAGCTATAGCTAATAAAGCAAGTACAGTTATGGAGAGCAGCAGGATTGCCCCCTAAACCTTTCAGGACTGCTTAAAAATTCAGTTGCTGCGCAGGATATATTCCCATATTGACTCCCAAACAAAACAACGAAGCTCGTTGCTATGGTGTTGCAAGAGGAAGGATAAATAAGATCATCATATGTCAGCCTGAAGAAGTATGACCTAAAGTTCTGTCAGATCACGGTGTTTCAACAGATCACATCTCCACAGCTGCACGTAGGAAATGCAGTAGAACAATAACAACAAAGCAGCACCTGAATAGAAGAAGTTACATCTGTTCTGTCTGTTACTCCTCTAATTTTTAAACACAATTAATTTAAGCAGCTTTATATTTTAGGGTAAGATGCTAAAATTCTTAGTAATTAAAGGTGTATTCAATCAATTATTCCCCTGCTGGCAAGAAAAGATAAACATATTTTGATTTTTCTTTCCTGGACGTACAGGTGAACATTAATGCCAAGTACTATCCTCCAGCTTTATTATGAGCTCCCAGGATGCTGGTGCTCAGACCCTGCAGTGGGAATCCCAAACTGGGTTATCACTGACCCTGGTCAAAATGCACAGAGGGTATTGGAAACATCTGCAGAAGAGGAACAGACATAGAAAAGCATGGGGGGACAAAAATGAGCATGGAAAGATGGATTATGGCTTCTTACAGCAGGGATACTTGTTTTTTCAAAAAAAAGTGTCAACCACGAGGAGAATTGATGCCAGTCACCCACCAGGGAGACATCTTTTTGGTCCCAAGCACTGATTTTCACAGGCTTTCCTCTGGCTGAGAAGAGCAACCAACCTAGGCAGAACTAGGGTGCACAGCTGATGTGGTGCCACTATTTTCCTTTGCATATTTTCATCATGTTTGTTTGAGGCCTCTTAAATACAGCAAATCAATGGGAAACAGAGGAGATCAGTATTAAAAATAGAAACCCCAAGCCTATTTAAACTGAAAGTCAACAGTACAGTTTTATTCCTTTCCCTTTATATATGTGTGAGATCTACTGTTAAGTTTCACAAGCTTTGACTGGTGTCTTCTTCAGTCTTTAGGCATATTCTTCCTGTGTTATTACACTGGGAAAGAGTCCAGAAGTACATTTTGTTTGGCACATTAAAAACTGAGCTATAAAGTATTAATTCAATATTAATTTAAATTTAGCTATGAAACTTTGTGGAAACAACATCAAAAATTGCAACTAAAAAGAAAATGGGGTAAGGAAGATCATCTGGGTTCACTTGAGTTTAAAACCATTTCCTGCTTCTACAGAAGAAATTTATCATTCCAGTGATTTCATTTATTGGGATTACATCTCTATTTGTAGAGGTTTTTTGCAAAAAGACACAGGAAATACTCACCTTAAAAAAACATTTTAGATTTCAGTGGTAATAGCACCCCATAGCCTGAATCTACAATGAGTTTATTAATTATACATTGTTCTCAATGCATAATTATATAAAGTGCAACAAATTTAGTCTGATTTAGTTTTCCCTTGCGTGGCAAGAGTACATCCATATTTAATAAGGCCATTGTAGCAAAAGTGAAAGTCTAAACTCCCTGCACTGTCCACGGTTATGAAGACAGTAAATTAGAGCTTCAGCGTGGGTCCTTTGAGGGAAATGCAGCAATTAAAAAACTGTATCCAAAAATTACTTTTTTTTAGTGGTGGAATAGAAAGAAACCTAAACATCACACTTCAACAGTTTTGCTACAAAGCCAGTGGTATTTTCAAATTCACATCAATGACATTTATTATATATAAGCTTTCAGATGAAACACTAAAAACATAATATTGTTTTAGTCTGCCAGCAATAGACCATGTATTTTTTAAAGTATTCTACCCAACGTTATCAAGCGTTCTTCCTAATGGCATTTCAGCTCCCTTACTCCTGGCATTTTAGGCCACATTCAGATTTTTGCTAAACCTCTTTATTTAAACTTTCGAGTTATCAGTTCTATAGCTTTAGTCACTGTCTTAGATAGAAAATCCTGAAAGCAGGAAAACACATCAGTCTAGAGACAGCACTAAAAGGGGTGATGCAGAAATAAGACTGTTGCTAATAAACTCAAGATTATTACTGCAGATTTGCGAAAACACTTTTCCCCTGGTGTACAAATGTTTAAAATAAAGTAACACGAAGCTTCTGCTCAGCCTCTGATGACAAACCAGAGGGGAAGAAACAAGAATAAACACTTGAAGTTATCAGCCAGATTCACTGCAGGCTGCATTGCTGAAGTGTCATTTATGGAGATGCAGAAGTACAGACCAGAGAAGAACAGTGTTGATTGATCAGGTTAATTTGTGACACCTTAAAGGACCCGGAGATGACAAAGGAATGGTTGAGTAGGAAGAAAGCCCAGCAGCACAGCAAGAAGTTTGTGTAGGAAACACATGCCAGGAAGTCACATCACAGATGTGCTGGAATGTTGGGACAAGCTTAGATCCAAGGTAATGGGAAAAGAGAGGATAGACTGCAACATGACCAAAATAAAGAGAAGGTAAAACCGTGCAATAAATTTTGAAACTAAGACTTGTTTTTCTCCCCATAACACTCAAATAAACTCAGTCTGCAAACTCTCAAATAAACTCTGTCTCCAAAGCCTCCCACTGCAGCTTGAGAAGAATTCCTTGCCCACATTAGCCTTGTCAGGCTTTCTTCTGAAGCAGTGTCAATGCATAGCTCATGCATCAAAAAAGTGCCGAAAGAAACCTATAAAATACCAAAGACAATAACAAGGTATGCACAGCAAACTGCCACAGCGGATTGCAACCTGAAAAGTCAGGGAGTCTGAAAAACTTTCAGTTCTAGCACCGAAACCTTGACTGAATTTTCCTAAGAACATTAAAATGGATAGTTTCAGAAGCTGAAAACTTCTGCAGTTCATCCTCCAAACGGAACTCAAAAGACTGAAATTGTCTATCCAGTCTGATACAGCCTTATCTTCGTTTTCTTAACAGCTTTGCCAGCATCTCACAACTGATGCCAGCATCAGTTTTGAGAAGGTTCATAACATTTCATATAGTTTTCCATTATATCCAGTTTCCATGGATATAAATTTTGCAAAAGCCTCAGAAGAGGAGCAGAACAGAGAAGTACTCTGATGGCTAATTTCCACCAGGCTCACTGACATCCAGCTCACTGAGCAAAAGCTGGGGTGCTCTAAGCTCCCCCACATATCACCCCTGTAAGTCTTTGCTTTTTCTGGATCCCTTCCATCTTTTCCATATCCAATATCTTCATGGGAGCAAGTTAAGCAGTAACAAACTGACAATAATGTAAATCTGTGCACTTTAATAAAGTTAGCCTGAGTTGTCAACCCAAACTCAAAAATAACTCTATCCACTTTTGGTAAATGTTGCTTTGAAGCCATACTCCACCCATGCTTTTCTCTGCCTCTTCCCAAACTAAAAGTTTCTTCCACTACCGCAGGAAAAGTAAAATTCTCTATAAATTTGCTTCCCTTAAGATACTCTTCATTTTAAGCACTGCTGATTGCATGAAATTTGCACATGAAATATCAGATTGCAAAAGCATCTTCAAAGCCCTCAACACAAAAATCAAATCTACTATTTATATCCAAAAAAAAAGCCAAATATGATGCATAAGGAAAACTCAGAAGAAACCTGGAAGCATCTAAAATATTAAATTAAAGCCATTTATCTGAAGTAGAAAATACGTTGAAGAGTTTACAGAAGAAGGGAAAGGCGACAGTGATGAATGGAGCAATTTGGAAACTGAGAAAGAAAGAAAAGCATGAGGAGGAGAAGTTATGGAGGAGAAGAGCAGGAAGGACTAATAAAAGGAGAGGCTTTGGAGGGAGGAGAGGAAACTCTGGGTAGCTCTGTAGGCATCAAATTGTTTTCCACGGCAGTAAAACAGATATGGGCAACTGTCATCCCTCTTCTGACTTTAGTGACCTCAGTAGAGTTAAAAGGATAAAACAGACTGCAAAATATTAGGATGAAGTCTCTACACTAAAACCCTCTCAACCCATGGCATAAATAGCTCATCTCCCTCATGGGATTTTCAGTTCCATTACCTAAAGGCAGCTGTGACATATTTACAGCTTCGATACTGAGGAAGGCAACAGTCTGGATCATTTCAGAAAACCAGGGTCTTTCCATGGACTGTGCTGTGGTGGAGTTGGGGATTTCTTTCTCCTGCTCTCTCCCACAGCAGCATCTGATGTACAGTATGTGAGACTTTTTTGTCTTTGTACTAAACAAGTTCATTTTTGTAATAGACATGGGAGCCATTTAATGATCTACTTTGCAGTGGCTCAGGAGACATGCAAGAACAGGCATTTCTGTGAAATTGTCTCCATTCAACATCTGCTGTATAGATGCCTGTGATGGCAGCAGACTGGATTGAGCAACCCATGTGTTCCCAGCTCTCCTTGAGTTTCAATCACTTCTGTTCTGCTGCAAGGTTGCAAGATACAAAAAAAAAAAAAAAAAAAAAAAGTAATTCTAAGAGGGCAAAAAACTTAGACACACAAAGGAAAGAAAACTAATGAACAAGGTACACACAGGACACATTATAGAATTTCTTCATACCCCAAGGTTCATTTTCACCACAGGGAGCTTCACAAAATCAGAAATTAATTGCTTAACAATGACAGTCACTGATAGAACAGATGTTAATGCTCATTATCATATTAAGAAACTGGCTAAACTGAAACTGGCTAACTAGGTTAAACAACTCTGAAGCCACATGAAGACTACCCCACAAAAGTCATTTTAATCCAGCTAAAATGTTCTCAAGTATTTGTGCTGTATCTTTCGATAGCCAACAGCTATGTCCAGCCTTCAGCCCATCTAATCAATCCATGTTTTCCTGCTGATCTGCAGATGAGTTGGTTATTTATCCCAGGATTCCTTATTAAATGGCAAAAAGCAAGGCACTGCTGGAAGTATTTAACTCTGCAAGAGCCTGAAGGGCACCAAAATGCTTTGCAAATCATTCTATTCAAGTTTCTAGAGCTACAGCTCTGGTTTTTTAATGCCTTTGAGTTGCACATTGCATTTTTTTTCCTTCATACGGCAGCTTCTCTGTACCACTTACCCTGCACGCCTTCTTTCATGCTGCCCTGTACACACTGTATGTTCTAGCTGAGCACAAAGATGTAACTTCTGCATGCCACCAAACTGGCCAAGGACACCTTCAAAAAACAAATAAAAATACAATCCAAACAGGCTGACAATCCAAACCAATGGTGCTCTGGTCCCATGGTTTTGCTGGCCACTGGAGAAATCAGACACTCAGCTTTGGTTGGAAACACAAGAACTGAGAGATATAGTTTTAAGAGAATACCACATTTTTATTTAGCTCTATTCATTAGCAAAGCTAACTTTTTCCACCTCCCCCATCAGTTTTCTGGTAGGGTGTGGGGGGTGGGTGGGATTCTTTTGTTGCAGGTTTTTGGTTTTTAGTTTCCTTACCACCTACATTGTGCACTCTTCACTTTCAGCAGTTCAATGCTTATCTTTCAGCCCTCTCTTATACACTGATTTTTCACATGGTGTTCAATACCAATGGCAATGACCTGAAAACTACAACTGGCTTATGGTTAACTTCTATCTGTATCACCTCAGAAAAAAAAATGTAATCAAATAAAGATCATATAATGGAACTAGTGCTTATCCAGGTAAAAATGCAAGTTTGTAGAAAATGAAACCAAAGCCAAGAGAGTTAAAGTACCATTGAGGTTTAGAGAAAAACAGACTATCAAAACATACACAAAATATAGTAGCAGTACAACAGGCACCCCTTGCAGAGCCCAGCAATTCCTTGCTTATAAAAACCCTTACCTAGCATTTATAGGAAGGGAACCCAGAGGCCCACCAGGACTGTAGGGCATGCTAACATCCCGCAGAACCAGGCCACGGGGTTTCCCATTTCCCTGGGTTTCCTCCAGTGCAAAGAGCTGCTGTTGTGCAGCACCACATGCTCTGGCCATGCCAAAGCCACCATCGGGACACATGGGATCAAAGGAGACCTGCTGCATGGCCAGCAGTGCTGGTCCTTCTTGCTGCTCACCAGCCCTTTGCACTAAGCAATGGAGGGATGGGCTTCAGTCAGGGGGACACTACTTTTGCTACCTGTCTGCTCATTGCCACAAGCAATAAATAGCTCAGACAAGTGAATCCCTATCATCAAACCATCTGTTTAACCAAGGCCCACATCAGCAGTAACCAAGCAGCATTCCTAGCTGCATTTGGGAAGCAGTGCCATGAGATGAGCAACCTCAGCCCAGGTCCCGGCAAACAGAAGGCTCCTTTGTAACTGGCATGAACAAGTCTCCCTGCCAGAAGATTTAGGAGGTTTTAAGATGTAGCACTGAATTGAATCCATCGATCACATTCCTACACAAAATGTGGGCACAATCAGGAGAATTTTAGCCCATCCATCTTCTCACAAACAAGCACAGATCGGAGGCACCTCTGTGTTTAACTTGAAGAAATAAACATATGAAACTTAGAAAACATTTTCCTTCCTTTTGTACCAAGGGAATTATTATAACAACTTCGACTTCAAACACTTTCCTAACACATTGGACACTTAGACCACATGCTTAGACCACACACTACTTCCTGCAAACACCACTGGCAGGGGCAAAACATGTACTTTCTGTTCAAGCCAAGTTAATACTGCATTTCGAATCCTTGGTGGAGCAAAGAGTTGACACAGTGTCAACACGAAGATGCCAATTAGCACACTTTACCATGACAGCCACTACATCTTCTGAAGCAACTAGGGACGTTTCAGTATCTTCTCTGGGAATCAAGTAGTTAGTAAACTCTGTGGGTTCACATTCCTTTCAAGAAAAGCTAGTAATTCTTCCACACCAGAGATGTAAAAGGATGGAAGTAAAAAGGGGTAAACTTAACACTGAGACAGAAAATAAGGAGTGACCAAAGAGCAAAGTCCATGTTGGGAGTTAACTCAATGAAGACATATACATAGTTTGCTGCTGTTAATTTTTTTTTTCCTTTGGAAGGATCCACAATATTCTTCCTGCCAAATATTTGTGATTGACAGCCACGTACCAATGATTTGCATCTCTATGAGAAGGAAGAATTGCAACAACCCATTACACAGCAGAGACAATTTGTTACTCTTTTGAATAGGAGATAATCTATTAGGGATGTCACCAAGGGTGGTCTTTAAAGGGCTGGCTGTCACCAGCCCTTTGAGCAACTTCTTTTCCAGCTCACCAAGGTTTATAAACTTTTAGGGTCTAGGATGGAAGGCAGTATCTGGGAAAACACAGGCATCCATTTACATCTTAATGATAAAGGTACAGCATGGCACTCAGTGGCTTAAGGAAAAACAAAGTACAAGTTTCTCTCTAGAGTTTTCTCCAGATGATTGAAAACATGTTCTGACTTGGGGTTTCCAAGCTGAGACAAACAGAAGGGCAAGCACCCTTCTGTTTGCTTTGAACCTGAGACAGCTCCACCAGAAGTTCCTCCGCTCATCTGAAGAAATGCAGGGCCTCCATCCAGCTCATGGGGATTTCTGCAGGCTTGTGATTTCCTTGGAGTGGCGCAAAAATGTATTCCAACACTTTGAACATACATAAAATAGGAAGCAGGAGAGTGTGAAGGCGTTTTCACCAAATCAATCCGCATAATGACTTTTCATAGTACCCCCTGTGAACACATCTTCCAATGTTCAGTAGGATGTAGAGAAATACCTCAAGAATCTTACAGGTAGCGAGAACTACCAGATATTGTTAAGCATCTATAAATTTCTATATTGTTTTTCTATAAGGGATATACTGTTTTGAGCTGAGCATCTTGAATTTTGTTTCATCACTCAGCCTGAGGCAAGGGGAGTGCAGGAGTGATCTCTCCATTATGTGTCTTGAAGTCATTATAACAAGCGTTACCAATTTTTGAGGCAGTTTTATTTAATGGCATCCATCACAGCTCTGCATCACTTCACAGGTCCTGCCTCAGCACAGCACTCACACAGGCAGAATAACTGAACCATCAGACTCCAAAGGGCAGCGGTAACTCCTGCCCTGCAGCAATGATTAGCACCAGAAAGGTCAAGGTTTAAAATGAGGTTTTGCTGTTTCACTTCATACGAGCAATTTTGGACTAATAGCTGTCCCATCTCTTATTAGTGCAGAGTAGTAAGTCATACTATGAAAGCCCTGCAAGGCACACCTGACAACAATTTCATTTTTTACTCCTAATACCTTCAGGCACTCTCCTTGAGCTGGCACAGGAACATTATTTACATTACGGTTAGAAAGTAGATAGACACTGCATTTTGATTGGTTTCGTGTACTGTATTTCTAGGATTCACAAATTTGCACTCAGTCAAGTGGCTGAATACCCATGAGACTCTTCTTACTAAATACAGAGTGATCTAGACAAATGTTACTGTTCTAATCATTTGTACTTCTCAAAGGCATCAGCCATGCAGCCACAGATCAACGGTTTCAAGGTAGATGTAAAAGGCTGTTTTCATGCTTATCAGTTTGCATGTTTGAAACAGTAATATTCTTCCTTGCACTTACAAATGAGATGCTCAATTTACTGCCAATGTTTTTAGAAGTTGACATTTGCAATTCACTGCGTTCAAATCAAAATGTAAAGGATGGCCCTGTGACTTTTAGCAGAGAGGTTTCCAGTACTACCGGCAGGAATATCTTTCCACCCTAAATAACCACTGTCACTTGCAACAGAAGGCTCGATTCTGACTTCATCCAGGTGCGTGGGAGTTTATGTATGAGCTCCTGATTATGCCTAGATTTTTAACTTCAAGCAGAGAATTTGTGTATCTCCATATCATTAGATAGTAGCAGTCCTTGTAATTATATTGTCTCCTTCGATATTTTTTTTTCTTAGGTTTTCCAAAGATTATTCTCCCTCTCAGAAATTATTACACGCAGGGAAATGACATTCATTAAATACAGTAAGGCAATGCTAATATCAAGGACAAGGAAGGAAAAGAGGTTGAGATTTTATCTTCTTTCAAGAAATTTGAATTAAATTATTTTTACTGTAGTTCTGAAATGGGATGAGATCAGTCTAAAGTTTTAAATTCTATAAATCTCCAAAGCACTATTTTTCCACAGACTTTTCAAGTTTATCTTTAAGATTTTAAGTTTCTTCACTGAATGAAAATTTATCTGCGTCTTCCAAGAAGAAACATGATTTCTGGGCTAAACGAGTACTGCATAATACCCGCTCAATGCATTCAAATATCCAGTGAGATAATTCCTACTTCTCTCCTTTTCCATTTGCATTTAAATAGTCTGGTATTTCACTGGGGAGAAAATTATGTTTAAAAGGATATAACCTGAATTAGTTATATTTTTGTGAACAGAAAATTAGAATTACTAAAATAATTACAAAAAAGCTTTTGAGAAGCCAAGAGACACAAACAACAAAGTCCAAAGCTGAACTAACGCGTCAAAGTTCTTCGACTCTCGAAGATCTACTCAATATTATCTGCAACTTTGGAAGTGATGTTGCTCCTCTATGAGTCCAATAGCTGCATTAAACTGATAACACATGTCTATATATCTTAGGGAAAAGTAATAAACCCTGCTGTGAAACACTATTTCCGTAGTATCTTGGAGGAAAGATATCTTTTTACACAAACTCATTTTTCATTTCCACAGCATTGTCTTCTCTCTCAAACAGGATATAAGATGATTCCACAGACAACTTCAAAAATGAGTGTTTATCCAAGCTCACCCTTTACACAAAAGCTGCCCATCTCAAGAAATGAATAAAAATAGAAATGCATTATATACCACCAGAAAGTGAAAGACAACACTAGAGATCAGCAGAGCTAAACTATTTCAAGTCCTTTTCAAGGCAGAGACCTCACCTTCCATTGGTTAAAAGGACAGTCTAGTTGAGAAATAACATTTTTACAATAAGCCACTTTTATTCTCACTTTTCCTATAGCAAAATAAGTAATTTGAAACATTAACTACAACATAAGACCTTAAGAATAGTGATTTTCCACCTTTTCCTAAACCAGTTGCCTTTCCACTGCCATTCAGATAGCACTTTCTTACTGTATTTTCTCTACCTCCTCTAGAAGCATTTCAGGAAAACTGTATATGCGATGTAACGGTGTAAAGATACAGGCATCTGCTTCCATGTGGCAGGGAAAACTTCAGTGCAGACTAGACCTTTCAGCCCTGTTAATGCTGCGAGCATTATTGAGGGCCACAAGGACAACCGTTTACTGTACTTCTACACTTCTTTCTAATTTAATTTCCCATTGAAGATGTCTTTGAAAGATTAGTGCTACTGTAATGAGATGATATGTCATTATAATCCTATTGCAAAAGACCAGCTCAGAATTTATTGCTGGCAGCAGTGTAACTGCAGAGTTAATGCCACTCTTCTACTGCTGGGGTGGGAAGGAAGCAAGTGGAGATGCCCAACCCCACAGCCCATCCAAATCTCTGCTTCAGCACAGTGAGGGACACGGCAGACTTGGTTTAGGCCCCAACAGAAGCAATAAATAAGGTCTCCTCTCTGGCCCAGCAATACTCGTCATATTCTGCTCGCAATTGGAGTCCCCCCCGGTAAGTAGGGTCTGCCATACTGCCTAAACATGGGGCACACGTGCCCTTGGCTTTGCTACAGACCCTTCTTAGTCCAGGGCACATACCCCCACCATACACCTGCATGCTCCTAGCAAGACATCAATTTCTCCAGCTGCAGCTACTCCCTAACCATCCTTAGCAACACTGATGCAACTTTAATGCTGACCAACCAGCAGGTATTCCATTGATTAGAATTTTCATTATAACTTTAGGACTCCTTTCCAGCACAGTGCTACAGACTCTGACCCTAATTTAACAACACCACTTTGAGTCATACAAGAAGAACCTCCTGCCATGGGACTACTCACAATCTGAGCTGTAAGAACATGCTTAAGGGCAACTCAACACTCTGCTGAGTTTAAGTTACTCATTAACCGGTCACCCACTGGCGCTGTTCAAGATAAATTCCTGGCCCCTATTCTGCTTGGCAACCTCATCTCCCACTAACTTATGGCCACTGACACGGAATTTCAAAATCTTACAAAACTTAATCACTCTAAAGCCAGTTTTTAGAAACAAGACATAACTTCAGAAAAAGACATCGCAAGATCAGACTTGAAGCAACTTGCTTCAGTTGAATACCCCAATGAGGTGGGAAGGGTGCACAGCTCCCCTAGGACAGCTAATGGTGAGTAGGTAAGCCCCAAGGAGTTTTAGATGGGCATTATGAAACATCAAGCCTTTATTATCCAGAAATACATCCTTAAATTGGAATTATTTAATTTAAAAAATTTTAAGAGATTAATAAACCTGTGGCAGGAAGCTCCACAAGAATATCCAAACAACATTAAAACTTTAACCCTCTTCATAAACTGAAAAGAGGAAATGGAAACATCACAAACTAATCTTGTTTTAAGGGAAGGTTGAGGGAGGATGTTTGGGAGTTTGTGTGAGAGGTTTTATTTGTTCGTTTGTTTCATCGGGAAGGGGTTTGGTGGTTTTGGGTTTGCTTGTTTTTTAACTTTGGGGGTTTGGCTTGGTTTATAGAATATGGCAAAAACAAAGACTTCCTCTTGTGCCAGAACTCACACAGCAAGATTGATTATGAAAAAAACCTCAAACTACAAATTTGTGAAATTTTTCAGTCAGCTTAAATCTGCCTTTTCCTCTTTTATTTTAACAGGAGTAGAGGGTGGGCAAAGATCACTGTAATGTATCTATCTTAACTACAACTTTGATACCAATCCTAAAAGTCACTGATTCCCTCTATGCCTTATCTCCTCTCTCTGTCAAGCCCTACCATTAATCATCACTGGTCTGTAGAGCTGCAAGACTGAGACATGAGGTACCCTTGGCAATGGGTCTCTACCACTGATGTCTCCACCAAAACTAGCTCTACTACCTATGAATATCTAATTGTGTTTCTTTTAAATTAGTATTTAGCAAGTATAAAAGCAGTAGTGCAAACAAAAAGAGGAGATTAGAAACAAAGGAAGACTAAGGGGGTTGGGTTTTTTTCAGGCATCTCCCTCTCCCCCCCAAAACAATACAAAGAAAACAAGTTCAGAAAACAAGTTTGTGAGCAGCTTTTTCCTAAATTTTGTATTGACAAAGCAAGATCTTGTTTTCAATGCAGCTGCAGCAAAAAGGACTGGAGCTAAACAGTTTTCAATGTGATTCCCTATTGTTACCTCTTTCAAGTCAGTTTTTCTGCAGGGATATGGTGCCTCCCGCTTTTGTTGTGCCTGCTATGAGTGATCGTCTTCTCCTGTCCTCACTTAAAGGAATTGGCTCACCCAAAAGAACATGTGAATGTGCATGTTGGGCATGGATGGCAGGTCAATAGAATCACATTGTGGTTTTCCCCTGGTAGCTTCAGGTGATAACTGCATCAGAAAAAAAAAAAAATTCCCCATCGTACACCTGCTACATGTGAAATGATGCAACTAGTGGAAAGTTCCCATGCAACTCCTACAGAGATCATCTAAAAAGCTACCTAATGAGACTGGATTTCAGTTATCTTAACCTCCACAAATATGATTGTTTATATTTGCTACTATGTATTCTCAGTAAAATTTACCCAGCTTCTATTTAAATATACCACTCTTATCTTACTCTGTTCTTTGTCTCCAGTTGCTAAAAAACAACTCGGAGGCAAACAGGGTAGTGAGAATGGTGCTACCACATGATAAGGTTGAATAGTTATTTCTCTGTCCAAGCGGATTTCAAGCCAAGGGGATTTGTTCATTTCTCCCACACCAACCCCAGTAATCAGCCAACTCAAGCGAGTGCACTACTCTGGCTGAAATGACAGCACCCAGATGCCAAAGGTGCTGATTATATCGCCAGAGCTATGCAAGTGACTGCTGCACACAGCAGCAAAATGATAAATAACCACGTCATGGTTTCAGCCGAAATCACTGCAACCGGACCAACAGACGGCCCTTTCCCCCCCTCCCCCCCAAAGCAAGAGGAGAGGAAGAGATAAGGAAATACAGACAGTTTAGAATGAACTAAACTACTTTAATGAAGAATTAATATTAAAATTAAAA
>JAOXNO010000063.1:10357352-10436812 GCA_028565335.1 Limnodromus scolopaceus | reverse complement strand
AGAGTTAGAGGAGGCCTAACTAAAATGTAAAATTACAGAACACAAAATTGGTTCGGTTTTACCTCAAACCGGGACACCACACCAGAGTGACTGATACGGACTCAAGACTGGGAAGAGATGGGATCGTGTGCGCGGTGTTGCTCTGCTCTGCTCAGTAGTCTCTGCCACTGGAGGCTGGGTTTGATCCAGCACAGCAGGAAAACAGGCGTCCAACAATTCTCTCACCTGGCAAAGGGCTCTGCCATTGCTGACAGTTTGGAGACTGGAGTAAGGTCATTTAGGCAGCATATATCTGTCAGACTGATGATCAGGGCCATCCCACACAGCAAGTCAGGGAAAGGGGGAAGAGGAGGGATTTAAAAGATGTTTACGGAGTGAAGACAGGTCCCAGATTAATCATTCAAATTGCTCAGTTTTAAAGAAGGGAGAGACTAATGACTGCATAAAGCCAAGACTTGACTCAGACACTCCTTATGCTTTGGACAACCCTTGGTTAACTTTCTGCTGTGACTGGTTCAAGCCAGAGATTGGAACATGGTCTCACACGATCCAGGAAGCAGCATAATCCCTAGTTATCACTAGGCAAGGACAGGGCTCCCTTAGAGCTGCACTACTTTTATAAATAAATGTTTACTGCACGGAAGATATAACGATAAGTCATGACATATAGCCAGTACATAACAGACGACAAGGTTCAGTGTCCTTCCTACAAACTTCCTACAAAGTTTTAATTTACTTCCACAAAGAACAGCTCCAGCTGTTGAGACCAAACCCCCAGAGCGTCCTGAAGCACAGCCACAACATCCATTTGAGGGCTGCCCCGCTGATGATGCAGGGTAGGAATTTATCTTACTTCAAAACTCCATCATCAATTTGATAACAGCATCCAAACCTTATTTCATTTTTTCCCCCCCAAAAAAGAAAAGCCACATTCTTGCGGAAGTTTTACACTTTGTCAAATCAGCTCTTCCGGGAAGGAAGAATATTCGCCACAGTGCGTCACCCCAGCTTGAGCTCAAGTTTTACCGCAGCACTGCGAGAGGACTTCTACCTCTTTACACAGGAGACCACTCTGAAAATAGACAGCAGTGAAATATTTTACATTAATAAGATCATCTAAGCTCATCTTTCTTTCAGGTCTTCTCACTCACTACTTTGTAAGACACCCATGTCTGTCACGGGGCAGTCCGCAGAAATCTAGCAAGTGGTTTAAATTTAAAAACTGTTAGAAATTATAGTTATAGTTACTTAAGAGCCAGGACAGATTAAGATGAGGGAGATTGGAATAGAAGTCCATTCCACATTTTGTGACTATATAGAACAGAACTGCTCATAATATAGCAAAAATTTATTTTCCTCACGACTCTTGCCAGTATGAAATTCTATTTGCTGTGCATTTACTTTCCATTATCAACAACATAGGAAGCAGGTTGCAAAAATAGTTTCTCTAAGTCACTGAATCACATTTAAAGGGGAAAAAATTGCTTTGGAATACACCGCACTAGCAGAGATACAAACTTTCAGCTGCAGTTAAAATATAATAAAACTACAAGACTAGGGATGGAGGCACAAGTTCTCCTGGTTACTGAAAAAATACAGACCTAGGTAGCAATAGGTACTTTTATCATCTTTCTTAAGCCTGGTTTCACATGAGAAAGACTATTTGTCCATCCTACTTCCACTTCAGTAAGAGCACACAAGCTTTGGGTATTTGTTTGCTGTGCTGAGTTATATTCTCCTAGTCAGCTCCTATTTTTCACCATTGCACCAAAATGCAAGTCAGGCCAAGCTCATCAAAACCTTGCCCATCTCATTAGGAATTTTGGAACCTCTGTACAAAGTACAGGGCCATGCTTGCACCATCAGGAAGTCTAACTCAATTGTTAAAGAGAAGTTATAGAGGGTACATCCTCTCCTATTTTATTTATTTTTCATGCCATCAGACACCTTCCTTCACTGCAGGTGAAGAGAATACTAATGCTGTTTCTAATTGTTGTTTTGTGTATTAAAAATATAATACTAAGTTGCATACTATCTAGAAGAACACTATGAAATGGAAATTCATTTGGAGGGGCTCTATATTTATCTCAATAGCATAAGGAATAAGCTGTATAAGTCTTGAAGAATTTCCAGTAAAAAAAAAAAAAGTAATATCAGTTATATAAAGATTATTTCGAAAAAATAGTGTGAGGAACTAGACATGAGAAATTTATCATTGCACCTACATATTTTTAATTGCAAATATGACCACGTATCTTTAGACTCTAGCTTCCTGAGCAAAAGAAGCTGTGTAGGCCATGCAAAGTTAGGGGGACATACCAAAAAACTTAAGAGTGTTCAGTTGCCATACTGTTTGTTTTCTTCATGTCATTATGGATAAATTAGCATGTTTCACAGACACTCCCCAATAGATCAGAGCTTAAAATGGAAGAACTGTACAATAGGGTATTTCTGAGAAGGCAGCCATTGTCTGAACCCATTTCAGGAACACAGACTGACAAGGAAGTACATCCACTGTCTGGCCACATGTGAACCAAATGAAGAACTAGAAGCACTCACCGCCAGCCTTCTTTCACAGCAGGAACACACAGAGTCCACCCATAGGCCAAAACATCCTTATTTGTTTGAAAAAGTATATAACAAAAATATGTTATGGTTTTATTTGAACATAAGTGAGCATCCGGGTGATACCTCCCAAACATAGCAACATAGTAGCAAATCCTGAAGGAACGGTCAACTTGTTGCCAAAAAGTCTTAATCAGAAAAAAACTGATAAAAATATCTAGATGAAAAATTGATGGAGAACTTCACAAATTCCAAGAGATAGCTAACTTACAGAGGGATGATACAAAGAGGAAGAGAGTTTCCAAAATGCACCCCAGATTTTATGAAGCTGAATATGTTTAATTGCTTTCTCTGAAGGTACTGCTGAAATAGAGTCCTGAGATTCATACTACAAGAAAATACACACACTTGCAAGCTACCCTATGCTCAAAACCTGAGTCGATCACATATAGAATCAATATTCCTCTTCTACGGTCTGTGAAATAGTTTTGTTATTGTATCAGCAAGTTTTGCTTTATTTGCTTACTTTCAAGGAGATCATGAAACCCAGCTGGTTGTTTTCCTCTTATTAAAAGTAACACTGAAGCAAATGGGAAGAGTTCTGAATAACAGAGATAAAAACTAAATTATGTCTTTCAGCCCATTTTCCAGATCCCATGTAGGTACAGCTTGGCTCAGTTTCTTTTACACAACCCCAGGAGTCTCAGCTGAGTATTGTCCTTAACCAGACACCACTGACCAGCCAGGACGCAGGCTCACCTGGGTGCACCACAAGTAACAGGGTGGTCTGTCCTACATATAACTTCAACAAGCATGGAAGGACCATCACGGATATAACAGAACAACCCTGTTTGGACAAGACACCACACAAATATCAACAAAATGGCCCTTGATGCACCTGGGGAGCTGGATTCATTTTCTGCCTTGGAGGCAAAATCCTCCCCTCAAATGTCTTGCTCCAGATAGAGATATATGTGCTTCAGATACGCTGTATACATTCGTGCATGTAATCTGCATCTCAGATAATTTACTTTTTTCCAAATACTGCTCCTGAAACAGAATTCCTCAGTTATCCATTATAATAGGAGAAACAATAACTTGGACAAATAGCATTAGTGTATATGGAACCATCTGTGACCAAAACCAGCAAGATGAAGCGGATGTGTGTGCTAGAAAGTGATTCTAGCAGTCTTATAAGATATAAGGGCACTGGGAATTTGTGAAACTCCCCAGAATATCTGTCACTTCTAATGGCTTCGCTACCCATGTTGCAGGCTGCTCTTTGCTCCTCTTCAACCAGCCACTCACCGCAGAGCCTGCACTGTGGGCAGCACTGTGTCCTTGCCAAGACATACGCTTCCCTGCTGCCTACCTGGGTCTCCGTGCTTACTTTCTCACAAGCAAAATGGACGTGCAGAAAAGGTTACATCTACCTCTGTTTTAATATATTCTTGGTTGATAGATGAGTTCTGAGCTTCAGTTTCTGCCAAGACCTTTCTCACGCAGTCCAGAAAGTGAAAGCAATACAGCCACAAGACAGGAAATAATGTGTGCAAATGTGACCTGATGCAGATCAGTAACCATGCAGTTCAGGGCAATTAATTTCTAGCTCTTGCCATATTCAAGTTCTAAGTCTGCCTTAGAATTACTTATTTTCATATTAGCAGCACTGGCAACCAACTGTTCCAAATGATAGCTTATCAGATATGCATTTTTTACCCTCTAGGTTGATTTTGCTTATAAAAAGACTGCAGAAGCGTTGTAGGAAGGTAAACATTCTGCATAAGGATAACATAATCCATCTCATTTTAAAGCATATCCTTGTCTCTACCAAGTGTAAAACAAAATTTAAAATAAATATATGTTATGAAATGAAAAAGAAGAGCAGCCTACCATGAGAAAAGGAGAATTTGACAGGATAAGAGAGAAATATATATAAATGCCAGCCAAGAGGTCATGCTAACAAACAGCTTTGAGACAAGTTTGAAGTAGTCATTAAAAAGCAATGAGGTAGGACACAGCTGGCTCCATGGACTTGCATGCAGAGCTATCTGTGCAAAGCTTTGGCAACCCCTCACTTCCTCCCAAACAAAGGATGCAGACAATGCCTGCACATATATAAAAGAGTAGTTCACCAAGACTCCTGCTAGAATCTAGAACAGAGACTAGCACCAGGGAAGTTAGCTCCAAGAAATAATCTGTGAAACAATGCCATACAAGCATGACAAACCCTAACATCGCTTCCTTCCAGAGGGCTGAGGAAAATGATCCAATAAAATCACCCTCTGCAGCTGTGGTGCACCCAAGGCCGAAACTTTACTTTCTTTTTTCTTTGCCCTTCATGAAGCTTAGCAAAACAATCAAAACCAACCATGACTAGACTGTTCGAGTATGTCAAATGGGTAAAATACGTCCCGCTAAAAAACACATTGGAATGTGGTGATAATAAAAAAAAAAAAACATGAAATCTCCAATAGGCTTACAGGTAAAATACCACTGAAAAACCTGGCTCCTAACTCAACAGCCTCTGCTGGAAATATATGATGGTCATAACACTTAGAATGGCCAGAATCATACTGAAAAGGAGAAAAAAGCCAGTGGCTGTTTCCAGTCTGCCTGAAAAGCACACAACACAACCTCCAGCAGTTTAAATTCAGCACCACATCCCTTGTGCTGCCTGATGCAATACCTTACGTAAAAACAGCACTGCAACACAATGAAGAGCCCCCAGGGCAGGGCAGACAGAAGGGATAAAATGCTACATCAAACAGCACATGCCCCTCATTGGTGCTGCTGGGACTGCGGAGGAGAACAGCCTGTGACAGCATCCTCAACGCCTGCAACACACTGGAGAGGCAGGATTATTTGAACAAGTGCCTTTTCGTCTTAGAGAAAATACCAGCCAAAAGCCTTTGGGGACGGGGGGAGATTGGAGAGAAAGAGCAGCTCCCTGGGGAGAACACAGAGACCTTTGTGCCTGCTCCCTTTCACAGCAAAAAAAAACCAGCTCACACCACACACACACACAAACACATCCCTATTATTTTTATTTGAAAAAGATGTATTTTGGGGGGTAACAAGGACAGCTCGTCTGTAACAGGCAATCAGAGCTTGCAGGATCAGTGCAGTCTGCCACACATGACCTTTTCAGCTTTGCGAGTTTTTGGTGTTCAGGCACACTGAAACTGGCAGAGGAAGGTGCAGGGAGAGCCCAGCTAACCCCAGGACAGTTGATGTCCAGGAGAAACTACTGCCAATGCTTCTGGAAAAGCCAAAACCAAGAGACAGCCTCACCCAGGAAAGCAACACACTGTCGCTCCCTTCCATTTCAAGGTGCACTGATAAACAGCAAGGAGGGTCTGATAAAGGTGTTTATCTCAGGGCTGGGAAACCACATAGGAAAAAAAAAAACAAACCACACCTGTTGTGAGGGAGCAGTTCAGAGATGCAGCTGATCATTAGCAGCAGAGATCCCAAACGGCCAACAAGCTCCCACTTGTTATGAAATCTGTTGGCCTCATACACATAGCACCAAGGAGAAACACTAGATGCCCAGCTTTCCAAAGCAGATAGGGCTTCAGGCTTCCAGAGTTACCCTTGAAATTACAACATGAGAGCAGCCATAGGGGGTTAGGTCAAATATTCATCCTTCCTGTGTCCTAATATTGGTCATAAGCAAAGGTCACAGGGAAGTTGGAACAAGGTAAAAATGGATAACCCTTCCCCCAGTTCTCCCTCAACCTTTCAGATCCTGACCCAGGCATTTGGTAACACACAGTGTTTTTTCTGTATTCACAATTAGCCACAACTGTCCGGTCCAGACCTGAAGGTTGGCAAGAGTTTGGTCATATCTAATGGCTACCACCATCAGGAGCTTCAAATACTCTTATTCAAGAGCAAACTTTCTGCAGAAAGAGAGGAGACTCGGGGTTGGGAAACTTCACTGTGCCTTGCCATGGACATCCAGGAGTAAAAAGAAACTTCCCCTCTGTTTTACTTGCTCAGATGAAGAATTGCCTACCTGAAGAGGTACAGGACATCTCTTTCCAGGTCACCCAACTCTTCTACGCATTCCAGACCAGCCCTGTGAGATCAGAAAGGGATGGGGAAGGCAAACACCATCTGTAGAGCTCGGCAAGCAGCAGCCCATGGTGACAGACTGTCTCCCAGCACTTCGGTGCAGCACCCCTCCCACAGCCAGGCTCCGAGCAGGGCACACTCAGTGATTAAAGACAGTGTTGCTGACTATCAGAGTTATAACCATTATACCAAGAGACCTCACTGAATGCCTCACTCATTTTTTTTCTGCTGAGTCATTTCAGCAGTTTACAAGGAACAAACCAGGGGAGAAGGCAGTTAAACTATAAAGCTAATTTGGCTGAGAACACAGGACACTTGCTTTATCCTCACAAAAGGCAGCAAATACTTGCTTTGTTCAATTTAATTGATAGCAGGTTCTACACACTGCAGATACAAATGACTTTCACAGACTTGGCTTAGCATCTAGAACAAAGAGACACCCAAAAGAAGACAGCTATGTTATTTGTGAAACAGCATTGCATCCTGTACTTATAATCTGTGTGTTATGCCCATACATCAATGAGAAGAGTTCATCAGTAAGCAGCTGAAGTCCAAGCTTCTGCAACTTTTATTCATTTTTAGTATTTACTTATGTTCACAATGGTCTCATAACAATATAATTCCTTAGGATAAAATATTAGGGTTTAGGGAGAAGGCCTGAAATCATTTTTGTATTTCTTTGCCTAACCTATACAATTGGCCTCCATTGTAACAACTGCCATCAGAGAATTTGCTGTCCTGTACCACTGCAAATATAGCAGGACAGAACTCTACTCCTGCACAGCTTTCACTTTTCCAATAAATTAAACATGAAAGACTATTCATGTACCATGCAGAGTGTTTCACTTTGCATCTGCCTCCCACTGCTTTATCTGGAAAACTTCACATCCTAACTATAAACCTCCCACCAACAGTAGGGCAAGATGTAAAGGAAATGAGTCAAGAACTTTTCTCAGACTTATGAACTTAAAGAGGAACTCACACATAGAGAAGAAACCTAGAAAGCTGCAGCCTAGCTTGCAGAAACCTCACTAAGTTCTGTATGACAAAACATTTGGTTGAGAAGAAAAAAAAAAAAAAGCAAACCACTATGAATTTCCATCCTTTCTCATAAAATGTGAAACTGACTTCCTAATTTCTAATTATTATGTAGCTACAAAACAGTAGTCATGTCATGGGTACAATTTCACTAAATATAAGGAGAAAAAAAAAAAAAAAAATCTATAGTGACCAGTTTAGTCATCACCCCAGAAAAACAAACAGGCTTAAAACTGAAGCAGAGGAAATTCAGATTATAGACTACAGAATAAAAAAAGGCACACTGAAAATTGTGCCAAATTAACAAAAAATAAAATCAAAAGAGAGGCTTTGTAAATGCTCAGAGCAGAAAGAGAGTACTGCAAGGGCTGATCCAAAAACTGTGTCACCCAGTCCATCATGAGACAGGGAGAGACCAGATGGACCAACAGAAGATGTTCATTCAGATGGTCCCAAGCAATTATATAGTCCATGGCTTAAAACACACCAGAAGTGATAGATATTTTCTTGCTTCTATTCCCACCTGTCCCTGCCTCACTCAAAGAAGCTTTAGAATCCCTTTCCAAAGGGAAGTACTGCTGTTCCCAGGTGTACAGTAAGCACCAGGTAATAAATCCTGCAAGCTTTGAGCTCACCTCCATGAGGTACTTTGAAATATGTCAGAATTCTTGAAATAGAAACTTTACAGGTACACAACCAAAAACTTCTGAAGTTATAACAGCATTATAGCCAAAGCCAGTAGCGGCTGGAATCCATACGCCCAAGGTAACGTGCCTCTTACCGGACACTGAAGAGACTGAGAAAATCTAGAATTGGGTGTTGGCAAACATTTCTTTTCCAAACAAAATCATGGCTATGCTGATTCTCCTATAGCTTTTAGTGGCCATATTGTGCTCCACTCCCATCTTCCACTGCATATCAGACACAGCCAGCAGTAGTCTTGCTACTAACCCAGCTAACCTGGACTACCTACACTACTAACAGCCTGAAAGTAACACCCATAAGCACACCAGGGCTCTAACACACAGACAACATAGCATGTTTCTTACTGCAGATCACATAACCTATTTCTCAGCTTCTCCTCTGCACAAAACCTCCCTTCCATAGACTTTAGCTGTTGATATTCAGTACAGATCAAGGTTACAGACCTCTGCTCTATGGAGCAAGTTGCTGGAAGGTAAATGCAAAAGGGAAGGCTTCAGAAGAGAAGCATCAGGATCATCATATTGTAAAGTTGTCTGCATCAACTCAAATGGGTTAGACAGACAGCAATCAGCTTTATCCAAATGGATTGCACATGAACAGGGTGCATAAGAGAACAGTTACCCATATGGAAACATTTATCTTTTTTCTTATGTCCCCAAAGTCCCAGGCCACTAGGGATCCAAATTGTAATCAATTCCCATGGAAGACGGATATTTGTTGGAGGACAGAGTTGGTATCATGAACAGGAATTCTATTTTGCTATTTTGAGGGAGGCCATCATCTTTAAAGATGGGCCTTGTTTGCTGTACAGATATACAACAACAGATCCAGCAAGGGTTGTTCCTTGATTTTTAAAGGCCTTGTGTTTCTCTTCCTTATCTCCTGCATTCTGAATTCCCTTCTCTGCAGCAGTTACAGTGATCAGGCTATTTGCAATGCTACATGATCTATTCCTCCAGTTTTACTGTCCTACTTCCTTGCAGATTGAGCTCCCTGACCTGCAACTGAGCCGTCCACTATGATCAGCTTCATCGGGGTTCCCTCCGCCTCGCTGTCTAATGAGCTTAAAAAAAATTCTGAACATCTTGTCATGGTTTCACTTTAACAGATTATTTTTCCCTAATGGAGATGGGCAGGAGGCAGTAGCTCCAGAGCTTCCCTTCCAATACTGAGGCTGAGCTGTGGACTTCAAAAGCAAGGTTGGGGTGGTTCCCCGTCCCCTTCAATTTTTACTGATCCCTTAGACATTTTGGAGTTCAGAGGGCTCCATACGCAGGCAAGAGAAATAATTTCTTACTTGGCCAGCTGAAGGCTCCTAAAGAGAACAACAAATTAACAGTAATGGATTACAAATAGTAAACTGGGTTTTGCTCATCTGCAGCCACGCTCTGCCCCCAAGGGACAACTTTTATAAATACAATGTTGTTGTTATTCAGATGTTTCCCCTCAAATCTAGACTCTCACCTCTTTATCAGTGGCAGGCACTCTTGTCAAAGTAAATGTAAATGAACCATCATGACAATCTACGGAGCAAAGAGCAGACTGGAGGCTCAAGATCATCAAGCTACTTGCATTTCTGTTGCAGACAGAATGCTTGCAACTGCAGCTCCAAAGCAGGCCTTATGTAATCTATAAGTTTCCTATTCATCTTCACAAAATTCTAATTTTACACAGCAATAGTGTAAAGTCAGTTAAACACAAGAATGATTTTATAGGTTTCCAGAGAGCTGATGTCATTTGGGAACAGTGTACTCCATTTATGCATTATGTCTTGAAAAAAATACAGTCAGATACAAATCACAAAGAAACACAGTGAGTGTTTTATGAGTTCATAAATCTAAGGCTATGGATATGCAGGGACCAAAATTTGAATCTTTAAGCACCATAATTTATGGACACAAAAGGATTCATTTTAACTTTACAGTATTTAGAATATGAGCAAAAGATGCTGCAGCAGAAGCAAATATATGATGCACTAAAATAGCACTAAATAAAAATATTTTATTATTGTTGCTCCATTGCACAAGTTCAAAAGCAGTGGTCTAAGCATGTAACAACGTGCATCAATAAGAGAGATGCTGTGAGAACAGACACATATAGCACGTGTGCAGCACCTAACATATGCTCTAGTTTGGCTGATCATTACATCAGTTTCCTTTTTTTTTCTCCCTTTTATTCTCCATCAAAAAGATCAGGAAGAACAAATGCACAAGAAAGGGTCCTGATTTGCAGCTGGTGAAAAGCAACGTTATATTCTTCATAACTGCACATTCCTCTGCTGCCTATCAACACAGGTGCTGCTCAAATGCATAATGGCAGAAGTTTAACGAGCATTCATCCACAGCCAGGAAGCACACAAGTACACAGAGCAGCAGAGCTAATGTCCTTTTAAAAAAAAAAAAAAAAAACTTAAAAAGGTACAACCCTGGACACAATTCTAATATTTTTTTTTCTACTAAAACGTTATCCATACTCCCCAGCTACATCTGTCTGTTCTGCAGCAAAGCACCTCTGTGTGCCAGCAGCTGAAAGCTACATCAGCCATGCTTCAGTGGGGCAGAAAAGTACCTTCTGTTTAAAGAAACAGGACATAAGAGTGATCTTAAAAAGCAGAATTTAACACTACATTGCCTACCAGCTTCTGGGGTGACATGTATGCACTTGCAAATGCAATGAATTATGGCAAAGGCTCAGGCGCTGGAGACATGGCCACATCACACAATTCCCCACACACGTGCGCCTGCACACCCATACACACTGAGAGAAGGCACCACCGGTGGTTTAGCATCCCTTAGAGGGGATTCACACTATGACCAGAATACAGGGCTATTTCTGGCACAAACATGGTAGATCCATGGTTAAACAGAGCAAAAGTACATACCTAACATGAATATGTAACAGACATAGAAAGTTCTCAGTGCATCAGGTGGATCAGGTGCTCTGGTGACTTCAGTTTAAACCCTAACCCAGGTTCAAACTTGAAGACACTGAGAACACAGAAGACATGTTCAAGACCTCAGCAGGCACCAGAGCAAGCAATCAACCCTGGGCATGTCTCACCTTGGCCTTTGCCCCAAGCCCATTTTACTCTTCATAAATGCTAATACTGCCTTATAAGATACTTTGAGGATAGATTAAAAAAATAATAATAATGTGTAATCACAGAATTTATCGATCAGAAGCCACCCCTATTCAGCACTGCAGTGCTCAGAGTCAGCAACACCCTCTACCCAGGCATAACTACAGGTCTTTCGCGTATGACCTGAGCTCCACCACAACACATGGAAACGCTCTTCATATAGATCAACAAGATGAAACACAAGATGTTCTTACAAGCAGGTATTATATCCATTTTGTAAATAAGCAAAGCAAGACACGGATGAGTTCATACTCATCTCAGTGGTATCTCAAGTAGTACTTTTGGCCCTGACTCCCAGCTGCTTGCTCTCATCTTCCAGTGCAATAACTTACGAGTGCAAAGTCAGTTTCAAGTGAAGCAAAACACAGGGTAGACATATAGCTGTCCTTAGCTGGGACCAGTTGGCCAAGAACCAGGTCTGTAATGATCAGGGCTGTGCCACAGCTGGTAATCCTCCCTTTAAATAGGGGAACATCAATACGATCTGGATAATTCCAGCTGTTTCCCCTCCTACTTCCCATCCTTCCATTTTTCTCCCACAGACACACGTTGCCACTATTTTCGAACAGTTTGAATAGGTCGTTCACATTTTCCTTACAACATTCATTGCAACGCCTAATTGACAACACTTCGTAAGAGTAGCTTTTATTGAAGAAAGCTTTCCATCAGTGGATCGCCAAGCTTCAAATGACACTCTGCATCATCCCCCGGTTAGAGACGAGGAAACAGATCTAGGAGAATAAAGTGACTTACGCACCATCCAGCAAACTAAGAGCAATACTAGATATAGAAACCTGGTATTCCCAGTGCCCCCTGTACTATGTTCTCAGGCTGCTCTCCCAGTGAAGTAGCAGCTTGCTTTCTGTTTTCACAAATTAGACTATCATCAGGAGGTAATAAGGAGCTTTCTCTACAATTGAAACTTGTTCCAATCAATTCTGTTGTGTGCTCTGGCCCAGGCCTCCATTAAGTTTGAACAAGCAATTCATATAAGAAGTTCAAGAGCTAGTTTAGGAGTGAAAACAAAGGTGTAATACAGAGCAAATACTAAAATAAACTGCAGTTGGGGTCTTAATTTTAAAAGAAAAAGCATACACAAAAAATAAGCTTAAGGTGAAAGGAAACATACTTATATATTTAAAATACCAAGATTACAAATGCCAATGCATGCAAATACAACATATTTTTGCATTTACCCAATGAAATAAAGCATCAAACATTAACAATTGCCCTTACTATTTCAAGCGTAATCTCACTTTCAGGAGCAACACGTTACAGAGATTTTGTGCGGCACATTCAAGACTACTGTAGTTAAAATAAATTACATGTTTGGATTCAATTATCAGACCCTGATGAGTCATAGCCCTCATCTGGCATTTATTTAGAAAAAAAAAAAAAAATCTTGGAAGCCTCTAGCACCACAAAGAAAATTCCAAGGGAGGGTGAATTCAAGCATTTGAAAAAAAATGAGAGGTGCATTAATCAGCAGGTTCAACCTCCCAACGGCAGGAAAAAAATTTATTGCTTGTCTCAGGCATCCTTCAATCTGACCTGCAAAGCAAGCAAATTTAAAGTAACATCCAGTACCTTACTGAGACTCGTAGGCTGTGAGCCAAAACAGTCTCCATTATTTGCATTTCCCACACACATATAGACAAGTGTCTTAGCCACATCAAGGTCATTCAATACCAAGACCATTAAATTAAGTTTTCCTCTAAAATGAGGCCTCATTATCAAGAGTAATTAAAGGATGACAAAACCTTCTGAACAGTTCCAATCCTCAGCAAAGGCTTATTCATGACTAGAGCATTCTTTAGAAATGAAGTTGATTAAAATTATTAAAATCTATTTTAGTCTCTGTGTTAAAGGTCTCCTGACTATCAACACAAGAACTGCATAAAATTGCTATGATACATGGTTTTTCTATTTGCACTTTCACCACATGCTTTTATTGATCTTCCAGACTCACTAGCTCTCTATTTTCAGCAATTATCCATCCATGTTTAGAAATCACAGTCTTTGGAAAAAAGGCATGATGTAATGCTGGAGGGAAGGGATACCATCCAGAGAGACCTGGACAGGCTTAAGAGGCGGGCCTGTGCAAACCTCATGAAGTTCAAGAAGACCAAGTGCAAGGTCCTGCACATGGGTCATGGCAATCCCAAGCACAAATTCAGGCTGTGCAGAGAATGGATTGAGAGCAGCCCTGAGGTGAACAGCTTGGAATTGATGGATCATGAGCTGGCAATGTGTGCTGGCAGCCCAGAAAGCCAACCACATCCTGGGCTGCATCAAAAGAAGTGTGGCCAGCAGGTCGAGGGAGGTGATTCTGCCCCTCTACTCCACTCTCGTGAAACCCCATCTGGAGTACTGTGTCCGGCTCTGGAGTCCTCAGCACAGGAAATGTTGGAATGGGTCTAGCAGAGGACCATGAAGATGATGAGAGGGCTGGAGCACCTCTCCTATGAAGACAGGCTGAGAGAGTTGGGGTTGTTCAGCATAGAGAAGGTGGCTCCAGGGAGACTTTATAGCCCCTTCAAGTATCTAAAGGTGACCTACAGCAAAGATGGGGAGGGACACTTTATCAGGGAGTGTAGTGATAGGATGAAGGGTAACAGTTTTAACCTGAAAGAGGGTAGATTTAGATTAGATAACAGGAAGAAATTCTTTACTGTGACAGTGGTGAGACACTGGCACAGGTTGCCCAGAGAAGCTGTGGATGCCCCATCCCTGGAGGTGTTCGAGGCCAGGCTGGATGGGGCTTTGAGTGACCTGGTCTAGTAGGACATGTCCCTGCCCATGGCAGAGGGGTTGGACTAGATGGCTTTTAAAGGTCACTTCCAACCCAAACCATTCTATGGTTTTATCCCAGGAGCACTGGTTCCACAGGGGCAGACTGTACCACTTACAGGAGCTTATTCCTGCCATTAGCATTTTAGATTTCTGGTTCAGATACCATGTCAAAAATTTGTTGGGTGGTTCTCAGCACTAGAACAGAAACAAGCTCATTTCTTAGTGGCTTGTACAGTTAGTATTACTTGGACAGCACCAGACACACAAACAGTGCTTTGTTAACACATCCAAGATCTGAATCTCCATTCCAAAGTGCCTGAAAAAGTTAGCAGAGGAATCAGATAATGGAAAGATTATAAGATGATTTGTGCTCCTCTCCAGAGAGACCTCTGTGGGTCTCAGACCTCAGAAAGAAGCTTCTCATATCCTATTTGCAGCCTCTATGTGGAGTAGAAACTGTTCCCCTTTCTCCTCTTATCCATAGCTCCAAGTAAGGAAATGTTACCCATGAGCTCCCCCTTCTCCTCTGAACCTCCCTTCCAGCTATTACACACAATGCAGAGATTTGCATCATGTGTTTGAAATGAGATTGAGAGTCCTAGACTGTAAAAATATTTTCAAGATGCAAAAAGCTAAGAAACTCTGATAACTTAGGCAAGCACTCAAGGTCTTATGAGTTTCTTCCTTTTCAGAGCAAGAATGGATTGTGTGAGTGAAGTTTCTGCTGGTGGCCTTGCAAGTAACAAAGAACCTAAAAAATTTCATTTGCCTGAACACCACAAACAAGAATAACCAGCTCCCTCCTAGCTCAGTCATCTTGCTCAGTCTTTGCCACAAGTCCCATGCCCCAGAGAAACTCCATCTCTATCTTCTCCCAGGGCTGTGCTCATCTGTGCTCTGAGCTTACGCATCTTCAGCTTTACTCACACAGGCAGAACTCAGTCCCCAGGCTGCTGCCAACAGTCCTCTCAGTCTAGTTTAATTAGCCTTGCTGTATATGTCCCCTGAAACAGCAGCTTCCTACCGTTTCCAGCATCACATGTAGGGTGAAATGGCCTCATCCATTCAGGCTCAAGAAGGACAGGCTATCATGTCCATCTGCTTTAACCAGGCCTTGGAGAGGTAACAACCATTAATGCCTTCTTCCTGCAGACCAACTGTTGTTATTTCCAGCAGGACTATAGCTTATTGCTTCTCAGCAGGAAACACAGGTGGAACGTCCACGTAGCTCACAAGAGTGTTTCCACACTACGTGCATGGGGAAGCTGAAAACAGCTGAAAATCTTGCAAGACAACCAATAATAAAAGATTTCATGCTGCATTTCTCAGATCCATGCTGAGAGGATAGATGTGGTCTGTTTTCCATAATTAGATGCTCCCGTTGCCTGATCAAGAACTGAGGGATAAATCAATTTAATACTTGGAAATTACAGTTTTCACAAGAAATTGCATCAACAGAGTAAGAGCAATGGGGTTCTTAAGTACTAAACTTGCCAGTGAACAGGGAAAATGCTGGAGAAAGAAATCTAATCCAGAACAGCAGGCACACGGATGTTAAAGAACAGCATGCCCAGACCTTTGTAAGGTCCATATACTGCGGTGATTATTTGGAAAAAGGTGTAAAGCTTCTAAAAAGATTTTTTTTTTTTTTCCACTTGTTTTCCTTGGGGGGATGTGGTTCCAAGAATGAAGAGAGACTTCTTAGGGCTCTGAAGCATGTGGGAAACTTATCTAACTCTGGACCACCTTCTAGCATGTGGAAATTAAATTGATAAATTTGCCATCCAGAATACTTTTCATATGATGCACATTGCTGGAACAGTCTCCTTTACTTTATCTTTTTCTTTTCTTCTGCTCTGCTGGGTCTCCCCCTGCATCACATAAACCTTTCTCTCTGCCTGTCCCTAAGCGTTAATTCTTTCTATGAACTTCTGCCTCTTTGCCTAACACTGGCCTGTCTTTCCCCCTTGCAGAAAAATATCCCATAGAGGTAAAATATAAGGAAGAAAAAAGAAATAAAGAAAGGATAGTAAAGGGTTGTCACTGTAAAATGTATTTACCCCATTCTCCATGCTCTACATCACAAAGCCACTCAAAATCCAAGTCATCGATCATTTCTCCATTATTGCAAAACATTATAATCCACTTGTATGCTTTGGCAATTTTAAGATTAAAGTTACACTGTCAAGACATTTTATAGCTTTTAATTTATTTTTTTTACTTGTGTTTTTAATATCCTCTCACTGGGCTTGAAAAGCAAATGTCTTTCCCTATTGATTCTGTTCTTTCCCTTTAGCAAAAACATTGATTTTTTTTTTTTAACAAGTTAGGAATAAATCAAAAATTAACATGTCTGTTCTCTTCCGTGACAACAGTTTCTCTGTATCAGCTGTGGCCCCCACTCAGTTTGCCAAAAACTTCATCATTCATGACTCAGCACTCTAAAGGGTGACTAAGAACCCTACAAAAAAAAAAAAGCTACAAAGACTGAACAAACCAACCATCTGTAAGGGTACCATTAAAAATACAAGCTAGCAAAGTATAAAATATATATAAAATACTTTTTTTTTTATATAGATATAAAATACTTTGCTTCAGCTAAAAATCTTATTGCCTAAAGGACAAAGAAGTCTTTTTAAAAACCTGTGTGAGCTCCCAAGAAGAGGCAATATGACCTAGGAGAGCTGTACACCATCTGGTTTGCCAAGCCTTACTTAAGACTGTTCCATGATCTTAAATGTTAAGACTGATCTTAATCATGTTCTTATACTTAAGCATACAGAAGAGTCACAACAATCTCCTGACTGCTGTATGTGGAACAGAAGGAATGCATTGAACAGAAGTGTGTACATATTCATATACATTCATAGTTACGCTAGGGTCAAGTCCCTACCTCTAAAGTGACTGCAGCCACTCAGCACTGTCATCATTTGAATAAACCCCAGGACGTTATATGAAAACAATCCCACAATGCTTGTCCTTGCTGTGGTTGCCCACCAGAAACAACAGAAGACTTTGGACAAGAAGAAAGGGGTCAAGCTAAAACTCCCACAGTTCCTCTTCTATCATCCACTAGTTTGCCACCATTAATTTTCTACCTTTGCTAAACAACTTACTTTCTGGTTACAGAGGGGTCTGCAGTACTTTGGCGATATGGGGTTATAGCTCAACAAGTGAAGAAGATGATGAAATTGTCCAGGTGTTTCTGAAGACTAAAAAGACAGTAGAAATTGCTTACAAAAAAAGCAAGGTGTTGTTTTGTCACCAACTGAATGCAGTCTTCTGAACACCTGAGGAATCCAGGCAGATAAGACTTGGAAGAAAATGACTAAGAAAAGAAAGAGGACATTAATGACAAACAAGAAAGGGTCTCTCCAAAGCATCTCAAGAGGTAAAGGATGCTCTTTACCACACACAGAGCAATGATTTCCCTTAAAAGAGGCTGGGGGACTTGAAAAGAGTAATTATATCCTGAACATCTGAAGAGTTCTCCATGAAAGTCCATAGGGGAGGATCACAGTCAACAGAGCAGGTGTGAACTCACCATGAGCAACCATCAGAGGTGGTCTCCTTTGGAAGCATTCATACAGGTGGTAACTGTTCAAAACAAACCAGCACACTGGGGTTTACACAGGTACACAGACAGGCTGAGTCAAGCACAAGGCAATGCAGCATAGGAGAGGAACTGGAAGACTGCCAGGAAGAAGGAAAAAAAAAATATATATATATATAAAAGAGAGGTAAGAATAAGATCACAAACTTTTTAAAGTGGGAGTTCCTCTAGTTCCAAAGCAGATTGCTTACGGTGACCTAAGACACCAGATAACTGCTTAGAAATAAGTTGTGTGCAGACATAGGGCAGTTCTGATGGCGATGCCAATATGACACACTGCCACTCAATCTGAGGTGCTAAAGCTGTCCCACCTCTCATAAAATAAGTAGATATTCACTGGGACAATGAGACAGCACAAGCACTGATGCTTCAAGTGCTGTATTAGGAAGTGGGGGAAAGCCTGAGCTTTATACACACGCTGGACTGTCACGGACTAAGGTGCAAGTCAGGTTCCTAACTATGCAGCAGTGTCAAAACTGCAGTAGTTCTGGCCCTGCCAGAAGGAAACCAGAAACTAAGAGTCAAAGGAATTTCTTCACCCGAGGAAATACTGCTACCTCCCCAGTTACGCGGGAGCTGGGCAGGGATTTTAAAGCACTAAATTCTGAAGTTGAGTGCCTAATGCGGCACTTCGATGCCCAAATCTCTTCACAGTTCTAGGTAATTAGAGGAGAGGGACTCCATGTACTTCCAGGTTACAGCTAAAGCCCACAGAGATCACAGGATGTGTCCATCAGTCACTTAAATACAGGGATGAACTTTATCTGCTACAACCTCAAACAACAGCTGGAATCCTGTTAGAAACACCACAGACAGGCTCACTCTATCTACTGTCCCCCTCAAAGTGTCTGTGGCTTGGTTCAATATGGGAAACAGATCACATCCATCTGTAATTATATGTAATTGTGTAAAAAGTGCTGTTCTCACCTGGCTAAGCACAAAGCAATGATAATTTAGTTTAAAAGAAAATTAAAAAAAAAAAAAAAGAGAGTTTTTGCTCGTCACTGCGTGAAACAATTTCTGTATCTTGAATACATATGGTGCCAGACTGCCAAAGCATTTCTGTCAGGGAGCACAGAATCCTTTCAGAAGATATTAGACAGGCACTCCAAGATGTTTATACAGCACTTCACACTGTCGAGGTAAGAGACTCAAAGCCAGTACTAATGCTTTTCATACGATAAACAGAAAAAAGCCCAAACCACAAATTGCTGGAGGGAGCAAAAACAGTGCCAGCACCACTGGTCACTGGCTTGTCTGCTGTTAAGGAAGACACACTCACACGTTTTGTGCTGCACTTTACCTCTTCCTGAGATCTCAGAGCATTTCACTCCCTGGGGCAGCTAGGATTTTGAGATGTTTTACATCAGTATTTTCAGATTTTATTTTTTATTTCTCAGCTGCTCTGTCACCAAAACCAATATGCTTTTCATCACCCACAGCAGCTCAGCTAGCAAATTCTTCACATAAGTAACCACTGACAGGTATCACTGAGAAGACAAAGAAGAAAACAAAAGTATGCGGGGAAAATGGACTTGAAGTATGAAGTATTAGACAAATATACTAAAGGCTAGTGAAAAAAAGCCAACTAAACACTAGCATGTGGCCTTTGCTTTAGACTTGGAGGATAAACACTGTTCAATTAATGCCCCAATATTTCAGCACCTCTAAGATCTTCCCCATAAGACAATATGGCACTTTTTACACAGAGTGTCAGTCCAAAGTCAGGACAAAGTTCCACTCCTTAGACAAAAGTCTACTCCCTTTCCAACTACCTTTCAGCTTCACAACAAGCATGTCCTTAACCCTGAGTGGTTACACTGTGAGCAGAAGGGCTGAAATGAAAGGACTGTACAAGGAGTAAGGACACTCAAGAAGTTTAGAAAGATGAGCAGAGCAGCCATGGTGAAGAATAACAGCAAAGACTGAGATGGGCTGGGTGTCAGGGCAGGCTCTTATCTTGAGTCCCCTGACCTACATTCCCCAAGAAATGCCTGCTTTGCAGTCAATGCAGAGCAATTCCAAAGACCATATCCTTTTCTAAACTATGCCAGGTTGGTTTGGAGTTTTGTGTGAAAGCACGATCTGTGTGCATGTATGTCTCTTTCAGCCTCTCTGCCACAATTACATGTAAACCTATTTTTTGATGGCAATCCACCTGGACAGAGGTCTTCAAGGTTACTAAACCCCTCAAATTTCATGAAAGAAAACAGCCAGTAGAGGAAAAAAGATGTCAAGGCGAATAGAGAGGGTAAGACATCAGGGTGAGCTCAGCCCGAATTAATCGTCAAGAAATCTTCATGGGACAGACTCGTTTTGAATGCCCTAATTACATAAAAAGGCATCTCCCAAACTTTGCTGTTATTAGATCTGAGAAATTTCATCTCTTACTCACATTTTTTATGCTGCTATGAATCCTCCAGAGCTCAGTCTTCATTATAAACTCAGTTAAAGCTCTTCCCATGGCCAAAACATTCTCTCTCCCCAACTCGGCCCCACTTTTTGTGAGTTCTCTGATGTCTTATAAACTTCTACCTCACTACTGTAGCTTTAGAATAATTTAGTTAAAAAGCCAATCAACCATGAGACACAAAGCCACAGGAAATGAGTTTTCATTAGTTCTGCTAGTCACAAAAGTACTTGTTTATTATTACAGAAGCAGCTGGAATATATTTGGTTTCTGCACAATGTCTCTCAAATTTTACTCTCAAAACCAAGAACAGCTGGGACATAAGATTACTGGCAGTTGCCTGTAACATTATTATAAAAAAAAGGGATAGCATCACAAGATAAAGCCCCAATCTGTTGAGGAAGAGCACACTGGGGTAAGGCAAAAAATCTGCCAAAAAGCAGGCTGTATTTTTGCAATCTTTACTAGTGATCTAGAGAAAGAAACAAAGACATGTTAATGAAAGCAGGCAGGTGACGAGAGCCAGGGGCATGCTGTCAACAACAGAAAAATCCAGAGGAATCTAACAGCAGAGCAAGGAAAATGCTGTGAGAACATGTCCCAAGTTATCACTCATATCTTCAAAGTGAACTCCCTTTAACCTGGCTCTCCACAATGTGGATGTTAAATGTCTGAGCTTTGCATGCAAAACTACCTGTCTACACTCTGCTATCCATACCTGAAGCAGTCTGTTCTACAGTACAGCAAAATACAATGAGATAAAAGAGCTTTCCAACCCCCTTCCATAAGCCTGATGCATCAGCAATTTAACCAGGGCAGAGGGCAACCAGTAGCAAAAACTTTATTACTAGACAGTCAAAAATTGGCTCTGCAAGAACAAGCAAAGTCAATATAGAAAATAGGTCATCAAGGGCCAGAGATAGCCTGCATGACTGAATAGTCTCTTCAGAGAGGAGAATTATCCACTGTGAAGCCACCAGTCAGGACTTGCTTAATGCCCTTCTCCAACACAGATCTCTGCAAAGCTAAGAAGTCGTCTGACTAAGTCATCTCGACACATAGTCCTGCATTATATACAAACATCTAACTCTCAAGTCAACTAAAGTGAAGGAGCTGAGTTCTTCTGAAATTCTCTCTGTATTTGGACCCTTATCTGTGAAAAGGCCTGGTCATAAGAAGAGACTGCAGAAAGGACCAAGACATTCAGACTGACAGCAATAGATGGCTGGGGCCCACTGTACAGTTGGAGCTCCAAGGTTTGGTGGAAGGGCTTTCTCGGCTTCTCTAACAACACAAAGGAAACAGTGGGAGAACCTCTGGAGCAGATAAACTAAGAAAAGCAAGAGACACCTCTTAATGCTGACGTAACATAAGCAACCTTGCAAGAAATAAAGGGATTTTGCTGTTTCACTAGGGAAGATGTCTGAATTGAGACATTCATATCTGCCACATGCCATCTTCAGGGAGATAATGCCTCTAGCAGTGGAAAATGGACATATAAGAGACAGGGGATTATTCACAGCTGATACACCTTTGGATCGCTGGGAAAAAAAAAACAAAAAACAACAACTCACAATGTGAGGTGGCTACAAAAGGCTAACTGAGAAAAGCCAAGTCTAAAGGTAACCACTTAGCAGGGATGAAATCTGAAGTCAGGTAATATAATTTTTGCCATGTACAGTAATAATCAACATGATCTAAATATCCTGAGGACAAACTAGCTGACTGCTATTCAATGAAACCCAAACTTCAGCAAGGACACCACTAGCAAGGAAATCATAGGATATCTCAGGTTGGGAGGAACCCATAAGGATAAAAGTCTAACTCCCTGCTGCTCACAGGACTACCTAAAACTAAACTATATGTCTGAGAGCGTTATCCAGATGCTCCCTGAACTCTGACAGGCTTGGCACCACCACAGTGAGATGAGTCCTCCAGCCCCGGGCCCCATTGAATGCAGCTTTCTAGGAGCTTTTAGAAATCACCTTCACAGCTTTCAGCCCATGCTCAAGCTGTATTGTCCATTGCTTCTGAATCTTACCTCTGACAGCAATGATTCAGTTTGCTTTTATTGGCCAAGCCAGCTGTGCCCAGCTTTACCTGCCTGCAATCATGAGCCAGAGAGGTCCATAGCACAGCTCCCACCTTAGAGGAGTTGGGGAGAGGAAAAAAAAAAAAAAAAATCACAGAGAAGAGAGAGTGGAATCAGTGGGCAGTGGAATATTACAGCTGAGCCCATGCAAAGGCTGTGGGAATGTAGATAGAAGCATATTATCTCTTCCTGGAGCTTCACCTTCTCTCCCCAGCCACAGAAAATGGGCAGAAACACTGATGATGAGTTTGTTTTTTGGTGGGATTTGAAGAGGTTGTTTAAGAAAAGTGAGTCCACCACATTATATTACTGGCAATTCTCAGTAGAATTGCCTGAACTTAAAAAACAGCCTAGGAAAAAAAGTTTATTCTTATTACAACTGGGAAGTACAAGCTACTATTCATCTTCATCCAACAGAAGTTAATAGCCACAGCGCTGAAGTAGGAGGGCTGTTCTTCATGCTGTTTTCTTTTCTGAACAACAGTGTTGTTTTTCTCTGCCAGGATAGTAGGCTAATGAATGATTTTTACAAGAGTATCCTGCAGAAAAAAGCAGTAGGGAAATGAAATGCCTTGGACTATCAACATCTACAGCTCTCCTAAAAACCTGGACAGCCTTGTGTCCACAGAGTCCCAACATCCCATACCTACAAATGAACTTTCTATTCCTATATCGCATGAGACAGAGGAAGCTGTTGCTTCCCTTTTACAGATGAGAAATGAAGCAGTGACTTATTCCTAGAGGGACTGGTGAGAGCTCTTACCTGAAATGCATTTTGCTGCAGGGCAATCTGGCAGGACCATGAAGAGCAGAGAAAAAATAAAGCCATCACTTTGAAAAATCCACTGAGCTCACAGCAGTGGCATGGAATAACTCAGCAAGTCTGGGGACAGCGGGCAGAACAAGGCAGACCTGAAAAGAGAACTAGGAGGGACAGCAGTTGGGACCAGGAGCAGTTAAGTGTTACAGATAGATTTTTGGACTTTTGCACAGAACTTAAGGTGTCTCCTGTTTTGTCTTCCATAATCTACAGAAAAAAGGGTTGACCAAATATTCTTACCACTTACCATTCCTTCCACTACTAGTTACAGCCCTTGTCTCATCAGGGGTTCAAGCACCAGAAATTAAGGCTAGGAGCCAATTTCATGCATTTAGCTCATCTTAAGACAGAAAAAAAGATTCTAGACAGTACAGATTTCTTTTACTATCAAGAAACCATATACCTTCCATTTGGGTAATAATAAACACCTTCAGTTATGACTGCCTGTTTTGTAGCTTATGACCAGATCTTTATCCTTACTCAACAGAAAACACGATACCCTATATAGCCCCTCTAATAAAGTTAAAGCATGATAAACAGAAGGTATCTGCTTGATGAATACAGAGTTTTCAGGTGGTATGAGCAGGAGGAATCATGTGGACTGAAGCATCAGGCCCTGAAGATAAGTGAGTTCCCTAAAGTCACTGAAGCCCCGTGGCTGCAGGCTGGGCTGTAACCCGGTCTGCCTCCCTCGCTGTCGGGAAAGATGTCTCATCCACAGTGCTCTTGGCTTCCAGATACAAGTTACACAGAGGAAAGCAAAGTTACCAAATAAAAAACGGTCTGTCAAAGCACGTTGTCTCTGCTTTGGTTCAGTGTTTTTCTGCCTTCTCCTTCCCCTGCTTCAGAGAAGACCAACAAGATTGCAGTTAAATTCTGTGTCTTAGACAAAGAGGAAACTTAATTGCAGTCTTCAGGAGACTGAGTTTCTATTGAATGAGATAATGAAGCATAACCAATTGCATTTCAGTGCCAGGGCTCAGAAGGCAATTTGCTAAGAAGCAGAGGTGTGGAGCAATCTCCTCAGCAGAGTGATTCACTGAAACACAGCAACTGGCAGACAATCAGCCCCAGATAGAAGAGTTTCACGGATGACAGTAATAGGAGCTTGTAAAAGGCTCCAGCTCAGGTAAAAACTGGGAAAGATGTATGACCACTGACCAGCTAATTAATAAAAATTATTACTAGAATTAGCAATGTACATGTATAGGACCTTCCCTATGAACAGTGAAGCAAAAATATTTACTGTTAACATAAAACCACTGAGTTAGTCATGCAGTCTCTAAGCACCCCTCTGCTGTCAGCAGTGCCTGGATTCAACAAAACAAGATGCTGCTCAGGACAGAAATGTATAACTCTAGCCCTGAATAAATGGATTCTTAAAACGCTTACTAAATCACTACACAATAACTAGTGCTATATCACAGGAAGCCTCGTTTTCTCCTGCTAGAAGAGACCAGCTGAACAGCTTTATTTTTCAATGTATTTTTGGAATGTGCTTTTATGAGCTTAAATGATGGTGTTGAGTCATAAGCTCTGGGATTCATCTATTCAGCCCATGCTCAGGTATCTGGAATGCAAAAGGCTGGGGGAGAGAGATATGAGCTTTGGTTCTTTACCAACTCAATATGTCCTGTATTCCACCAAGTATTTCCCTCCTCCAAAAGGAACTTAGAGGTATCTCTACAGATTACTTAAGATATTCTTATCTTATATATTGCTGCACAAACACCTGACATACTGGAAAAAACAGAGCTCTGCAAAGATACCTGATCTCCCACTGGAAACTAATTATTTTACCAGTGATGAAGGAAATGCAGTTCTTTATTCAACAGTCAGCACTAAGTTGCAGGAATTCAGTGGCTCTATCTCTCAGGAACACATGCCCACTTAAATACCAGGTGAGCCAAATGTTTGAGAACAAAATCAAGAGCAGAACCAGCACTGACAAACTTCTAGGAGCTTGTAAAGAATCTGCCAGCCTACCACCAAAATGAGATGGCTGTCACTTCATGAATACCCACCACGTTTAGGTTTATCTGACACTACCCCATCCCTCACCCCACCCCTGCCCCCACACACACACAGTAAAAAAAAGGTTCCTTGGCTGAAAGTAGAATGGTCTACTGGAGAAAGAATTCACATTCTTCTAGACAACTGTAGATAGCGCTGGGTCACATACCCCTCTCAAAACAGCAGAGTAGGAAGAGCAGCAGAAAGGCAGATCTGACTACATTTTCTGTCCTTCACTGTACTGATTTTTTTCAGACGCTTGTACAAGACAGAATTTGACAGAGCAAAGTCTCAGCCAGGAATGTCTTAGACTGACATGATCTGGAGAAGATTTAAATTAGGGAAGAAATTTTACAGCCTTGGTCTCAGGTGTGAGACCTCAAACATAATGCCCATCATCCAGTAAAGACACTTATAAAATGGAATCTCAGTTAGTGATGTCAGGAAGAAAGGGCTTGGGATTTGTAGGAAAAGCCAATTAAACAGTTCCCATCTCGATTCTCTGAGCATCTGAGATTGCAGTGAGATGAGAGTGTCTAACCATATCCCCCTAAGACAAAATGCATGAAGCAAAATATTCAATGAGTCTAACTTCACAGTTCTAACAGGAGAGAGGACTTGAATCAACATTCCTATATAATGGTAACTGTATTAAGATGTACAGAAGTTTACAGTTCATTCCTAAACAATTAACGAGCTAAATCAAGACCTTAAATCAAGAACTACATATGTCAATACTCTTGGGTTCTAGGGAGTTTCTGTTACAGATCTTGGCTGGTTTAGGTGTACAGATACAGCACAGAGTAGCTACACAGAGCAAAAGATGGATAAAGGCCACACGGTGCTGTCATTAGCAAGTTCCCAAGCAATTCAGTTCCTCTACTCTTTTTAGACAGTGCTGTTTACAAGACAGGACGGAGTTTCTGGACAGCGTTATTTTGCGTGTCATGAAGCTTTGGGGTTTTTTTTAAATGAATTAGGAAAACAGAACTTACAGCTACTTTGCACGCTATAAGAGGTAACTAACGTCACAGGCGGTACAATGCCATGGGCTTGCAGTAACATTTGTGGAAGATAGAAACATGCCAAATTCCAGTGTCATGGGTGAAAAATGACATTAACAAGGATTGAGGGTTTATATCTTCGCACTCATGCCTCATCCACAAACAAACAGTACAAATACTTGACATGCTGCTGCCTTGGCACAAAAGCCTACCTTTGCCCTGCTAGTGGCCACAGGCCAAAGTCAGCTTTTAAAGGCCCTCCAGCACTGGCATAAGTGTGCTTCCACTGAAATCGATGGGAATTTCCTCACTGAGCTAATGAGAACACCCTGGCCAACACCAGTCCCATCTGTACTGAGTGTAATCCATCATTATAACAAAGTAGAAAATTCATTCATACTCAAAACAAATGAATATTCAGCACAGCTATACATGATACCGAGTCCAGTAGCATTATCAGCTATATAACAGTCACAAGCAGAGAAAACAGCATTCTTACAGGTCTATACTGAATCTGAATAGGCAAACAGCACATTATTTATTCCCAGTTTCTGAGCCACCCAGTCCCTTAACACACGCTTCTAAGTTTTTTCATTTCTGAAAGATCTCAGCTCTTGTTTATCTGTCATCCCCATCTGCTAAAACACTAGTCTGCTTCCCCCAGCTTTGACTGAGAATGTTGCAACTTCTAATATCCCTTCTCAAAACCCATTTTCTAACTAGATGGCTCACTCCCCAGCACAATCATTTTAGAGGGAACTAAAGCATGCATTAATCTGTCAGGTTCCTTAAGATACATTAAGGAATCTCTGCATTGCCAGAGGGTCAAAAATCTTAAATTGTTGATTGCTGATAGTATTTGCAACAGGCAGAAGACTGGAGTATATCTGCTTTGTTCCATGTATTCTTTCCCCAGGCATCCTCTTTTGGCCACAGTCAGAGAGAGACTGCTGTGCTAAATGGAAAATAAGATCTGTGTGGAAGTATTTATGTTCTGCAATGGATCTGAAATGAAAGTCAACATTGTTCACTTATATTACTAGTCTCCTGCAATAGCCGGGTACACCCTCTATTTTATCCTTCCAGTCTGTTCATAGATGCTGTATTTTCAGTGCAAAGTAATCAAGACAAAATTGTCTCATATTAATATAAACCTAAAAGATAATTTAAGATTACACAAGGCAAACATCGGAAAATAGCATTAAAGCTGTAAACTTGCCCAAACCAATTACTTGTTTCTCCTTCCAGTGAAATTAATATATCAGTTCATCAACAGAATTCAGGACACACACAAAAAAAAAAAAAAAATTTGTATCTGCATGATTATTCCCTTTCTCCAGTTTCAAACTTTCTTCACCTAAACAGGTAGTGAAAAGCAAAGTCAAATCTGTCCAAAGATCTCTAGGAAATCTCCTCTATGAGATGCCATGCAATACTTGTCAGCTCTCACCATTTCACAGCCAATAACTGCTTCAGCAAGAAATTCGCAGTCATGCAACATCATCATTTCATCCTGGCTGAGTTCCCTTCTGTCCTTATCTCCAGCTGCCGAACCTGCCTCACCTTTTCAGAATCTATCTATATCAAATGCCAGCAAGGTAGCAGGGATTGTCATATCCTACCTGAGTGGGACACAGCTCTGCAGAGACAGAGAGGACATGATTTTAGCAATTTGAAAGGAAAATAGCTTTCTTCTTCCAGAAGAACAAGCAACAAGAAAGCCTTCATATCAATAAGTAAACCAAAGCAAGGAATAGTTGTTTATGCAAGGGAATGATATACCCAGAGAATACTTTTGCTAACAGCACTGCAAGGAAGCCTTAAGATGGTGAGTGTGCTGCAGCAAGCCTGCACACATACAGCATGGGCCCAGGCGAGACCAAGCTTTTTTATTCCTCTTATCAGTGAAAATTAATGGATGGATGAGCAATACACAGACCCAAAGCATCTAGTTAAGTTAAAAAAAGAAAAAGGGAAAAGAAAAAAAAGAGAGAAAAAGCACAGCTAAGGGGATTGTTTTTCCCTAACGCATTAAAGGGGAAGCTATGTTAATACATCCAATAACCTGAAGGCATGGGAGACAGCACTACCCACACAAGCTTTCCCCTCAGGTTTGTGCAATTCCAACTTAGTTTCCCTCAGAGTGCTCCAACTCAGTTTCCCTTCTGACACTGCCTGTTTGAGGAAAATCAAGTAAGCCCCCAAATGGACGAAAGCTCTAACAGCTGTAGCCTGCCCCTTGCTCTGGATAGTGTGATCCCCACCAGTCCCTCTCCCCGTGTTGCAGTTTTGGCAGGCTAATCCTCCTCCCATCCCACAGTGCTCCTATCACTTCCCATCCTTAGGCTCCTGACACAGAATTGAGCTGTTATCAGTCCCCCACCCAAGCTACACCCCTCATTGAAGGACTCCAGAATAATCACAGCAAGACCCCTTGCTACCTGCTTGCACACTCAATGGAGCTTGGAGCCATGGCAAGGACTGCGCCACAGATGGCCACGCTGATGGGGCCCATGTGCAGAGTGACCCCAACACGCAGGGCAAACTCTCCTCTCCCTTTCACACACAAGAGCTTGTCAGCACCTACAGATGAAGTGTGGCCATGCCAGTCCTGGACAATTTCCTAGTCACCATGCAAATCAAACAGCATCAACAAAAAAAGTATAAACGTAAAGCCAATTTCAACTGTTGCTCCAGTCAGCAGCTATGCCAGCTTCACTGAGAACATGCGGATTCCAGCCTAGTTGCGCCGTCTTCTTCCCAGCCAACAGTTGGTTAAATCTATGCATCACTACCAAAATTATACAGTCATATGGACTGGTTACAGCAGCAACCCATGAATGAATGTGACCACAAGCTCCTCTTAAAATGATCTTGCCCTCTTTTGAACATTTCATTCTTGAGAAAGGATATTTTATCCCTTTCTCATATCACCCAAATCCATTAGATACAAGTCCCTCTTTCACAAAGCTGTTTTGCCTTAGACATTTGCCTTTGCTATCCCTGCCTGAGCACAAAGCGATGAAGGCCCAATTGTTATTATTTATGTGCTTTAAATACAGTTGAATACATGCTAAGTAATTGGTTAAACACAATAAGAAAATACAAAGCCTCACTATCAGTAATCAGAAAATAGGAGTGAAAAATTAACTGCCATACAGTATCCAGCAGATTACAGCCTCTTTGCTTCAGCATGACATACATCTTTTTCAGCCTCACCCACTCCTCCTATGCACACAAAGCACGATACGCTGCACAAGTTGTCCCAGCAGCCAGTGTGATGGTAATATTTTCTTCTCAGCTGTATTATCCATTTACAAAACTGTTGCTTGATATACAGGGTTAAACAAGAACTTAAAACACAGTTATAGGGCATATTTTGACCTATAGTGTACAGTGAATTAAGATGATTAAAGTCATCTATTATGCTTAGTGATGTCCTTATCTTAGTGATGACATTCAAAAGAAATTAGAAAACAGTCCAACATAAGAATATAAATACCAAAAGTGTAATTCTGCTTTACAACAGCTTTGCCTGGATAAATCCAAATCTCATGATATGAAACTGACCCGGAGGCAGCAGAGAATACACATGCTTCTCGTGCCACATTAGGAGCATCCTTAACAGATGCTCCCATCTAATGGCTTATCAATGGCTTATTCCAACAGCAGGAATGCTCCTATAGAAAGAACATCAAGTCAAATCCATCAAGACGTGGAACCAAAAAGTCCCCATTGGGGCTTTTCAAAATCACAGTAGACAAAAAGCACAAATACCTAAGGGATACTGTGTTAGCAAGTGAAACACCCTGTACTAGCCAACAAGATTGTCCTCTCCAAATCATCCATCTGCAAAGTATGCTTTCTCCCACTCAAGCCACATAATGCAATTTTGAAGTGGCTGGTAGAGAATCAACCTTTGGCTGAGCAACACTCTTGGTGAAAACCCATGGAGGAGACAGACGCAGATCCTGGGAAGCAAGTAGTAACAGGCAGATGTGTGGTGGACAAAATGTTTTGCTAATGCAAGAGTCACTGAGTTCCTAAAACAGGAAAAGAAACTGTTCTTGACAACTTTACTATATGTCATGGACCAGGAAAACCACTCCATGCCTGTGCACGCCCTTCCTTACCTTGCAGATTCACTATCAGTGGCAAGAGCTCAGCTCTCTTCCAGCACACTGCAGCTCCATTACTCTACATCTGAGCTAGGTATTCAAGAATATTTAAACTGCTCTTGGATCCAGCACAGACATGATGCCAGGAAGCTATCAGGAGATAGCGTTGAAGTGTGGTCTGCTCTGTCATTAGGGGATTTCAATTTTATTTTGCTATTTAAACTGCACACTAGCAGTTTAATCTTGAAATTCAAAACCGGGCAGATTTACCTCCCAAGGAGAAAGGCAGGAAAGACCTCACTAAGGATGCCATTCCCTAAGGAATCATTCAATACATGTACTAATATTTTTCCCTCTGCTTCCCTACTGTCCAACAACTTCGCTGCCCAATTTTTAGTGGGAGTTATTGTTACATTGATTTTCTGTTCCTTTGTGTTTGTCTTCATGGGCTGCAGTGTTAATAACAGTAGCAAAAATAAACAGATGGTCTGCCTCTTCCACTTGTATTCTACTAAAATCCATCAGAATTTATGAATTTGTGAGCTGTAATTGGCTACAAAAACACGGGGAGAAAACAGTGACATGCAAGGTTAATTTTTCTTGTCCTAGAATACAGCAACTGCTCTGCAAGCAAGCAAACAATTCTAGGGAAACATCTCCCACATTAACAAGAAAGATTCACTACCTTGTTACTAACAATCTCAAAGTATAATTCATGTTCATGTTCACATATCTGCCAGGAATATTCAGTTATTCTTTAATAACAAAAAGTCAGTCAGCTGCTCCTGCTTTTCTCCCTAATTATGAAAAATGTGGTCCTTCTAATTTTGAATTATAATAAAAACACCGCTTGGGGCTGTTCAAGTTCCTCTCTCTCTACACATGAATTGTCCTTGAACAAATGCAAGGTAGTTAATGCATCAACTTGTGAAAAATCTTCACAGGTAAGTACCTAGAGAACACATCTGCATGTGTCCTTGAGGTATACCATAACATCGCATTTCAATGAGAAATCTGTTTGCAACCTTTGCTGATGAGGTAGTATAATGCATTTTAGTACATATTCTGCCCTAGTCGCTCCCCCTTAATATCAGGGGGAAACACTCACCATAGACATTCTACAAATATTTCATATATTCTACTATCATTTCACACATTCTAAAGCATTTAACTTTTCCATACTATGCTGCAGTACATTAGGGGAGCATCCAAACACTGCCATCAGTTTTATCACAGCCTGCTGTTGGAAAAGCTCTCTTTATACTAAGTGACTTATAAACTACAGACAGCTTCACACTGGCACTGGGCAGAGCATCACATTTGGCATTTATCTATACCACCACAAACCACAGCACTGGCCTGAAACATTGAGGAGTTTTATATCCACAACTGAACATCATGGTCTTTTCTCCATCAAAAGCTAAAAGTAAGTTTTACACGCATTTACTTCAAGAGGAATAAAGTTTACTCTAAATTCAACCTAATTACACTTCACAGCACTTTCATCCAGTGAATCTGAGGGCTTCTTAGACGTCTTGGGCCTGATACTGAAGTCATCTGCATAAAGAACCAGTACTGCCACAGAGGACAGTTCAAAGCAGGGAATGCAGCCTTGAAGTGAACATCCAGCAGGCCACCACAGCCATCAGTGAAATGCAGCTGTACCGGGGATAAAGGGGATGAAGAAGGGACAGAGACACATGTGGCATACAATTGTCAACACACACAAAAAAAGCGTAATATTCTATTTGTATTTAATTGCACAGAGAAGTAATTTCACTATACTCAAAGGATAAAGTATCTGTTCTTGTAAGACCAACTGTCCCAGTGTAATAAGCCACAGGTGGTCAAAACCTCTTGTTACATGGCTGTTCCATCATCCTGTGCTGCCTTGCGCAGCAGTAGGAAAATTATTCTAGGGGAAAGCTCAACCCAAACCAATACACCGGAGCCCAGGAAAACATCCAGGGGGTATCCACTTGATACAGCATAGGTCCAAGAGGACCAAAACATAGACAGTCACATTCGTGCATTGCTGAATCCAAGTTCTCTAGATTCTTGCCAAAACACATTTGTTCAGCCTCTTGCCAGAATTTGTTAGTGCAGCTTCAGCTCAGTACCTGCCACAGCCATATGACTTTTGGTTGGCATGAAGCCCAGAGGAGCTCCCATCCACCACAGGTTTCTCCCTCACAGTACATTTATCAGCACAGTTTGAACGTCATAAAAACAATTTCTAAGTTCACGTTGCTTTAACTTCACCTCATATTTCAGTGACCCAGCAGAAACGCTCTGCTAAATTGAAGACGTGAGTCTCATCTTCCTCTGCCTCTTTCCTTCCATGAGGATTTTTCCCCTCTGCAACACATCTGTGATATGCACCCCAGCAGTGACATGAAGCTGCTCACTTCACCTACAGAAAAGTCTTCCAGCAGAGTGACAGGAACAGCATGTTGTTTAGTCTCAATGTTATTATCTAAGGAAAAACAGTCACCTGAAGATCCATCCCCTTCTGCAACTAGGTACTTATTTCTACAGGGGCTCAACTACAAGCATTTAACTGGGACAACCCTGCTTCTTTTGCCAAATCCCAGCCTAGGACAATATCACTTCAGGCGCTCAAAGAGATCTGGATTTTTGCTTGTGTTTGATTTTGGCTCATTTCTGACATGGGTTCATGCTCCCAGAAGCAGGTAATTTCACAAGCTCTTCTACCAGATAGTAAGTAAATATATTATGGTTCTGCATGAAGGAACTGCAATATATACTGAAAATCAATGCCTGCATAATTCTGAGGGCAAGAACTTCAGGATGTAATTTTACTTCAACATCTTATGTATTTACATGCTCTCACTGAGTACCAATAAAAGCTTAATAGCATTCAGTTTGAATGCAGCTCTGCTATGGGTATGTATGTTTGACAAAAACTGTGCTATTAAAGCAGCTTTGATCTATTCACTGCATGGCCTATCCCTGTTTTCTATTTAGGAAACAAAGTTTGGAGTCATAATCATAGAAAATTATGGTCAACAGATTTGGAAATACAACCAACTGTGGGATACCAGGAAAGAAGCCTGTGGTTGGCCCAGGAAAGCAGTAGCTCTGAATAGGCACTGGATTCTCCCATTTCTGTGCTATCTTGAAAGGATAGCCAGTCCCCATGATGGTGGTGACCTGCTGGACCACAGCAAGGACCCTTGAAAGGGGTAAGATAAACAGCAGATAAACAGCAATAGGGTTTCCACGCAATGGAGAAGCAAAAGACCAAGTCAATCAAGTGAAGAAGGGCAGAGGAGAGCAGCAGGGTCCCAAGCAATGCTCAGGGTGTGACACAGGAGCACACAGACCTTGCTGCCCAGCAGCTCTGCAAGATCAAAACCCAGGAATAGCACTAGAGAGTCAAGCAGCCACCAGCCTGAACAGCCCTCCATGCCTTTACAAACATCCCTCTGGGTGCGAGGTGTATTACAACACACTCTGCTATTATACAGTAAAACTGTATGTTTCAAAACCAGGAAAGCAAAGCTCAGTTTCCCTCAGTTTCAGGGTTATACGTAAGCAGCTGAGGTCAGCCATTTTTCCTCAGGAAGCATTTGCTTGATATATCTTTTATTCCAAATCTCAGATTCAAAAGCTTTGTCTTCAGCTTCAAAGACACTAAACAAGCAGCATAAGATTATGTACACAGCTTATGCAGTTTACAATAGTCTATGTACCTGTCAGCCAACATTCACAGCAGATGTTAGTTTAGACGCAGTATTGAAAATATCTCAGTGAAGGCTGAAAGAATGAAAAGCAATCTCTGCTGTCACATATTGTCCACAGATCAATGTGCCAGTCAGACTTAAGGAGAGAGACTTACATGTTTATAATGACAGGCGGTCTAATTTTGATATCCAGACTTCAAAATTAAGCCCACCTGATGAAATATCACCAACAGGGATATTAACCAGGAAATCTGAGTTTTGAATTGGTTTCTTTAGGGTTTGGGGGACTTGGTTTTTTGTTTTGTTTTGCTTTTAAGTCTAAAGTCAAATAAGGCCTGGAATTTTCTGATGGGTTTTACTGTGATGAACCGAAAACTGATGCAGAGTCTTGTATGTTTTCACTGCAACTGATACAAGGACCATAGCACACTACTGGGTTACAGCCCAGTTTTGCACAATAACATGTGATACCTGGAATGCGCCATGACTTTTTCCAGAGGATATTGCACAGAATTTATCCATAACACCCTGAAATAAAAGAATTTCTGTTAAAAATATGCAGTATTTTTTAAAAGCTTTGGTTAAAAATACATCATATTCTTTAGAATGACAAATTGTGACCATCTTTCACATTCTTCTAACAGAAAACAACTGCTGCCAACTCATAAATTTTGCACATAAGCCTTTGAAATCTCCCTGTTTGGCATCCTCTGAATACCAGACAGTTTTAAATATCTCATCAACTAGGAAATACAGGTGGCAAAAGAGGGTTGATTGAGAACAGAGATTGAACTGTAACTCTGAACAGTCTCTCCTGTGAAGGAGACAGAAGAACAAATTGCAATACAGTCCACATGAGCAAAGCTGTATAATTGCAAAATGCAATCTCCCTCCATGGATGAGAAGGAACTTTCCCTATCAATATTTATAAGCTTAGTATTTCAGAATCTCATTTGAACATGTCTGATATCTCACAGGTTGTGTAGAAAATAAAAAATAATGGCATATTTGCCACAGCTCTGACAAATGCCAGCTTCTTTTTAAACAAACACCATCCTGCATCCGATACCCTGCACTCACTGAATGTTCCATCTGATGTTCTGCTTTAGGGAGTGTTTGTTGCTGTGTGTAGCAGAGCATGTCACAGTAAAGTTTATGCTTGGAAAAAGTCAAGCCTGCCTAACATATGTTGTTCGCCAACCTAGTAGGAATAAATATTTTAGTTACTTCCCCTCTTCTACAGTCAGGCTGATGTTTTCCTTCTGCTTCTAGCCACAGTCTTCTCCTTTGGGTCTCTTTCTCATTTACACAATTTGATAAAAGAAACAGACTCTTCCAAATAGCTTTGCTTTGGATGAAGAGCTTGGTTAGCATTTCCACCCCTTTAGTGCAGGATCTCCAAAGCCACCAAGGGGACCTCCAAAAAGAAAAAAAAATAACACACCACACACAATATTGAAACAAGCATCCAAACATTTGTGCAACTGGAAAAAAAATACATTCTTCAAATCTGTTGTAGCTTTACAGGTAGACAACAGATTCAAGCATGGAAAGTGTACAATACAAATCAACAGTGCAGGATCAAAACACCCTGCCTTCCATACTAGCATTAATTCAAGTGCAAATATAATGAACCAATAGCATGCATAAACAACGTTCTTGCACAAGCAATTGCTCTTTACCCTTTATTATTCTCTTTTTAACAAAACCATTTTAAAAGCTCATTTTGAGCCATATGATTGCCACCAACACAAACCAGATTAAAGCCACTAAAATTCTGAAAAACCTGCATTATTGAGGTAGATACAGCAACAGGAACAGCACCCAATGATACCTAGCTGTATGTTATCACTCTTCCTTAAGCAGGTCAGAATAAAAGTGAGTGTTGCACATCATTTAACATGAGGACATAGCCCAGTGTGTTAAAACCTGGGCAGGCACTGTCATGAGAATAAGGGAGCTCTTGTAATAAAAGAAGTCTTTACAACAAGAACTTCCCTGTTGAATGACTCCACTGTTAAAACATAAATCTCAGCACAGCTTTACATTTTCAAGTTCATTCTAAAACATGATCCTGGTTCTGCTAAACGCCAGGAACTCCCCACTTGACTCTCTGGGATTGCTTGGTATAAAACATACTCCTCTTCCAACTTTAAACAACAAACACATTATTTTGACCAGTATATTACACATGCTAATGTTCTCAGTGTCCTCAGCAAATGTGAATAAAAGGAACAACAACCTACACAAAGGCTTCCTTGCAGCAGAAAGCAGGCACATTCTCAAGCTGGGAGGAACAGGCAGGAAATACTGAGCTTCCCAAAACCAAGAGCTCTGTGTTCTTGTTCAGTGACACCAAAACAAGATCTCAGCCCAAGAGCAGCACAAATATCTACAGCCTTTGATTAGCATGGAACACGCCGTGTGTCAAATGGATTAGCCCTAAATGGAGACTGTGGCTTTTATTCCCCACAAACTATTTCAAATTTATGGCTTCTTTTTTTTTTTTATTTTTTACCAGAAATAGTTTTTTCAAGATAAAAATTGAGCCCTCAACCTGTCAGCACCTCAGTCAACATGATGACTTCTCATGATTTGGTACAGTTAGTGGACATTAAACAAGGACTCTTATTTTTAACAGCCACAAAGATGATGAGAGGGCTGGAGAAGACAGCCTATGAAGACAGGCTGAGAGAGTTGGGAGTGTTCAGCCTGGAGAAGAGAAGACTCCGGAGAGACCTTATTGCAGCCCCTTCCAGTACCTAAAGGGGCTGCAATGATGAGGAGGGACTCTTTTTTAGGGAGTGTAGCAATAGGATGAGGGGTAACTGTTTTAAACCAAAAGAAGGGAGATTTAGATTAGGTATTAGGAAGAAGTCCTTAAGTGTGAGGGTGGTGAGGCACTGGAACACATTAACCAGAGAAATTGTGGATCCCCCATCCTTGGAAGTGTTCAAAGCCAGGCTGGATGGGGGCTTTAAGTCTAGTGGGAGGTGTCCCTGCCCATAGCAGGGGGGTTGGAACTAAGTGACCTTTAAGGTCTCTTCCAATCCGAACCATTCTGCGATAAATAATGACATATCTATCTGATGATCTCTGTTCCATTGGATCTTCAGGATATTTAAGTACACTTGATATTCAACTACCACTGAAGAAAACAGAAAATTTATCAGAAAACTGATAAATTCCTCTAAGATCACGAGTGAGCAGAGGACCACGCCAGTGTATTTGCAATTCATAGCCAGAAATATTTCACATCTCCCTGATATAAAAACAGCAGCATACAACAAAAATACATTCTTTTCCTTTGACACAAGCACTTACATTTAAAATCCCTAAAATGCATGACAGAAATCTAAAGCAATTCAACAACAGGAAAATGAAAAGTAAATATGAAAATAAATTGTCATTTTAGCATAATCTTTCCTAATTAGGAGTAAACAATGAAGTGTTGTGTAAACAGGACTATATTCTCCTGTTAGTTCCACAGAAATCAAGCTACAACAGGAACATTTCAGTAACATGCCAGCTCCTCTGTCCTCTCTCAAGTTGCTCCAGACAATAATTAATGCTACTGTAGGGATTCAGTCACTCTCCTTCACCAGTGAAGTCTCATCAGCCATCCTCATTTGGAGCCTCAGGAAGAATCTCAATACAACAAATCAGCAATCCACAGCAACCAAAGGTAAAAATCCCACCACGTTAAGCGAAACATGACTACATTGTAACTGATAGGTTGGTTTTCTACATTTACCTCCAGAAAGAGATTAGAGCAATGCTGTAATTGCAATCAAAAGTTCCTGCCACTTCTAATATGATACCTGTCTCACAATAAACCCTTCAATAATAAAAAAAACCCCAAATAGATAGATAGATACAAAGTTTCCCCACTGTTACAGTCAGGAAATTTAAAAGACAAAGAGCTTAGGCAGGAAAACAGCATATTGAGATGTTGTTAAGCTAGTGCATTATTTAGCATTTATTATAGACAAAAACATCCCTCAGGAGACGTGTGTTTTAGGAATATTTGTCTTCATTAAGAGAGATTTACCTGTTCCACTACTCTGAGTCTCTGAACCTAGATCAAATGACTCTCCATTATCACAAACTCAAGAATAGTGCAGAAACATACTTACAATACCATGTTTCTTTCATAAAACAGCAATGCCATGTTAAAAAAAAAAAAATATACATTTTCACCTTTACCCATTCCAACACCCAACAGCAGGATGTTTGCACCCTCCTTGTACATCACAAGGGCCTGAGGGACAATGTAAGCTAAAACAGTCCCAAAAAAGCACTCATAACTTGCCATCTCCCCCAACAGGCAGTTGAGGAAGGAGTGAAATCCCTGAGGTTTGAAGATGTGATTAATCAGAGAAAGAACTTTTAAAATGGCTTAAAGATACTTTTTTCTTTCAGAGGTTTTCCAGGCAATTACTGAGGTCAGCAATGACCAAGGAATAATTAAACGCCTGTGATGCTGTGAAAGCTGGGTTTGGAGGCACAGCAAGGAAGAAGAGAAGATGTGCAGTTCAGGCACTAGCCTATTGGGAGCCCTAGATTTAAATCCTTATTTCCCCAAGGACTTCTGGCATCAGTCAAGGCAGACCGAGCTTCTCTGTGCAGCGCTGCCCGCTCCAGGGGACATCAGCAGCACCGCCTTTCACGGAGCACTAGGCAGACAAATACACAAGACACCGTGAAGAAATTCAATACTGTGTCAACAGAGCACAGTGACCATGTGCAAGGATGGATGCTGGAACATGTCAGGAGGTGGTGTTTCATGAGGCAGCCTTTTATCCTGAAGGCCAGAACTCAAAAGAGGGCTGAAGTCACAGTTCACAGCATTCACCTCTTTTAACCTTTTTATTATGCACATACTGAGTCATCTCCAGACAGGTTTCTCAGCATGTGAGGTTTGCAGCAAAGCGAAGTTTGTCCCAAAGTTTTAGGGAGGTACAGGACAATGAAAAAGCTAGTTCATTGCAAGCTGTATTTCTGCACTAAAATAAGTACGCACAGTCCTTGGGTGCTGGAAAGTTAGCACTGGACTTGCAGGTGCTTAACAAGAGGCACCGAGTGAAGCCCTTTTAGCATAGCTCACAGACACCAGGCTCCCCCATAGCTTCTGGGTGCCCGTGTTTCTCAAAGCCCAGTAATAGTTGTCATTTCCAAAGTAAAAGATTGCTAGGCACTGTCCACCTGTCTTGAACAAAATCTGTGAAAAGAAGCTCTGTTGAGGTGGTTATATTTGAAGAAGTGACAATATTTTATCTCTGATTTTCCTTCCCAAAATTCAGGCAGCAAACGTCAGGGCAACAGGCACACAAACCCTGCTTTTACCATTTAAAAACATACTATAAAAGCATGTAAAAAGTGGCCTTAGGCAAACTGTTAAGTCCAGTAAACATCATCTCTAATTTTTGTTCAGCAGCAAAATAACTGCCTTGGAGAAGGCTCTGAACGCAGATTAAGCAGAGGGAGTTGCATGCAGGTCTTACAGCAGAGTAGCTGCTGTGACATATGAACTGTAGCAGGGACTCAGAGAAAGGAACACCTTGCAAACCCCCTTCCACCTCTCTGACACAGCTACAGTAGGGAAGAAAGAGCTTACCATCAAATAAATACAAGCAGCTGAGACTAGTAACTTTCTTTGATCTTTAATTGCATAATCTCCACAACTGAGACCTTTTTATTCTTAGCACCCACAAAGGACAGGGTGCATTAAGCTGTCCTTAAATGGCAACATTAAGACAAAAGCTTGGAGGCAATTGCCATATGTTAACTGTACAAATGAACAGCTTTTCAGGGAAGAAACTATGTTGGCCTCTTTCTAGGCTGGAAATTCAGAAAATTATCCCCATTTAAGGGGCTGCCCCGTGTAGCCATACATCCTGCTCATTGGTTCATGCTATCTAGGAGGTGTTATGTAGCTACAAGGATATGTATCCCCCCATTCCTGGTGGTCACCAGGAGCAATATAAAATCTTACTAAGAGCAAGACAAGTTTAACTAGGCCTTCTGCAATTTTCTTTCTTTATAGGACTGAATTCTTATATAAAAGAGGGCCTAGGTGGGGAGCAGGCGTGCTCTTTCCTGACAGACTACACCTCTGGGCTGGGCACCACGGCAGTCCTATATGATGCACAGCCCTCAAACCCACAAGCCTCCAATATTCCTTCATTCCATTCCTTCAGTGAAAAAACACCAAAAGCACCATGGCAGATGTCTCTTCAGCAAGTGAAATGAAGCCAATGATGTCCATGCTCAAGAAAAGTATGTAACTGGAGTACAGCGGTCCTACAGTCATAGGCATCCATCACCACGCTCCTCCCTGCATGCCCAGGGCAGCAAGTGGGAGAGTTCCCAGCAGAACCTTTACATCACCCAGGAATAATCTTGGCTGAAAAAAATCTCCAAGCAGAAAACAAAAATCAACTTTGCAGCTGCTTTTTCTTCCATGGGTGAATATAAAGCATCTGCTGGGGGGTGTCCAGCTGTGAGGTGACAACAGCAGGGTGCAGCCCAGCTTCACACCCTGCTTCTCTGTGTATGGACCATGGTCCACAGGGTGCAATCCCAAAATCAATATCAAGACCAGCAATACCAGAGATGGGTATATTAGTGAAACAAGAGCTTTCTCTTGTTTATGTCACATGCTACAGCTAACAAGACATGGAAAACAATCTAGCAGGTCAGCAGGAGCTCTCCCTCTGTGCACAGGCAGGAAAGGAAGGTTTGCTGTGCTGTTTTTCCCTACTCTTTATCTAGGGGCATTCTGAAAATAACTTTTTGCTTGCCTTTTTTTTTTTTTAATCCCTGCAGTAGGTAGAAGCTGAACTGGTAAAAAAGTACTAACACGAGCAGTGCATAGAAATCAAGGTATTGCAAACATTTTAGAGACAAAAGCATCTAATGAGCGCATTTATAGAAAAAAGAACTAGCATTTATTGAACCCTCTGAAAACTTGCTGAAGTTTTTTTACATAAAACAGAATAACACATCATCAATTCAAATGGGTGGGAGAAAAAAAACCACAGATGCAATCTTGCAAGTCTTTTGATTAATTAATTTGTTTAAAGAATTCCTTTTTGAGAGTCAGGGCTCAGTCCTAACCTATGCTGAACATTCCCCATTGCCATTTACTATTACAAAGAAAAACCTGCAATTCACAGACCTAAGCCCTACATAATATATTTCCTGCTGGATCATTCGACCTGTCAGGCTGTGCGTGCACTATTAGGCACTCCACATTGAACCTACCTCAATCCTCACAGTGCCTTTTGATAAGGTGCTCCCTTTTCCACCATGCAAAATTTCACTTCACCAACAGCCTTTGCAGTTAACCTTGGAAGTTACTTCCTTGTAGTGATGGAGAAACACACAAATTGGACACTGGAGAATATGCTATAGGTCCCTAAACATGCACAGATACAAGAGAACGATCCTTCTGATTACATGTTTTTAAAGCTACTGTAGAGGAAGGCTGAGGTTAAGAGCAGAGTACTGTTCAAAGTAAGAGATTTTGCAGTAAGTACTTGTACCAAAAATGCAACTAGTGCACAGTGACGGTAACACAATGTTTTTAATAGACTTATCACCCTTGCTTAGAGGGAAAGTTGAATAAATAAATAAATTTTTAAAAATTGGTCAACCTGAGTTCCTAACTATCAGTATTACAGAGTGACAGAAAGCAAAGATGATCAGACTGTCTGTGCCATGTGTGACCTTCTGAGGTCTAGGGATTGTTTTGAAGGACTAGAAATGGATCAGAAAATTATATGAATTCAGAAACTCAGAAGCATGTGAATGCATTCAAATGATTCCAGTTTAGGCATGACTGAACTGCTACTTTTCTCTATGCACATCATCCTGTATTCTGATTGTATCAGCATTTGTTCTCAATCACCACAACAGTCATTAGAATATTAATAATTTCTGACACATTCCACATCTATTGCCAGCTACAAACATAGAGGAAAATGGGTATCTTGTATCACACTTTGGAAATCAGTGGCTGGTGAGAGAACATTTGCAGTGCCTGAGCACAAAGCTTTCCTGTACAGAACTTCTCATTTTCTATCATCCCAAATATGACTGCATAACAGAAGGTGCAAACCGCAATCTGTTTTAGTTAACAGTTACAGGGTTTTACACTGGGCGTACCATATTTGGAGCGTCTATCCTTCAAAAAAAAGCACTTTAGTAGGAAAGTGTTATAGATCTCATGGAAAGAAAGACTACACATCCCTAAGAATTACTGCAAGCAAGTCTAATAATATTATATCTAATATATGTCCAATGTAGGGGGGAAAAAAAAAGTCAAAGAGTCTTAGGTAGCTAGGAGCAAGCCACATGAAACTGCTAAATTTGTCTATAGGGTCAAATGAACACATTATTTCTGTAATTAGTAGTTCTTTTTTATGGAAATCAGCCTCATATCTCTAAAGTTATCCACCAGCTTAACTTTTAATGTTATTGTTCCAGTTCTTTGGAAAGCTGGGAAGATTGTATGTGAATATTTCAAGAGTACTGTCCAGGCTTAGCTGAGACAAAAATGTTATGTGAAGTCAAGTCAACACTGCTTTGCATCATACTGTCCTGCTTACCAGAAAGTTGACCCAGCAACATAAGTCAGGTTAAGACTGTATTTCAGGCCTGTCCCTATCACTTGGAAAGGGCAAATTGTCCTTGGGATTCAAAGAGAATAATTCCAGAAGCAAGATCTTCTCCCACTAGCAAGATCTTGCAGGGTGAGGGTAACCCAAACAAGGGCACAACTCCCTTACTATATCTAAGCAGCCTGAAAACAAACATCTACTGAGCCACGCAGAGGGCAGAGGTACCTGGAAGAGGATGGTTTAACAGCCAGCCTGTATGCCACTGCAGCTGTCACCTGCTCAGGATGAAGCCTTTCACTGCAGAGGCAGCTAAGCTCTGGCACAATATGTGCTGAGACACTTGAGTATACTTGGTGCAACAGAGAGTACCTGAACGCTAAAAGAGGACCATGAGTTCAGAGGCCCTTCTGCCTGCCTTTGGGACTGGTTATACTCCAGCAGATGATTGGAAAACTCAAAATGCATATAATAGGAAAGAACTGCTTGCAGGCACTCCACTACTGTCAGTCACAGAAATTCTCGTTCAACATGCTGCCATCCAAACCACAAAAGGTTTAACCTATTCTGAAGATATGTATTGAACTCAAACTGCCTTTTGCCCAAGGATCTTTTGTGGAGGAGAACCTGCAATCATTAAGCTTCCCAACACCCCTATGATGCAAGCCCATTGCTACCGGGGAATACAGCAGCAAAGCTATGAAGCCCTGATAAGCTCTGGGTCAAACTAAAAACTCCCTCTAGAAATTAACAGCAAGCAACTCACTTGCAGACCAATTGTCACCTTTTGCCGTGTAACTGAGAGGGCCAAATTTGGTCCTGCTTTTAAGTGAGTAGATAGCCATAAGAGAGCATGTGGAGCTGAAAAAGGGATTCTATCAGATCTTCACAAAAAATGAGCTGAAAACACCACTATAGTTTTCCTTGATTCAGTTCTTACAAAAATGTCTTGTCTCCTTCTGTGGCTGGTACACTGGTGGCTTTAAAACTTTTTCACTGTCCTAGACTGTAAGGTGCCCACTGCTTCCCAAGCAGCTACTCAGAGGCTTGTCTCCAATGTTCTGCAAAAGAACTAACTGGCTATTGGAAAGATAATAATTATGCTGTTCTGTGAAAGCTTTTATTTTTACTTGCATTGCAGAAGCATTCAGAGGTGGAAACCATGAGCAAATTCTCCTTCTACTAGAGTCCACAGAACAGACAATTCTCACCAGACAATGAATGACAGTGCTGACAGTGAAAACAGAAAAGATAGGAATAGAAACAGAAGCAAGGAGCAGAAATTGGCCAAGGACATGTGCACATTCATATTAAAGAAAAGTTTGCAACTAGATATTACAATTTCCACTTGGGTGGTACCCTCTAAACTGAAGTGTTGGATTCTGCTGAGTATCCTCCTGTGATCCTTTACAGCTCCTGAGGATTAGCCTTGTTATTTCTAGGTGTTCTGAACACTTACTTCAAACACTGAAAAACCTTTCCCAAGAAACCTTGAAAAAGTCCCATGCAATGACACCTTCCACAGAGAGCTCTCAAAGTTGACATACATAAAACAATGGAACCACATATAGCCCACTGTTCTGCAGCAGCTCCCACTGCTGACCCAATGTATACATAAGTGTGTGGGAACAAGCTACAGCATGCAATGGATTGCTTAAGTCTAAACAAAGGAGCTCATTCTGCTAAGAGTGTCACAGTATCTCCAAGAGTGTCTCCATGGTTCAGATCTCAGTACTGCAGGTAGAGGCTAATGCAAACTAGTTAATGAAAATAGGCTCTTAGAAGCCTGCTGGATGCCATTTAGGATGGCTAAGGCTGGAGCATGCTGTGAACTTCGAATCTGACTCTTAAACTGTGTGGTGTGCAGCCTGAAAGCCTGTGATGCCTCAGTAATCGCCAGAACAAGTAATTGAGTTTTCATATTCTGAACTAACCCTGCCTGAGGATTTTAATGCTCTGCTATTACACAATCCCACCTCTTCTCCCCAGACCCTAGGGATTTGACATGATTTAAATCAAATTATAGGAAATACTCTGCCCAGAACAACCCTAAGCCTCACATAAACTGATAGGAATCATAATTCAGACCTTGCCACATACACATCCAGTGAGTCACAAGATTTCCCTCCACCATACCCACTGCCAAAGCATGAGATACTATTTCATTTAACAGTGCAGCACAAAGCCTCAAATCAGTATGTCACCAATTTCTGCTGTCCCCAGGAACATTCTGCTCTGCTATAAGTAAAATGAACAAAATATCTAAACCTGGGAAGGGGAAAAAATATTCAAGTCTCTATGCAACGTATGCAGACCTGGGCCAATGTTTTGTTTTCCTTTTTGTCAAAGGCTGACAGATGCGAGAGCTTTGTGCAGTGGAATTTTGACACTCACTTCAAGAGCAGCACAATCCTACCTGAAGACCCACACATCAGCAGAAGAGAAGCACCCTTCTATGAGTGCTTCAGCATGATTGCATTTCCATTTCATTAGAGATGTCTGTGTTTGCCTTTCACTGAGCATCTCACCAGCTGAAATGCCTAGCTTCCCAAGACAACTTTTTATACTGTTTATATTGGGACTGCTCCAAAATTGGGTTAGGTTTGTTGAAGTGTTTTGGGGTTTTTTGGGGTTCTGTGTGTTTTTTTTGAAGTTAGGGAATTTGAAGAAATATTAACTCCTACCTTGAGTTACAGGCAGTGAAGGAGCATAACTTATGTCAGTAATACCAAGTTATATCCAAGTCTTAACTGGTGAGTCATAGAGTTATAAAGAATGGCTGTCTACTGAAAATCTTCATACATTCCCATAGGATTATCTTTTCGACACTGAATTCCTGGCTCAGAGAGGCTCTTTGCCATCAGCTCTGAAGGGCCCAGGCTATATGTGTTACCCTGACAAGTAGCACAGCACAGTGGGAGCAGATATACAGAGTAAAACAGGTGGTACTAAAGACTCAACATTTGCATCATGCATACTTCTCAGATTCCCCTTCAGACCACACGTAGCTGGTTCCACAGACCAACATGCCCATTGGTCACTGGAGCATATTAGATGCAATCCTGGATTGTGTTGTGCAGTTCAGTTTCATTCAAAAGAAATCCAGGTTATGTACTCCCAGATTGCCCCATACAAGCAAAAACATCTGGGATATAAATGTCAAAAACACACTGTTAATCCAAGCTAAAATGCTCACATAAAGAGAACATTTGCTCTCCCTGCTGCAAAATATGCATCTTATCTGAACTTTGGATACCAATTCTTGCAAGAGGCAAGAAAAGTACAGAGCTAATGAAGTTCCTGAGCCTCCAAGTTCTCCTGGGAGGCACAGGTTTTGATTCTCCTCACAAATATTTCTTGGTTTACAGTAACTCTCAGACCCCAGCAAAGAAGATCCTGTTTCAGCTGAGTGACAGTCATGGAGACTGTGCAACTGGGGACCTGATCAGGTTTGATTGTAGGAGGTGCTGAATCACAGCCATCTCTCGGATGATTCACAAACGCAGAACAAATTCTTGAACACAAACAGGATGCAGTTAGCATTTTGGAATTGAGATAACTGTATTACTGGAAGTTATATCTCAGCAACGTCTTTACAAAGCAAAAAGATCATTCCACAAGGTGCTGAAGTACACAAGACCCTCAAGCGAAGGCTAAAATCAAATCTCAATCCAACATGGAAAATTTGACACATGCTTCTTATAGGGAACAGGATCTACAGTGGTCCAAAGCTTGGATATAATCCAGAAAATCTTCCCAGAGGGAAGCCTTTTATCTTTATTGTTCTCTTTGCTGTGAAGCATTTCCCCCGGGAGCTGCTCTGTACAAAGCTCTAAGCCAGCTTTCAATTTAAAAGGGCTCCCAGTGACAGAATCTTGGTGCAGGCAGAGCTTAGTGTCTGTGTGCAGACAGCCCTCTCACAGGCTAAAGCCACTCCAGTTAAATTACTGGCAATTGTGCAGAGGCTGTTCTCTTTCCATGCCACTAATGTTAAAAGCCCATGTGTCTTCTATGGTGCTTTCTGAAAGACACGCATCTGCCTTAGGAACCCTTGAGTTGCCCACGTTTAGACAACAAGATTGGGCACTACAAGTTTATTCTTTTATGGCTAAATATTTCCATAAAGGTATATAAATGATGACAAATCTCTTCTGTTAGCAAATTTAATTATGGGTTTTACATTAATAAAGCCTCAGGCTTTTACTGATAAAAGTTGTATTTCCTAGCATGCATTTGAATTAGAAAGTGCAGAAAGAACAGAAATCAACTTTGATGTTAACTAAATGGCCAGCAAAAGTTCCTGTTTCCCACAGCATGCTGTAAAGTTTTTGATATATTATGAAATGCAGCTTTTTATGTTCAACTAGTAGAGTGACATTTGAACTGACTTTAAAGGATCTCAGAGACAAGCTAATCCAGCAAATCCACCAACAACTGCCTTCTCTAACTAAACATATCATATCTGCACCTCACATTAATGGAGATAGATGTGGTAGTCCAAGAGGCTTTGATAACCACCTGGGCTCTAGGAAAATCCAGCTGCACAGCTCCCAAAACACACTATATTCTCAGTTCTTGCCTCTAACACACCTTCCTAAGAGACCCTGGTTAGGATATCCCCATTTCCAATATAGGTTTACACATAAATTTCCTAAATTTTGTTTTGTAACATTAGGAGAGAGAACAAATAGGAGTGGAGTTTAGCCAATAAACAGTGGAGTTCAGCCCCCACTGGGGCTAAACACACCCACCCAAATATATGAGATGCCAAGTTAAAGTTATCAAGTCCAGTTCACGCTGATAAAGAGTTAAACCTGTAGTATGCCAAATCAGTGCCATAACAACTGGTCTATTGTTATTTCCAGCTTTACCCCAAAGCTGCCCCATACTCCAGAAAACCCATCAAGTCCAAATTTAATTAGAAATGGCAGGCTGCCATGAAGCAAACAATGAAAAACCTTCCTGTTAAAAGGTTCTGGACAAGCTTTAGTCTGACATCTACATGGACAAACACTCCTGCCTGTGGCAAGCTGAGTTGAAGTCCACAAATATCAACAGAAACATAAGCACAAGATCTAATCAAAAGATTCCCATTTGTCAGAGACTAGAAGGTCCTTGTGCATCATCACCAGTCCGGGCAAAGTGATGCTCTGCTCCCTACCCCTGCAACTTGCTCTGAGTGACCATGGGACTCTTCATTTGTCAGTCCTTGGCTCACCGCTTTCAACGCTTTGGTTCATCTCCCACCATTCCCACCAGACAGCAGCACCAGGGCCTTCACCTTCATGGCCAGCAAAAGCATAGGTGTTTTATACCCCCTCGTTCTCATGCCAGCAACAGCCTTTATTAGCAACTAAGCTTTAGCTGGCCTCCAGCTGGAGCCTTCTCCCTGCCTGATATTTATCTCCTTGATATATTTATAGGCAAACATATCCCCTCTTGGCCTTCGTTATACTATGCTAAGCAAGAAAGCCAGCCTCCTCTAGTCTCCTCTCATAAAGTAAGCTCTCTATTTTCCCTATCACACTAGCAAGCTTTCTTTGCACCAGTTTATTTTTCTTGGACACGGGTCATCAGAACTGTACACAATATTCCAGAAGAGATCAATTCCGGTCCTTGTTAAATAGCATTTATGCTTTCCACTGGAAGCAGCTCTCACTGATACATCCTGATTCTCTCCACTTCCAACCCCTCAGTCCCCTGCATGCTCTACATTCCCATTTTCTTCACTCATATCACTCCTGTCCCCTCAAATGCAAAGCCAGCAGCCACCACTTCCACGCCCAAGGCTCAGTTCTCTGGAGAGCAAAGTGAAGTTCTCGGAGGAGGCCAGACTCATCTGGCATTCCCCATCTTGCAATAGCCAGGGACAGGACACAGGTGGTGGAGTCCTGTCCCAGCTGGAATTTAGAAGTGTTTGAGAGCACAATCTGGCCAAATTTTCCTCAGTTAGGAACCTTGACAAAAATTGCAACCAGATTATTGTTTTTTTTAACCTTCTTCCCCAACCCTAAGCATAGAAATACCAAGACAGATTAACAGACTGTCCAACGCGTCCCACCTATAACGTTTCTAGATTTTCTTATCCAGAAGGAGAGTCATTTCTTTCACAATAAATCTTCCCTTTAATTTTTTATTGGAATTCCTCATCTCTTTCAATTACAACTGGAACTGATATTATTCACCTGTTTAAATTTTAACTGGAATGCTGAAGAAGCACTCTAAAATTACCATGTAGCAACAAGCATTTTGCAGGCTTTACTCCTGGCACTGGACAGTCAGAGCGTGTTGAATTCAAGTCCTAGTTACACGTTGTTCCGTTAGCTGAAAGATTTCACTGGGTAGCAACAGATGCAGTTGCCTGAAAACCCATTATAATATGCAATGCCTGTTATCCTGAAAATCAGACACAGGAGTATAAATTAACGGTGTTTCATATTGTAATACATGCAGCATACCTAATTTGGAAACAATATATATACTTGTTATGTTTGTTTTAGCCAGTAGCCTTCACATAACACAAAATTCAACTCCACAGTTCAGCAAATGCTCCAAAATTTTACAGTTTTACCCCACCTCCATCTTCAAAAGATATTTCAGGTTTGGCAAAAAGGAGTCTAATTGAAATGCTCAGTGCCCTTCAAATCAGACTTTAAAAAAGTGAGGACTTAATGAGATTATAAAATTAAAAGTGTTAAAAAACTGCATATAGCGTACAAAAAAAATGCCATGTTCTACGGTTATAGTCCTCTGCTGTCAATGGGAACCTTCATTATGCTTCAGTTGTCCCATTAAGAAATATGTATTAATTGAACTATACAAATCCTTGGTAAAAATACTTATTTACAAACTCAGGAAACACTGGAAAGCGTGCAGAACCATTCTATGCTTCTCCTGAATACCATTTGGCGATACTGTATGGCATCCTGTCACATGAAAAAAAAAAAAAAACCAAAAAACAAACCCAGAGCTTCAAGTCAACAGCATGTATTCACAAGTCTGTAATTCAGATTTTTTTTGTGAGAAGAAGCAAGGTCACAGAGGGAATTTCATTATGAATGCGGGGAAAAAGGGCTTTTAAATCAAGCACTATTTCATTGAATGAGACCGCTCTTTTCAGATACCAAGTCCCAGTTTGGAAAGCACATTTTTTCCCATTGCAGTGAAAAGCCAGAATCAAATGTTGACTTAAATTAATGCAGCAGGGCAGTCAGTAACACTGCGCTAGTTAAACACTGACATCTACAGTCGTGTCTTGGGAAAAAGATTGTCTCCTGAGTAGGATCCGGCAGAGTCACCAGCAGCCTTTGGAAAGCATTACCTGGTACTCACACTCCAGTAGGCATCTCCCATTCATAGTTAACTGGTGTGAAACTTGCTGTGCAGATTAAGGATTATGCCATGACATCAGACCTGCCAGAATTCCAATTTGTTATTAACAACAAAAGGATAGACACATGCAGAACAATGCCACTATCAGGAGGCAGGAAACAAACACAGAACTCAAAGCCAGGCCCTCGGCTTGGTTTTTCAATGCCACTTGAACATCCATGATTTCAACTGCAGTTGTCACGCTTGTGACAAGAACAGGAAACACCTTGCAGTTTCTACTGCTTGCAATGGATAGTGGGGGGTTTTAATTACACTATTAGGCCAGTAACTGCAATTGAAAGGAAAAAGTTAATTTGATGACTTATGTAGTAACTGAGCCACATACTGCAAACAAACAAAACATACATAAGCTTAACAATATTTTGTGCTAAAAAAGAATAACATTTGCAGCCAGAGTGCATATTTAAATTATATGATAAGCACTAGCTTGGCCTTGAATTTTTCTCAGGTGAGACCAGATGCCTGAATCCTTCCCCCCTGCATGTCTTTTGTTCTGAGTGCTACAGAACAAGCTCTCTTTTTTTTTTTCTTTTAAATATTCAGGAAAAATAAAGCTCTGAGAAGTCTGGGGCAACAGCTGCTCCAAGGCTCTGTGTGTTCATTTCATGAGTAGCTCCGCTTCACTGTCAGACCACTGGCTGCTGTGCCCACAGCCCTCACCTTCTCACTCCAGCACACTACTGGAAGGATCACGTACCTCATAAATTCACCTCTGCCAAACTCCAGTAGCTGACACTGTACTGCTGCTCATCCATGGTCTACAGACACTCAAGCCATCTCTTCATGCATGCATTATAAGATTGATTTATTAGTGAATGCCCGCTCACATTGAGGGGATCAGCTGTATCAACGATAATTTTACACCTTCAGGGATTCACTTCCTTCAAAGTGACCTAAGCTCACTTTATTATGCTCTCTTCAATGTTCCCCTAAAGAGAAATCTCAGCACATACAGCAGGGAGGAACAGTTAAGATATCGCTGCCATATACAGAGGGAAACACTCACAAAACGGCAGTTACTAGCAGGGAAAGGGAACAAATATCACCCCATGTATTAGAGTCTGTATTTTCCATCTGAAAAGGACAAAGCTGTAATTCTTATGTGAAACCTCAACACAATATAAAAGAGATTGTAAGGTAAGCATAAAGGCCAGAAGAGAAGAAAAATGCATGGATGGATGGAGAGAATCGAGGAAGCTACTGTTACAAGTGGCCTCTTACCATGAAGAGCTTAAGCCCTTAACTTCTAACGAATTGGAGGGCACTCATCTATTCTCAGGTATTATTCGTCTCATTAGGGAAGGCTCTATTAAAAATGCAGCTCTCAGACCCTCAGCTTTATTGTTTTCCTCTTGCCTGCTAGTCAGAGAGAGTTTTATCACCTTAATTTCCTCTCAGTTGGTGGACTGGATTTTCCCAACTAAAACATTCAGGAAATCCTCTTTTACCAGCCTCTTTTCATGCATGTAATTCCAGGCTACTCTATAACGATGCTATTGCACATTGCCCTTATGATCACTGATTAGATGCAGGACAACTATTGCTCTCTTGGCAATTTGCACTCTTCTTAGCAGAGCAAGTCACAGTCAGGTCAACCTGCATCAAAAATATATAGGAGTTTCAGTTTAGAGCCAGCTCTTCCCTTTTGCAGAAATACCTAAACTTACAACCTCTGTCAGGGTTCACCATCGTTTATCCAGTTACCCTACTTTTATCACCTGATGATGGATCTGGGTTCACAAACACCTTGCCTGAAAACCCCATCTCACAAGTTAAGTGATTTTCCATTCATGGTTTTTGCTCTTACAAGCAAGGGTCTTGCCAGTTGTCACCCGAGATGATTATATCCTGTCCACCCACATATCCCAACATTGCAATTCCGTTAGCATCCACCATGCTCTGTGCAGGGTTTTGTCCTGTATATCAGTCACTGTAACACCCGGGCTAGATTACACGGCAGCAGTCCTTGGATGGTAAGCAACAGATTAGCAGAGATTTCAGGAAGGCTCCCAGGTACATGGCTGCAGAGTCCTGGGTTCACCAAGCAAGCAGAGTTAAGAAGTCATCTGCAGAAGGTTGTAAAACCACTGAAATACAAAAACTCTGTATTGTCTTAAGTATTGTCTGTATTTTGTTGTAAGTACATGAGTAATATTTCCATGACCTTTACTACACAGCTCCTACTGTTCAGGGGTGCAGTCCTAAGCCTTGCTTCACAGTTGCTACCATCTTTTGTCCTGGGAATTGGGCTCATCAGGTCCTCAGAAGGACAGACCAGGATGTTTGTGTCATATTTCAGGATTAATTCAAAACAGGGATGCAGAATAGAGCTCAAATTTTAGTGCACTTTTAAGTATTTGCCTCACCAAATAATTAACTAATTTTCCTCATGTCTTACCCAGAATACCACAGACTGGAAAGAGAATAAAAGAGCAAAGAGAAACCAAAATTTTAAAAATGGTACCTCTTTAAGAGTTCTCTGGAATACATTATGGTTTCTCACCCCAACTTGATCCTCTTACTCCCCTTATCTCCATGCGTGAATCCACTCCCACTGAAAGAAACCCTGAAGTAGAAAAGTCATTTCTGCAAAGTCCTCAAGAAGCTGCAGTTCCTTAGTCTCTCAGTCCTTTCACCCTCAAACAGGGGGAGCCAAGTGTACCTTTGGATTACACGTGCAAATGACAGATGACACAAATAGCTGCCTGTAAAATCCAATTATGGCAGCACTGAAAAGGTTTTATGCAAGACTTTTGGATTGCAAGAAAAGCAGATGACTGCTTTTAAACTACCAGCAATGGAGTACTTTGGATTTAAAAAAACCCATGTTTGTTTTGTTTATTTATTTAAATTTTAAGTATTCAAATATTGTTCTTTAGATTTGTGCTGGATTCAGTTTATTAAAGTAACATAACTCTAGAACACTAGCTGAAAGACAAGTTCCTTTTCAGTATTAATACCAAACCATATCTTGTCACAGAGAAAGCTATTTTTCAGTGATTCTCCTTGAAAACAAAAACTGTCAGCTGAGGCCAGTAGATAGGGAATGTAATCAAATGATGAGAGGAGGAAAACTCTTAACTGCAAATCCCTGGACTACCTCTATCATCACTCAAAGAAACAAAACATGCATCTGGGTGTTTATATATCACTATAATTTATTCAGGGGGTGGCAGGTTTTACACTTTTATAGTCATAATTATACAATGCTGTATACTTCAGCAAAAGTACACACAAAAGAAGTTTCAAGAGACTATTATAGAGCTCAAATCTGCTCACAAGTAGGGATCTTGAGCCCATTATTACATCCCTTCCTATTTTTTCCAATGTATCAAATTCCACATAAAAACACTTGTTCCCATTAATGGAAACAAGGAAAAAGGATAGGATGCAGTGTTTTACCTTGCAAAAAAATTTTTACACTACCCCCCATTCTTCCCCCCCCAAAAAAGCAGTTTTCCAACTTACTAGTAAGAGACATTTCAGCTTTTATTGCAAAGCATTTTCAGGTAGTTTACAGGAGACAAGAGGCCCCAGACTATTCATATTTTACTACATCTCAAGTTTAATTGACTGTTCAATCAGATACAGTTGCCAAAAATTGAGTTTATTTCAAAAATACCAATTTTAAATCAGAAACTAAGACAAGATCATGGGAGATTTTAGAAACTGAATCTTCCTTACATTTTCATAAATTATCATTGTTTTAATCATCTCTAGAAGCCAAAAAAATCATGCTAGGTAAATGACTATTACTTTTATTATTATGGTAGGTTGAAAGCCTTGTTATTTAGAGAAAGAAAAATTCTGAGGCTGCCTCAGGATGCCCTGCCAGCATCACCACCCACACTTGAATGTTGGGGTAGGATTTGAGGGGAGAGGGTGGGGGACAGAGGGTTAATTAATTTGTTTGGATATTTATACCTTGACCAAAGTTGTCCATACATTTGTCCTTCGAGTCACATTTATATCACAGCTAAATTTTCCCTCCCATTTTTTTTTCCAGCTCTTTTTATTGTTTCTTAATTTCCTAACACTGATGAGGCTTCCTCCTGTCCCTGTGTTATTTGCCTGCCCAGCACTGGGCACCTCCACAGACACCTCCCATCTCACCTCAAAAAGTAGTCAAAGGAGGAGGAAACACAGATGTCCTTCCATAGATCATACAGATGATGTGCAACATTGCTGGTAAAAATCCTGCTAACAACTAGTTCCATTTCATTTGCAAGGCTTGTATTACCAAGTATCTCAGCATATGCTGAACAAGTTATTTGCTCACAAATTTGGTGCCTCACCCTCAGCCGGACGGGAGCAATGACTCCCAGCCAACTGGACTGGCCCCAATACTGCAGCAATTCCAGAGGTGGTACCTGGATCCCAGGGAAAACGGTCCTATTGTCTGAACAGAGGCATGTTACTGAAAGCAGAATTGTGGGGAGAGGAACAGGACATTAAAACAGATTTTGGAAATAGCATGTTGATTAATAAAGACAATTATTTTAGCAACAAAAATAAATAAATAAAAGGTTAGCTGGAGAGTGGGATCTAGGATAAGGCACCTGGAATACTTCAAGAGCCCAGGTTACTCACATGCAGATAGGACGCACATGTATGTGTATACCATTCACCTACGGTACACATGCAGCAATTTTCACTATTTGACCCAGCTACACGCATCTTCTACGATTTGTCAGAGAATGGTTGATAATATAGCAGCTGAATTAGCATCTCCATACTGCTTCCTTTAGCATGCTCTTAAATTGTCAGTCAGTACACATACAAATGCAAGGCATAGGTCACTGTGAATACTTCAGGAGAAACTCATTAGACTTGGTCCCAAAAACAGAACGTACCTGGTAGCCCTTTTTAGGACTTTTCTCAGGATACGTGAGAAACACTCTCTGCCTGCACCCAAGTTTAGAAGCACATAAATCCAGCACAAGGGTCTAATCAGCAGTCAGGGTATCATCCCAGAAGGCAATATCACCCATGACTCTGCAGTCAAGCTTGTACCTTATGTGGCAAAAGCCACACCAGCAACAGTATTAACACACCACTATGATCTGCCAGCAGATGGATAACACTTCTATTAAGACTCAACAGGATATTTCACATCCCACTGCTACTCTAATAGCACTTATTAAATACGGTGCTCAACAGCCATGAGGAAAGAAAAAAAAATCCAGCTTTGTCTGCATGCTGTAGGATACCTTTTTTAACGTTTTAAGCCCAAATGTATCTATTGCTGGTTTTATAAAACTCCGGTAGAGACAAATACTGAGATTACCGGAGCTCTGAAGATGCCCAAGCCCTTCTCGCTCCTCCTTGGAGCTGCCTCAAGGGCTCAGCCCCCCAGTTCTGATCAGCTGCTCCCAACAGGCACAACTACTCACCAAAAGCAACATTAATCTCCAAAAATTTTACTGACATTGAAGTCATAACTTTGTCCTAGTATAAAAAAAAAAATCAATTATTTTTTAACAGTGCCATAAAAAAACCTGTTCTTTTAACATATTCACATGAAACATTAATAGCTTCTCTATCTCAATTAAACATTTAGTTTCAGTAAACCGATGGCATGATAATGGAAACTCATCCGCTAGTTGTTATTTGCATTTAAAAGACAATGGCAGGCACGTTTGGCAATAATACTCCCTATTACTATTATCTCCATGACTGCTACATATAGTCAAAAGACATCTTTGAAGCTGTATCAATTTTCAGAGTTTCCATCAACCACAAGCACAAGAGACTAATCCCAGGACACAGGCAATCTGTCAGGCAGAATGGCTACGTGTTACTTGGATCAAGTCACCACCTCAGAACCCATTTTTCCCTTCCACGTTATATTTCCTCCTTGCTGGAGGCCCTCTGTACACCAGAGGCTTTCCTCTTTCCCCACCTGCTGAGAAAGTTCACTTATGTTTATCCCTAGTTTATCCTCAAAATAGTATTTTATATAAATAAAATCCTTTTCAGAGCACCTCTCAGAGTGAAGCAAAAGTAATAAAGTTTTACTGTATAGATATATAAAATCCAATTAAACATCATGCAGTGGTAATATTTTTACAGGGATTATTTTCTTAAACACGATTTTGAAATTTGTTATAAGCAAACAGACTTGCATTTCTAAATTTAACAAATGTTCCTGGAATATGTAATGGCTCAGACATTCATTTTAGCATCCATTTGAAAGATGAGGTCTCCATCCCTTATATTTGAGCATGTTCTTTAATTTACTAATGACAATAAAAAGATTTCTCAGACAATGTTTACACAAAAAGCCCCACTTTTCTTTTAGTACAGAGGACTGACTACATCAAAACCCAGGCTGAATGACACTTGAACGCTACAGTTTATAAGTTAAAAGTTAGTCAGAAACATGAAGACTCCTAACTCCTCCTCAAGCCCTATCCAATAATATCTGTTATTTTTCTCAATAAATGATCTAGTCCTACTCATCATTACTGCAGTCTAAAGAACTGCAAGTGTTACATACTTGTAAGGTTATTCATCCTTTCACAATTCTATTTAGATTTTGAACCATAATCATGTCGGAAGTGGGTGACATGGCAACAGCTCCTAATACAAAACTTATGCAATCCTATAACCAATTTTTGAGTGTTTAATATTCAACATAGCAGTAGAAAAATGCTTGGCAGTAAAGCAAGCGTACTTTGTTACTCAAAATGCCTATGTTACACAATACATATCAATTAATTTCTGTGATAAAAATCCATCAGCTGCTCTTCCATATGTCACCATTTCGAGACCTTTAATAAATAATCTTTTCCTTGGTTACTATATTGAACAAATTGCCACAATCAGGAAGTAAAACTGAAGAAGAGAACAAAAAGATCAGAAATCCACTTGCAGATCTCATAAGATAACCAGACAAGACACTCATTCCCACTCTCCTCTAGCAGAAGTACAGATGTGTTTGTAATATGTCAAAGTAACCAAATCATTTATCTATTTAAAAGAATGCAGAAGTTCCACTGCTTTTAGAGTCATAGCAATAAACTCAAACACCAACTTCAGTGTTCGCTGGCTACCACATTACAAGATTGGAATCACTCTTGAAAGATTTTGTCCTTTATCATTATTAATCAATTCATAATTATTTGACATGCAGAGACATTCCCCATTTTCTTCATTACGCCTATGTCCCTGGTAAAAGAGTAGAGGATAGGAACATAGTGAACTCCTTAGAACCCACAATCATGTGTTCTTTTGTTTGCTTGGGGTTTTTTGAATAATTCAGGCTTTCAGTTCAGAAGTGAATGTTCTTCCCTCAACAACACAATGTTGGCTTCCCTCATTTTTTCTGTCATCACATTTTATAATCACCAAGAGCCCCAAGCATCCCTTTCAAAACCTGAATTTTCTACATTACTCAGGCTGTCCATCCATCACTAGCCATCACCTATTCCCTACGGATGCTGGCATGCTATCTGTCAAGGTGCTCTGGTGCACATGGGGACAGTTGGAACGCAGGGCAGGTGGCATGAGGGCAGCCTGAGGAGGCAGTTTCCGATCTGAAGCTCGGTGCCCAATTCCCTATCATCAAGGTGGGAAACCCCAAGAGTACAAGAGAAACAACAGATTCATAAGGTGAATCGTTTGGACACTAGAGTCACCTTTCTGTGGAGCATGGCACAGACTGTGCTCCCAAGAGAGCATGTACAATAATTTTTTTTTTTTTTTCCTCACAAAGGAAATGTTTCCATAGGAGAACCAAGCTTGCATGCACACAGGGATATATATAGACCATGTACAGCATTATGCCAAGATCCAGAGGATTATGAGAGTATTCACAAAATTAAGATGGTCAGCAGGTTGGAGGGAGAAAAGCAGAGAGTAAACTACTATCTGAAGACATCAAGTCTTATTCCTCCCCATCAAAGCACATGCACCTATGCCAGTAGTCTCACTCTACTGCGATAACTGGGATATTGGCTTTTCCAGAAAGTCCTAAACATTGCAGCTTCTCCAGGTGGAGAAGTTTCTCCAGTCTTTTTTGCCCCCTCCTCTGGGCAACTTCTACTGCCTCTTTCTTCTCACTTTCTTCCATTAACAGAAAAGCAACAGATCTGGGCTTTTCAGATGTGCATTATTCACCATTGACTGTGATCCATACACTGAAGAAGTGAGAAACGCAGAAAAATGCAACAAAGCAAAACACCCTCAAAATAGATTTGAAGGGACAAGAAAAACCACTATCATAAATAATGTAGAATCCAGGGGACTCAGCCTTAGGAGCCACTACACTCTGAGCAAGTTTCCAGATGTACAAGGAGGCCAGGCAATTATGTTTAATCCTCGACTGATTTAATTGGTATGCACAGCAAACCCACAAGACAAACTATGGGCGAAGTTATAATTGCCCTGATTACATAGCTCTACAAGAAGCTTTCAATGAAATAACAGCAGCAGTTTTCCTGACACTGAACTGAAGAATATCATGGACAATCCATTTTTAAAACCTCCTCTAAAGAAGCTATTATCAGAAGCAAAGAATAATAAAAACAGGAGGTGGAAAAACAGAGATCGAGTCAGTACCTTGAAAAATATCTCATCTGCTTTAATGTCTCTATTTTGTTTTGTTTATGAAGGCTTAGGTTTTTAAAAAAAAAAAAGATGCCCAGCAGTTTTAATGGCAAAAACAGCAATTTATGATGTAATTTTTGATGCCATAACATAGCAGTGAAGATCATCTTTGTTTTTCAAGAGATAAAAAAATATTTCTCTCACTAAATAGGCTCACAAAGCAGGGTTTGCAGCACAAACGTTACCCTCTAACTTGAACTGAATTTCTTCCACTACTGCTGACATAAATGTCAACTTAATCAATAGGTTATACTCAACTGTCAAAGTCTTTCCCACACTCATATTTTATATTTCTCTTCAACAATTAGAGAGGAAGGAAAAGTGAGCTACCTCAATCAAGGTAAAGCCAAACACTGCATAAAACCTTTCTCTGCAGCGATGAACCTCTCCCAGCTGTTTTGGTGCTGGTGTGCAAAGGGGAGGTCCCCAGGACAGCAATGCTTTCACCTCAACCCCACACCCTCCAGCAAAGGCAGGAGACAGTGTTATTCCTTGCAGTTCTTCTGCACCAAGGAAACCCTTTCTCTACCACTGACAACAGCCTGTTTGATCTCTGGCTCAAGAGCTCTGCCTGCATGAAAAAATTCATATGTGCATACGGACCAGCACAGGCTCATAGAAAACAACACTGAAATCTTATTATTTTCAGAACTATTATCCATCTTTACCAGTGTGTTCCCCAGTTGCCAAGTGTCCTGTATCTCAAATGAAGATGCATTGAGCTAAGAGTCAGTCTTCTCCTGCCACTTTGCGAAGTTACCAGCGTAAGTGCTGACTTAGTGATAACATCGGATAGATTCCCACTTTTTTCAGAGATGCATGATCTTCATACTGAATTATGTATCTTAATTGCTGACTGCATTGTCTGGCCTATTTAATTAGTTTTCATTAAACACCATCACTTTTACCATTTTAACAGACTGACCAGTGAAATACAGCCTGGTACATGCTGATCATTTGGAAGTAAATAAAAGACTAAATGAGACCTGGGGATCAATATGCAAATTCTGACCCCAGATCAGCAAAGCAAAGCTGCACAGCCTGGCCTCCAAACAGAGGAAGGCACCAGCTGGAACATGGAAATCTAGGTGGAAATTCCTGCTCCATCCCGGCTTTTGTGTTTTTTGCAAAAATACGCTCTGTCCATGGGTGACTTTCCTAAGTGGTACCTCGGTATTCACTAGAGCTCTCGGGCAGACCTACGTACATCGCTCACTCCTAAAGCCAATGGCAAGGAAACACATAATTTGTAAATCCACCTGGGACTGATCTGCATAACCAAGTATCTGAATATAGCTAGTCCTTAGTTTCTCTGTCTTGACTGTCTCCCATTGAAGTAAAACAAAAGCTGAACACATATATTGGGAGAGAGAGAGACAGACTGAACCGCAAGCTCTACTGGCATAAGTCTGGCACACATTTATTTGGCATAAATTTGGTCCAGCAGATTTGTTGCCTCAAAGCTCAAAATAAACTGAAAATAAAGCTGCAAATTCAAAGCTTCACACTTCATGCTTGGAAGCCTGGGATAGTTCTGGAGAAAAGCTGTGAAAGCTACAAATGGTAATAATACATTTTTAATAAAATTGCTGGTTTAAATCATTTGCTTTTAACATCTATTTTGCAAGTCTCAGAGGAAACCGAAAGCCATTTTGTGGCAGCTTCCTCATTTTTATATATTATGAAGAATCTCAGAGATCACTCTGGCTATAAATACATGTCATGAATGGAGCTTGGTATGGAGGACAATAGCTGTAAAATAAAGCCTGAGGGAATGAAAAATTTACTGAGGCTTTGATATGACACTGACAGGCAGAGGCTGAGTGCATTATTTCAGCATCAAGGTAACTTTTCTGTCCCAAGGACAATATTTTACACAGCAATTGCCTGAAAAAACAACTAATATTTCTTTTATTACACTTGTCTGTATATTTTTTCCCACACCCACATATTGAAATTGCTATAAATCCTATTTGCTCACGGCAACATTACCCATTTCATTTGTTTGGGTGACATGCTTACCAACACTTGTTTCTTTTTTTTTTTTCCATACTACTTCCCAGTTTTCCAGAAAACTCTGCATATTAGGTTGTTTTAGCCAGTTAATGGACGGGGGGGGGTGTGTGTGTGTGTGTGTGTGGAATCAGGAGCTCTCAGCACAGCTGTAATGATCCTGACCCCCCCCAAAGAAATGAAGAGCAGTACAGTACACAAAATCAATACACTCCTCAACTGCAGTCACAAATTCTGCATGTGATGTAGGTCCTCTTGCAGCAAACCGCCAGCTGCAAGCAGACAAGTTGTTATGCAGCACACACACAAGGCACAAGCAGGAATCCTTGTCTTTCAAAAGATGCTGAGGGGGGAAAAAAACCCACCAATAATACACATTCTTTCAGCACACCACCTCAGCAGTGCTGTGATTCCCCACAAAGTCAGGGCATTACCCTGCCAAAAGTAGCTTGCTTTGTGCTCCGACAGGAAACATTTCAGACACACACACAGAGCTCCAGCCTGGCCATCGCCGCAAAGCAGCACACGGAACAGCTGCGACAGCAAGCGCTTTTAGACAGATTCCCAAATGCAAGAGCCATTAAGGGAAGCTTGGTCAGCAGGGCAGTACTGCTGGGCAAGCAGAGAGCACACTGGCACACGGCACCAACTGGACAGTAGCAGCACCCTGCACAGTCCAGCTGCACAGCAGAAGGCTACTGGGTTCGACCTAATTCTCCCCTCACCCTTTCTCAGTCCAGGAGCTGCAGATAACCTCAGAAAGCTGTCCTTTTGCAGCCTTTCCACGTAGGGAGGCTCTTCTTAGCTTTGAGAATTTAGCCAACTATAAACCCATTTTCTCCGCTTCCCTTGCGCTAATGTTGAAGTATGCAGAAGTGAAGGGTATGTAGCAGGTCTAAGGGACACTTTGAGCTACAGGTTTCTCTGAAAAAGGGTTGACAGGTTACCTGGGAAGCTACACGGGCAGCAACAGAGCCAATTGTTGCAGTACAGAGCCAGCTGCAGCATGGTACTGTGCTGGCAGGGAGCAGGAGCAGTAGAGAGTTTGTATTTGCCAAGGTTTGTTGTAGTTCTGACTGTGTTCCAACCAGGGAAAACAAGCTCCCTTGACTAGGTTTTGCAAAGTTGCTGCAACTTGAATTTTAATCACTAGTTCGTTATGCTGTTAGTTTTCAGCCAGACCAATTCCTGCCAGTCCTAGAGAATCACAGCTCCTTCAGACAACTCTGAAAAGCCCCTTTGACCTCCTTTGCCTAGAAAAAGTGCTTTAATACATCTATTACTGTGGCACCTAGAGACTGAGTCAGAAACTGGCGTATGAAATGCCCAGAGAAGAGAAATGAGCATAGAGAGCCTATACAGGCAAGCTGTACAAAGAGGAGGTTTGAGGGTGCATTCTGATCCACAGTATCATTACCGCTACCTTAGCATCCGAATGGTGACTTTGGAACAGAACCAACACAGAGCTTTGCCTCCTGACACTGTGCAGAGTGCTACATTTCTGTCATCTAAGTGTCTTTTCTATTTTCATCACCTGCACAGTAATGCCTGTCTGTCTAGGCAGAAATGATAGCAACCCTAGTAACTGTCACTGAAACATTCCTGCTTCAATCCAGGATGAAAATCCCACACTGTGTGCTGTTGCTTGCAATGGCACTATAGCCAATAAAACAAGTTGGGCCAATGAAGATTGATTGCTTTGTTTGATCAAATTATAAAAAACAGCTGAAGGGAACACAGGAGATGCAATATCATAACTTTCATCAAACATCCACTACAGCACCTCACAAAAATCACTAAAATGTTTGAATGAAATTGGCTTGGACAGAAGCACTGTCAGATGGTTTGGAAGTTAACTGGAAATCATAAGCAGAGAGCAACACTGGGCAGCAATGTTTTGAACAGGAAAGGCATTTCTAAGTGTGCCTCAACAGGGGTTAACATTAGACTTCATTTTATATAACATTTGATCTTCCAGATCAGAAGAAATAAGTAGCACGTTAAATTTGTGAATAGTAATTGCATAGAACAAAGAGGAGACAGTTGGAATTGAAAGTATGAACACGCAACCACTTGCAATGCAACAAACCCACAGTATTTTTAACCAGTATGAAAACATTATGGCAAGAAAAACAGTGGGAAAGCAGTAATAGCAAAAGACGTGCTTTGCCATTTGGCCAGCAGAGTAGTAGAACCATGACTTAAGGCTATCTGTTTTCCAAACAAATTGCCATTCTCCTGAGCAGAGTACATACGATCACAGAGGGCACAACAGCTATTTATGAAATGTATCATCATTTGGTAAGACCTGGCCATCTGAAGACTGGACAGATCTCGGTAAAGCCAAAAAGGTTTAAAGGAAGGTCGCTATATTTATTACATCTTGGGAAGTTTACCTCATTAATTAGCAAGCAATTTTCTCTGAGCAGCAAGGAAGATGGAATGCAATAAAAGCTGACACTTGCAAACACTAGCAAGAAACAGATGGTCCTGCTCTCAGTCAGGGAGACAAGGCTGTGGATTTAAGTCTCTTGATTTGTAAATACTATCCTCTTCCTTTTGCTTTGGTCTGGAAATAAGGTTCCCGTAATATAATATAGTCTAGACATCACACTCAGGCTGACTTTACTGCTCTCTAATTCACCTTCTGTCAAGTCTGTAGCTGAAATACACAAATTTTCCTTTCATTTCTGCCTGCTGTCAATACACCTCAGGTCTATGCACAGCGGAAGAATCTTCATTACCAGCCTATGATCTGTTTTGCACAGCCAGTCTCACAGCTGACGAAGTTGCTAGATAAAACACATTAAATTTCAGGTCCTAATTCCCTTCATCAAATATAAGAAAACACTCCACACTATAAAATAACAAGCCTTTCTGTTAATCTTCAGCAGCACCTCTAAGGTGTCAGATATACAAAGAGACTCAACATCTGCTGTAATGCAAGAGTCCAAGGATGCTCTGCAACCCCTCCCCGGCAGGACTTGGCTGCTCAAGGCCTGCTCTGACCTGGCACAGTGGTGACCTGGGATCCAGCTGCTGGGAAGAGCCACATCAGGGGAAAAATCTAGGTGAGATCTTGGCTGGGGCCTACTAACCTGGGTTCAGGAGGTGTTTATAAGCTCCAGGAGGTCACTGTTCTGCCTGGCTCAGCATCCCCCATGGCTCCCAGTTTACCTGCCCTTGTAGAGCCGTCTGCCCTTGCTGCTCTCTGATATCTACCTTGTTTATCCACTACCGGCGTGGTATTCAAAATTATGCTTCACATTAACAGGAACTAAATAACTCTGCTCATTTGTAATTAAAGTACATTATTGCTAATACAAACTATTCCCAAACCCTGCTCTATCGCCAACACTGGCCCTAGGGCCCTCATTAGTAGTTGAACTAGGGCAGGAGGCAGTCAAGGCAATGAGTCAAAACAAGAGCTATGGTGGGTATTACTGCAGATATTGTGGGTGCGCTGCCTGCCTCACACCTGTCCAACACTCACCCTGGCCATACACACAAAGCAGCAGCCTAGTGACACTTTAATCCCAAACCCATGAAAGCTGAGTATCTGCTGCTCCTGAAGTACAAGCAATACAACACAACACGGAGAATGGCACGAGCTCTCCAAAAGACGTGAAAGAGAAAAGAGAAAAGGGCCCTTCAGGCCAGCACTTCTGAACTCCAGAAGTTGCCCTTCAAGATATATCAGCATCAGTTATGATCACATGGCTCATAAGCAGCACACTCATTTTGCTTTCCTTTGTTAAATAGGGAGGGAACAGGGAATGACAGCCAACAAGAGAGGAAGCACTTCCAGGCATGCTATGCACAGCATGGTGAAACATACAAGTCATCAGCTACTACCCATATCCTACAAACAAAGTATAACTGGCTTAAGTGAAAAACCCCAACCTTGGAATCAACGGCACCAAGTCCAACTGGCACCACCAGCAACAACCCTCAGAGACAGATATTAGAGTCAATGCTATTTAAAGTCTTTTTAAATGACCCAGACAACATTCTCAGCAAGTTTGCAGACAACACCAAATTGAGATCAGTGCTTGAAATTCTGATTAGATATTTGCATGATTTTTTAATTTTTTTTTCACCATGCAGGTGATCAAACACCAGAACAGGGGCCAGCTGGGTGGGGAAGCTTTATCCTTGGAGATATTTAAAACTCAACTAGACATAACTCTGAGCAGCCTGATTCAAGAAGGGCACCTCTGAACAGATGACCCCCAGAGGTCCATCTCACTCTAAGTTATTTTACAACAGCATTAGTTGATATATTAACAGCAGGGCCTGTGCTTTGTATACCCTCCGTGCAATATTACTGCAATGGGTTATGGAAATCTGAACATCCTGAATAACACCGTATCTTCAGGCTCCTTTGTTCAAGCATCTAGTTTCTGACACAAACTAAATTAGATTTTACCTAATACTAAGCTGCAATGAACAGGCTGTCTAGTGAGTACAGAAGCTTCCTCAACCCACATTGCTCCTCCTTGATGGCAATTGTTACAAAGACACACTTTTGAGCTCAGTAGCCACTTTCAAGGCGAATTATGCAAACTATACAGTTCTCCTCCAAATTAGGTACAAACCTTAAGTCAGCTATTTTACAGATTAAAAAGAAAAATAACACACAATAAAACTCCTGATGGCCTATGTGAGTAATTACTTATCTAACTAAAAGCATATTTTCCTTTTGTGTCCTGAAGGCTCTAGAGATTGTCTGTCTATGGATTTTGTAAACAGCCTGCCATTCTTTGCCTACACTAGTTCATTCTGCTGTGATAAATTGATGCCTGCAGACGCACTGAATCTGCAGAAATAAAATAAATAAAATAAAGGGAACCTCTCCTTATGGTAATACTGATAGAAAAGAGCAAAACACAAAAACACTCATTTTAGCCATAGTGCAGTAAGTAATAAAGGAATAAATTATAAATGGTTAAATTAATGATGTCTATCATTTAGGAGTCTTCTTGTTCAGCAGTAGATGTTTTCCTCCCTTCACTATTTACAACGTGAGGGTGGAGCAGAGGTAAAGGGTGATATATTTGCAGCTGTATTTCGATAGCATAGTTTTGCAACCATTCGATATTCTATTGAGATATGAAAGTTACTGACTCTGCCAGCAAATAGCAATTACAAATTCAGTAGGATCTGACTGTCCTAAAGTCTTACTCTAAGGAAGCTTTCAGCTTATTAACATGATACCACTTTTCAGAATAAATACAGAAGGATCTCCTTGCTTATAGAGTACATAGTAGCATTATACATATGAACAGCCCAAGACCTGCAAAGCATTTTTCTGGTTAGTTGGCATTTTTCTTTATAAGTAATTGTGGTACTAATTATTCTATTAAAGCAAATAAGTACTTGAAAAACATACAGGACATTTATTCTATGTAACAGACCATTTCTCCTTAAGGATGAGGGTCTATAAAAATATGAACCACAAACCTCCCTTTTTGATAGAAAAATGCCACACTTTTTAGGATATTAAATTTAAGCAGTTATCAGAAAACTACAGCTCAACTAATTACAATCCTGTGTTCTTTCAACCCAGTATTGAAATGTACCAATCTGAAAGAAATGAAAGCTGCCACCACAAAACATCTCAGCAGAGTTTTGTAGCTCCCCATGTTTTAGTGTTGTTTTGCCTTGTGAAGGAGCGTGTGGCATCTGAATTACACTCCCAGGGTCCCTATGCACCACACAAACACTGCAGTGCACTACAAGAGAGGAACCACAAAGGCCCATTCACTGAACACAGAGCCCTTTATAAGGCTTCAGCTGAAACATAACCCAATTGTTAAGGCACACTAGGACCCATGTTACTACTCAGTATGGAGTCCAGAAGAAAAATAACACCTCCGTTCCCTCCAATGTGTGGTTGATTAGTTATCTGTGATGTTCAGGGCTCTCCATTGTTATGAGCCTGTTTCCAGTGGTAATTAATGGGAATTCCCAAGAACAGAACAGGAGCCTCTTAAGGTTGCCAGTGGGAAGTGTTGAGAGCACACCATTTCTCCAAAGTGCTTTCTGTTTCAGCTGCAGAGATGCACCTCCCCACATACCTTGAAAAGTCTCCTGAACTTTTTGAACAAAAATGAAATCTTTGAACCAGCACCCCTGGTGTTTTTTTTTTTCTTCTCTGTGCTAACCAATACCTTTCTCCCAGCTATCGTTGCTACCTACAATGTTTTCCACTGACACACAAAAGCTGTTAACCTCCCTAGCAAATAGCAGTTACAGATTCACAGGGAATGTACTATCTTGAAGCTTTGCTATAACGAAGCCTTTCTAACCCCAGGATCGAGTACGCAGGAAGTCCCAGGTTCAGATCCCTCCCTGCTTGAGGAAACCCAGCCAGACTGCTCTAAGGAGGATCCTCTAGCATCAGGCTCCTTAGGACAAAGGAGAGAAAGCAATGTTTACACTCACACAAACTAAGGCTGATCTACTCCAGGTTGAACAGTTACACAATCACTGACCAGAGAGGAGCACAGTACCCAAGGTGTGCTAGCAGAGAAAAACAACCTGGATTGCAGTCCTTCCCCTCACCTCAATTTATTGCTATTTTATATAACTTAGGATTCCCAATTCCTTCCTCACACAAGGTATCCAAATCCCAAAGCAAAAACATCACACTTACCCTTTCTTCTCTCAGTGGCCAGCTGTTTCCCTCTCCAAAGGGCATTTGGTCTACTAGTCAGAGCACTTGCCCAGAAGATGGGTCAAATCTTCCTAAATAATAGAAGGAAACAATATTAGTCCTCCCATAATACCATTTTCTGCTTTTACAGGGTGACAGAGAGCCTACTCTCCTACATAGGCCTTAACAAATACCTATTAGATCAGTAGCCACAACCAAGACAAACACAGAGAGACCTCCTTTTAGGAAGCTCAGAGAGACTGCAGCCCCAGTTAGAGACTGGGCCACCCACCACAGGTGTGATTTATCCCTCTCTGAGCCAAGCAGCAGAATTTCAGATACCAGTAGCACTTCAGTAACAAAAAACCAAATACACCTGAAGACATGGGCTCCTCCACGGTTAATACAGTTATAAGGATTTGCAGGTCCCAAAAGTAGTAGCTTGTTCCATATCTGCCTTCTTGAGGATCTAAGCTCAAGTAAATTCAGAAATAAGGGAATAAGCCTTTGCTAAACACCACTGTCTCCCTTCACTTTTGAAGTATTCATTTAGGGCTTGGTGTAAATGTGGGTGAAAGCCCAGCCCCTCAAGAAATAACGACCATCAGCCTTGTCCTATATGCAGTGACCTCGACAGCTTTACACCACCAATTTTGAATCACGGATTAATCAAGGCTGGTTTGGACCAGCTGCACTCTATCAGAGTCTTTGCTCTGATCTTCACGCTGCAATAACTTTCCATTTTAACTGATTCTGCCAGGGGTGAGGCTGTTTAGACAGGAAAGTACTCTTTGCCTCCCTTCTGCCACAAAAATAAAAAAATATAAATAAGGCAATTTTCACTGTTACTACTAAGGTATTTTTTTACAATAGCGAAAAGACTGACATGACCCATTTTCTGTCAAATGCTTGTATATGCACATGTCCTCATTAATTGAGGCTTCAAAAAATGACCTAAAGTTTTAAGGTCAGCAGACCAGGCAACAGGAGGAGAGGCTTACACCACAAGAAAACTCACATCCATAGAAGATTATTCATAAGTTTCCCAGCTCCTTCAGCACAACTTAGAGCTTGCTGCCTTTCAAGGAAAATATTTAGTACTGTCCCGAGTGTCTATACTGCTCATCCATCACAAAAAGCCCATTGTGTGGAGGCCTGTACATCCCCAAAGCCTAGATCAAAAGCTGGTGTTGGGATTGTTTTCCCAGCTGTGCTACCAGCACACACACACACAAAAGCACACACTTGCCTATTAATACCATTTTTAGATGAACAGTAATTGACAGACCGCTCCAGGCATGGTTTCATGTGAAAGTTACTGGACTTAGTGAGGTGGAAGGATAGTGGAGTAGCGAGCAGCAGCCGGGAAACCCAAGATCCAGGACAGATGAAGTTGGCGTGCCAGCCACTTGGCCACAGGGTCTGCTCAGCACCTGCACTCCCACCCTGAGACAAGGAACACTACCCCAATAACCCAGTCAGCTCTGCTCCAATCCCAGACAGCTACTTTATTAACTGTGACAAAAGTTGCTCACTCTGCTCTTGTCTAGGTAAACAGAAATCCTTCCCAAAGCATCAAGAATGAACTCAAATTCAGATTTTTGGTTGTAGGGACCCTGCTGTCAGCACAGGGGACAACAGCACCAGATGAAAGAGACCATCTGCTGTCTCTTCTTGTCCCACAGCAGGCCATCCAGCATTAGATACACTCCTGTTGCCGCTTGCTGGCATGCTGATTCTCTTAAGTATACTTTCATTTCTCACACTGGGCTTAGCACACAACAGACCATTTTGCATTACAATCCAGCCTCTCATCCAAGTGATTGCTTCTGTCCACTCCAAACTACCTGAGATCACAAGTACCTCTCTGCTGCCAGAGCCCCACGTTACTAGGTACAGCAATGCTGCCAGTGCACTGAGGGTTAATAGTAATTTCACTGACACAGGTGATTAGAGAATTAGATCCTGGAAGGATCATGGGAATCAGGAGTACTTACCAACCACTAAATTAAACTGTCAATTGGCTTTCTTGCACAGAGTCTAATTTACGCCTTTCTCTGCAGGGTTGCATATAAAGGAGTATCAGCTCTGAAGCAGGCTGGGATTCAGCACTGATAAAGCAGCTGCAGCACCACTGATTCCAAGAGAGTGGCTTCATTTCACCCAGTGGACCATCTCAACAGCTTTCCTGAACTGAACATGGATGTAGCCAACAGATCCCTGTACATATTCCCAACCCCACGTGTCAACAAATCCGCCTGACCAGATTCACTGGCTTTATTTCAGTTTAAATATTGGAGTGCATGAGTACATCAAGAAGGGGCTTGAGCCCTCCATAGCCAACTCTTTCCAGCTTTCCCAGTTCCTCCAGAGAAGCTTAAAAAATTCTGAAGACCATACAGACGTATATTATTATAATATTACAGAAGTACTATAATAGCTACTGAAACAACTTTAGTAAAAAATAATCAGCAGTACACAATAAGACTATAAGACAATAAGAATACACTAAGGTGGCCCCTTTTAAATGCTAGAGTAGAAGAAGCTAGTCTGAAGCATGCAATCCTGACAATGCCAGAGCTATGAAGGGACATCAGAAGGCTTATCAGAAAAAAATACCATTAAATGATGGCCTACACCAGGTGAATTTGAACGATGGGGCACCATTGATCGGCTCTAAGGGACAGGTCCTCTCTTTGTGACCCAGAGAGAGATAGGAGTGGAAGGAAGTGAGGATTTGCATAAAACCCAACATCCGTTCTCTCTGATGCAAGAAGATGTGATGTGTACTGTCTCTTCTAGCACATTAATGCACCCACCATGCTCCTTTCTTGTCTCATTTGATGGAAGGAGAAACAGTTCATTGGTATCACCCAAGTCTTCACGACAAACTTTTAAACTAATCATGGGAGAAATGCCTGCAGTCCATTTCTCCCTAATATTTATTATATCAGGGTGACTGCAGGAATAAGGTATTGATTACATGCAGTTCATGTTTTGAATATTAACTTCCCAACTATAAAGAGTAGGGACATTTTCGTTTAAACAAGAGTTTAGCTTTTACAACACAAAATAGCAGTTACCAGAAGAGAAAAAAATACCACTTTACCACGCCACTGTCCTGTATGCCAGTTTGGCCCCTGGGTCTAGTGCTGAAAGCCAACACCTGAGCAGCCACGTGAATCCAGACACATCACTTATGTCGATGCTGAGCCTCCATCTTCTCATAGGAATAATGCACAGCTACTTCAGTGGGGTAACGCAAAGCTGATTTCATTAGCATTTACAAACTGCTTTCTGCCCTTCAGGGAAAAGCATTAGGGAAATTCCTAGAATCTCTACTACTGGGCTTCTCTTCTAACTAGTTCTTTTCATAAGTTATGTGCTACCAAGCATGCAAAAATTTCTTAGAACCTTCTTAATCAAGAAAGCAAACATATCCTCATTTGCCAAACACAGGCTTGTAATTATGTGAGACTGAGGCAGAAACAGCACATACACGCATTAATATCAACATGATCAAGAGATAACAGCACCATTAATACATCCTCTTGGAAATGACAGTTTGCAGCCAGACAAACAGTTGGAAAATCACAAGGGGGGCTCATTAAACATTTTCTTTTGCAAGATGAATGAAACAAAGAGGAGGCTTAAAGAATACTGCAGTAACTCAAGGGAGAAAAGGGACAGAGGTGCTTAAGTGCCCTAAATACATTCTAAGCTATCCATCCAAATGGACCTCAGGTACCCAGAACAGACATTTAATGGACTGCTGGACAGCTGTAAATAACCCGCTGATCTTGTATGAGCTCGTTCACCTGCTTCAGACAGAAAAAAATCTCAGTCAGTGCCTCAAAACAGGACAGTCAGTAGAGCTAAAAAGTGCACGCTCCTCGGTAATTGATGTTAGCACCCAGAAATAGTATAGGATCAGGAAAGTGAGCAGCAAAACTGGGCATAGAAACAGAGCAGTCCATAAAGTCCTGGCCATCACAACACAGGTTACCTGAAGAAAAGCACTGGGGAAATAATACCTGGATCTGTGTTGGAATCCAATGTCGGGGTAAAATATATTCCACTGTCAATCTGCAACACAGAAGTTGTTCTTACTCTTACCATAGCATAGACACATAAATAACTTCATACCAGGCTGACATATCCTGAATTAGTTTCTTTTTTTCTTATCTTTTTTTTTTTTATTAGAACAGGTTAATCTTTCCAGTTATTATTTTTCAGCACCACAATTCAGCATTTTAACTCCCATTATTTTCAACTATGTTGATGTTGGGAAATACAGAAATAATCCCATGGTTGTTTCTTTATTTCCATACTCCATGGAAAACTGCCTGGCATACTGACCCAGGTGCAAAGGATTTTGCTATACAAACTGTCAAGTCAAATGCCTTCAAGTTATTTCAGCTGCTTCAGACTGTCAAGAGATTATATCTATATTAGTACTACTAGGGATAATAAACATTAGTTCAAGAGTTAAAGGCCCAGTCCCAGTCTCAAAAATCATACCATCACAGAATACACTGAGTTGGAAGGGTCCTCCTGAGGTCCTCTTCAGAGTAGGGTCAATCAGAGCAGTTGCTCAGTGACCCATCCAGCTGAAGTTTGAACACCTGCAAAGCCAGAGATCCCACAACCTCTCTAGGCACCATTGTGGTAAAAAATATTTTCCTTATAATTAACCAGAATTTCCTGTGTTCAAAGTTGCACCCATTGCTCCCTGTGCCTGTGCACCTGTGAGAGGAGTTTGGCTCTGTCTCCTCCATATTCTCTGATGAGGCAGTCTCCCAAGAACCTTCTCTTCCTACAAATATTTTAGCTAGTGCATAGTTAAAAGACTTCCAGCGCTTTTTAAATTACATGAACCTATGTGAAAGAGGGTGGTCTTCTCATTGTTTTGGTTACTGTTATAAACACAAGTGATCAATCTCTTCCAAAAGCTACATATTTGATAGATCTTTCTCTGTGACATGCCAGACAGAGCCCTTTCATTTTAGCAATGATTAACATTGGATTAGGTTAAACAAATGCAAAGTGCTTGGATCTTTTTCTAAAACAAATTAAGGATCCAATATACTTTATTAGATCTGGGAAATACAGGATATTTCTCTAGACTAAAAGCTATATTGCTTCTGTTCTGTGTTATTGCTACAGCTCAGGTGCTTAGAACTTGTATCAGCAACTTCCAATATCTTTAAAATTCCAACACGTTGTAAAGTAAAGCTTTAATTATCTTTTTATCATTTTACCGTTGTTGATCTGCTACCTGTATTGCTGTATTAAGTCACAGAACAGAGATGTGACATGGACAAATACTACTGATGGGGAGTTCTGGCATAAAAAAATCACCTTAGTGACGTTAATAAGCTTTCCCCATAAGGCAAACTCGGCTCAAGCTGCTGCAGTCTTAATTTCTAATTTGTTTGGAATCTGTTTTGATTTTCTGTCTCCTGTTAAATATAATTCTCTTCTGGGCTCTGTTTTATGCATTGATTTTTGCAATTGCATCCATATTACATTGGGACCCAAACCCACAGTTGTCTAATTCAGGTCACACAGAAAAGTTTAGACAAATAATCCCAATTTCTTTTTAATTAGAGAAATACTTTGCCTCTTTAAACAAGGATGGAACTCAGACTAGTTACAGCACCATTTGTTCCCACAGTCAAGGATATATATCAGGAAGGGATGGACTGTTGACTTTTTAAGAGTATACAAAAAAAAAAAATCTTCTCTCTGGACTATACTTTGTATTCGAAAAACTTGCAGTTTAATGAAGTCATCAAACCATTGTTTTAAATAGCTGTGCTCCTGAGTAGCCACCAGTGCTGCACTGAGAGAGAATAGAGAATCTCCTAAAAATCTCTTCTGCACAGGCTTCATCTCTAATGCAGCACATGATGACTTTTTCCTCTTAAATAATCACAAGTGGGTCTGACACTTTTATTTCAAGCAGGGTAATTTTTAGTGATTTTATGGCTACTACATTAGTTTTAGCATGTATTCATCTCAAAAATACACGCAGAGAGAAGAAAGACCATTACCACCTCGCAAACCTGGTTTCTATTCCTGGCAAATCATTTAGGGCTTTCTGGAAAATGCGGGTGCAGAGGCAAAGTCTCCCCTCCCTGCTCTCAGCTCAGTAACTCCATTGCTGAAGGCTGTACTTGAGTCAGCACAGCATGATACTCAACCTGATCTGGTTCTATCCTCTCTTACAAGAAGCTCCTCCAGCTTCCCTTGTCTTCAGCTAGAATTGTAAGAAGGCAACAGCTCTGAGGAGTACAATTCAAAATTAACTGGCTTTGAGACCATGCCATTCGTAAGGAGAAAAAATTAACTACTTTTTGGTGTTTTGCAGCTGAAGTTACTCAGAGCTTGTAGAAGGACTTGGTGGGTATGAAATAGATGATGATACATAAACATTGAGAGCCATTAAAGTGGTAGAGAATTTTTTGTCTGTTTTATATAAAAGCAAATAAGAATTCTGACTAGCATCTGACAATTTCTGCTACTACAGGAAATGCTGTTTCAAAGCCAATGAAATCATCGTACCTGAACACCCGTTCTTCACCCCCTTATTCACATGGTCTGATGCAACAGTTTTGATCCTCTCTTGCATTCAGTTCAAATAAATATTTTCAATCACAAACTTATTTTAGAAATAACCAGAATATTGCCAAGGACAACAGTCTTCTTCCTGTTTTTCCCTCCTTCCCCCCCCCCAGTTTCTTCCTACAATGAATATGCCACAAGATAGAGATGACCATGGCACTGATCCACTAATATTAAGAGATATGGCTTCCTTCCTCTGAGAAAACAGCTTATTAGGCTAGATGCGTGCTAGATTGCTTGCTTTCAAAATAGCCAAGAAATAGCTGAACAGGATTTTTGGGCTTGGTTTTGGTGTGGTTTTTCTGGGGCATAAGCAAGGGCTCCCTCTTCCCCCCTCTTCAAGCAGAGCATAATCTGTACTGTTTTCTGATATACTGCTTGTTGTCTAAATTTACTCATCATGTCGATGAAGGAGTCTGGAGTAGCTTAAGTACTCTCACTGTGTTCTTATTTTCATTTCAATGGCTGCTTTCTCTCCCTCATCTCAGATGAAAGCAAGCAGAGCACTCACTGTGATGTGCTACCCTACCATTGCACTGACCAATCGCACAGAAAAAGATGCTTTGTACATTTTTTAAGAAGATGGAGTTTTCTATTGCTCCACCACAGTGATTAGTTTTGTGTCTTATTATTTCAAACCCTTTGTGCTTTATTATAAAACCACCATTTGCTAGAGCTAAGGTAACTAGCACAATAGCATTTCAAGGCAGCGTGAATTAATCAATACAGCCTCTACAGCTGAGAAGCACAATGTCACTCTCACTGGGAAGGTGTAGGTTTCATTTCAAGCTGCTCTCCACCCTCCTAATTAAGCACTTTATAACTTATCTTCTACAAAAAGCCTCAGCTCCCAGGTATAAAAACAAACATCTCTGTTCAGAGACAGGTGTGACTATAACTGGAGTCAAAACAAAATAACCCATCTGTAGGAGGGAAAAAAAGAAAGAAAGAAAAAAACTGAGTCAGACATGATAGTCCCTACTCCATCTAGAATAGTTAGACTTGACCCATACACACCTGCTATTTTCTGTATAGCGTACCCAAGCTTCAGGGTCACTTGTTTGATCTGGCAAGAAGAAAGGAAGCAAGGGCCAAGAGAGGTTTTCTACCCATCCTTTTCACTGCCTAACACTCCATCCCATTGCCAAAGAGCACTTGTTCTGGTACTGGGGTGCTGCGAGAGCACACAGAACACAGCCTGGCACACACTAGAACTCAAAAAGACAGATTTTATTTCCAGGGCCACTATTGAACCAGGAAGCTGTTAAGGGTTAAGGCTCATGATGTTATTTCAGCTTCACTGAGTGACCTGTGTAGGCTCTACATCAAACATTCAGTCCATTAGCTATACTTACAAAAATTTGACTTCTCTTAAAATAGGATACTGTGTTCCTCTGTGTCTTGTGAGATAACTTCCACCACCAGGCCAATGCACCCAGAGCAAACCAGACCAGTGGGAGCCAGCAGTGCCCTGGGTTAATTGGTGTAGGAGCTGTTCCAAAATCCTGTACAGTCTCGCCAATACAGTCATCCTGTGTCACCCACAGCCCCTCTATCCATGCAACTTGCAACTCAGCCTCTAGAGGTAAGAGAAATGTCTTACAGCAAGAAAACCAGCCCTGGTCCTTTCCACTTCCAAACTGTCATTTCAAGATGTAGAAGAGGCCAGGCTCAGGGACTGTAGTCCAATACTGACTCTTTCTAATTGCATGATTAGGAAATGGGAGGAGTAGCACCAGTCCTTCAGAGCAGGAGGAGTTCTTCCCTTCCTGCAGTGCAGCTGTACATTCATCTTCCCCTTCAGGAGGGACAGACGCGCTAACTAAGAGTTCAAACTAGCACTGTTTGTGCCTGACCACGCTGAAGGGAGGATCTGGCATGCACTTCTGCCTCTAGTGATCATACAGGAAAAAGCAGACAAATGGGAAAACATCATTTCTCCCTTTACTCCCAAACCTTTTATCCATTCTGCAGTCAAGCGTTAAAGGAAAGGCTTAACGCAGCCAGTGTTTTCTTTAACAAGAGATCTCCCCCCAGTTGCTTTTGTTCAGCTGGGCCATGTACAGATCTTGTTTGGGGTATTTTAGAAAGCACTGAAGAGCTGACAGAGGTAGAATAAATGCTTTGAATAGGGAAATTTTGTGCCTTCTTTTAATTTAGTTTGTGGGAATCCTCCTCACAGACCAAAAGTAATATTGTGCCAAGAGCCATATGCATACAACAGTATGCAGTTTATTCTGCATCATGCTGCCAGTTTTCCAGTGTATTTTAATGCATGGGATTTTATCACCAGTCTTTCAGCAGCAGATATCAAGCAGTCAGAATGAAATGGCTTACAAGATCTCTTACTGGCAAGAGTTTAGATGTGTGCTTGGAGGGGACTGGAGTTAAAATATGACAGGCAGTAGACTAACCCATACCTTAACAAAGGATGAATCTTTCAGACAGTTCTTTCTCTCCCAAAACACAGTCGGCTCCTTTGGGGTCTGCTTTTCTTGTATGTTGTAAAACCCCCTTTGGGGCCAGCTCACAACAAGAGATGGTGCTGAGAGCAAGCTTGGGAAAAAGCAGCACACTTCTTAACTGGCGTGAAGCTGGCTGGCTGTTATTTTACTTTCCCCCTTCAGAAAGATATTTACTTAAAAACAAACACAATCAAGACACCAGTTTACTGACCACTGTCCGATAGAAAGCAACTCAGCTTTAGAGAGCAATCTCCCTGCACATTAGCCTTTCCACCTCAATTTAAGGAAAAGTTTCATTTTCTTCAGTTTCTAGGTCTATCTAAAAGCAGATCCAGTAGCAATTCTTCCACATACCTACTTTGCACTCAGCCAATGTAGAGAACTGCAGGCCTTTGGATGTATGGTACCAAGGATGATACATGGAGTAGTATCACGAGTATACTGCTTGGCCAGACTGGTTTCTACCATACTTTTTTACGTTTCAGTACTATCGCGACCACCTTCAAGCCAAAGGGCTTTTGTTCCTTAAGTTCCGCTAGCTGCGGTGAATGCATATAGTCTGCTTTGAGATGCTTTCTGATAGCAACACTGCTACCTCTTCTGCAGCTGTTCTGCAGTCTTTTTCCTACCAGGATGAAGTTTAACTACCACACTGGGCTGACAGTACACACACACAGCCCTGACACCTCCCAAGCATACGTGCTTTGCTCTGCAAGTGCAGAAGAGAAGCTTCTTCAGCCAAGGAGGACGTGCTGGGCTTACTGCAGAGCTGAAGTAGCACAGATAGGCCCAAATTCCGTGGCTGCCTGGGAGGACACAGAACAATGACTGCAAATGCACAGCGCTGTCCTCCCACGGCCGAGATGGCAGAGTTACACAGGGACAGCAGAGAGCAGGAGTGGGCTGGTACCAACACAATCCTTTTGGTCTGAGAACAGCTCACAGAGGGACAGTCCCAGCCACAACAGGCCTTCAAGCTGCAGTCTGGGCAGCCCTGCCCTAAAAATGGGAGGCATCTACGTAGCCCATTAACACTCGAGGACACACAGGCGCATAGCAGGCAAGATATCTATCCTGCTTGCAACACACTTCCTGATGCTAGACAGCAGGAGAGCAACTAAGCTGAAATCCAATTTTAATCCCCTTGTTGAGTGAGTTCACGTAAGTTCAAAAAGGAGCTCTCTATCATTGTTATAGATCTCATCTCCTGAGACAAGGTGAGGCAAGTAAATCAACAGAAGTATCGTTACTAAACCATAGGAGAAATGGGTGTATTGGGGCTGAGTTGGTTTTCTAACTACAGCCTTGATTCACCTATTTTTCTCAAGCCTGTCTCATCTGTCAAGCTTTCCGAACCGGTACCATTTCAATGCCTAGCTGAGCTATAAAGCTTCCACTTTTCCTCATTCAGCTTAATGTAGCACACAAGCCTCTGCACTAAAAACTGTGATGCCACATGGAGAGAATAGATACACTTAAGTTTAATGCTCACGATAGCTAACAGTCATTTATGTTAATAGACGCTTTTGTTTCTTGGAATTAATCTTCCTCTGGGATTTTTTTTTGGTGGCATAAATCAGGACAGATTATTTCCCTTACAATTTAGAATACTCTTCTTTTTCAGATACTAAGAGTGGCAAAAGACAATCACAAGCAACTCAATTACCATATCCTAATGAACTACCATTTGTCAGCTGAGCCAGAGCAACTATTTCCTTGCACAAAGCAGATAAACATCTGAAAGGCTTAAGGAAGGTGATTAAAGTCAGTATGTTTGCAGTAGGCTGAGAGCACTGTCAGCCTCTTGCCTTCAGATCTCCATCAACTGCAATCTCTTGTCCGTACTCCACACTTTCATTTCAGCCTTTTCCAATTCTCCCAACATTGGCTACCCCAGCCAGTTCCTGCTGAACTTCCAGTGATGTCTGAGTGCTGGAGAGAGCCCTATTCCTCAGCAATACAGGTTTCTGGACCACCAGCACAGGGAAGTGAAGAGGCTTGCCTGGTGGAAGCCAGAGGATAGCTCTATTCTCAGATCTGCAAGAGACATTTTGACATTTCTTATGCCTCCTTTTCCTCACATCTGAATTGAGAATAACTTTGCAAAACATCCTGAGATCCTTGGTGAGAGAATAAGATACATAACTCTGGGAGGAGATGCCCAAATATGACATCTTGAATGCCTGCAGCATATATACATTTGAAACCTCAGCTACCAAAAAAAAAAAAAATAATCATCCTCTCTTATCCAATAAAGGGTTAAGGGTTCAAAATAATAGTTTTAGCAATTCTGGGTGCAATATTAGCTCAGATACATGAGTTGAATCCATATGGCATATTAACGATTCCCAGCAAGGAAACAATTTCAGGAGCTATTCATTTAAGCAATAGTTTTCATTCCATCTAAATACTGGAAGCAATAAAGGCTCCTACGCACCCAGTAAAATAGATGAGGAAATGGCATAGTATGAAAATCAGAGAATAGGAGACAGATGTCAGAGCTCCAAGGAATAGAAGGTAGTATTTTTATTTTTCCTATTGCAGCTTTGTGTGCGTGAAGGGGCACACACAGACCCTGCTTTGGTTTTCAACACAATACCCAAAGATAGGAGCTTGCACTATAGTCCCCAGGAGAGTACAAGGTGAAAGAGGAGGGTATTTCCAACAGAGGTGGTGATTCAGAGGATGAAAAGATTACATGCCTAAAACAGGGAAGGGGTGAATAATCCCCTTACCTGGAAAGCAGCTGGATTTGCCTCAGCACTAGCCCTTTAGATACTGTGCTACTGTTTTGAAACTCCATAACAAAAATGAGCAAAATCTTAGTACAAGTGACCTCCCCTATGTGCAGCATGGGAAAAGCAGTCCATGCTTACCCCCAGTCTGTCACCATACACCCGTAATGCCCTGCAGCAATGTCACATTCATGGATTCACGTATTCCTTCTTTCAAAGGCCTGATCTCACAGGCAGCTGTG
>JAOXNO010000063.1:10344006-10357252 GCA_028565335.1 Limnodromus scolopaceus | reverse complement strand
TAATGCCCTGCAGCAATGTCACATTCATGGATTCACGTATTCCTTCTTTCAAAGGCCTGATCTCACAGGCAGCTGTGGACTACAGGATCCTCAGACAGCCTTTGGATGGTCCACACAAGAAATATCTTAGGGCTGTGGAGCATAAGTCACAGAACATACATTTCTCCAGACACTGAATTTTTCCTAACAAGATGTGATCATCTTCTGCTCTGGCTGATGTCTGTGAAGACTGCACAAGTAGCACCGTGTACTTCAGCAACAAACACTGAGGATCCGATCTTTCTTTATAGAAATATAATAGAAAACTTTGTGGATGTCTTTGCATCATATTAATTGGAGCTGGATAAAACCCAGCATGAAGGACAGCACTCCCCACTGAGACAAACAGCAACAGTGACCTGGAGCCCGTTCATCTCATTACCATCAGACCATCCCACCAGTTACATTAGCACTGCACAGAGACTAAGATTTTGTCCTGGCTCCTGTCATCCGGCATTTGAGTAGTTTTAAACAATGCAGTAGCATTTCCAAAAAGGGCTAGGCTGTCACAGGCAGGAGTATTCACTTCTCTCTCTCCAGGAGGATGTATGCAGATTGCTGGGGAGTCACAAAGGAAATGCATCCCAGAACTACAGCTAAATCAGTGATTTTGCTCAACTTGCTGTTGAACCACCCTATTTGGCCACAAATGGAGGCAGGTACAATGCTACTGCTCGTTAAGGGGTTTATATCTACCATCTTGTTTCAAAAGAAATAGTAACAAAACTTCAAATACCCAAAAACTTTGAGGCATGTAGGAAGCCTACAGTGCATCTGGCAGTGCTCTGAATGCCGCACCGCTAGTGCTCTACTGTGTCTTCTCCCCTGTCCCATCAGACGTTCTGAGTGTACCCACCTGAGCTGTTCTTTGAATACAGGCTAAACTTCTGGGATCACATATTTTTCATGTTCAAGCAAGTCTGCAGCAATGCTTCCCTCAACGGTATTTCAGCCTTGCTGCCACCTAATCAGACTAAACAGATCAGCACTCAGCTTCCCCAGAGTCTGTAGAAATTGGCCTTATTCTAAGAGGATGCTAGGCACCTCTGATAAGAGCTGAAGCCTCCTCTGTCATCAGCATCAGGAGGGATTAAAGGCATTGAACACCTTTCAGAGAAATGTGTCTACATTCAGCCACCAAGGTCTGGGGGAGGATGCACACGTGTTGTACACAGGAGCCTAGTAATTCACTTGCAGTGTCTTTAGTGCTATCATTGCAGCAGGGAAAGAACATTTTATCAGAGCAACAGAAATATCTTTTTTTAACTTTGCCTGAAAACTGACAAAAAAACCCTACCTGCAGCCAATGAGAAGGCTTTCCTTCAAGAGCCACAAAGACGTTTCACTTTTCTCTAAGGTTAAAAGAGCTTTCTGCAGTGCCACTTTCATGTCCTATTTTTCACCATCTCGTCTCTGCTTACTCCTTCTGGGGGTCCTTCCTGCTTCCTTTCTCCAGCTCTGGGTCCTCTTTGAACTGCTTTTCTCTTCTAGAAGTTGGGAGAGGAAAAACACCCTCTTCTTCTCTTTTCCCCTTCCCCACCTGCAGCGCCTCTCTCTCCATCTCACAAATTGCCAGCGTGGAGCTGCCCTATGTGTCTAGGGGAAGAGCTGCTCTGGATGGCTGTGGATAGCTCTGTACCTCAGGCAGACGGGAGAGACAACAGGAGTACCAGGGCTCCCTCGGGCTGCTTCACGTCTACCTCCAGCACAAGGCATGTCTCCAAGAACACGTCCTGACACCTTGGCAAAAGCAGAGCAGCAGAGGCTGGGTGCAGCGCAGAGGGAAAGTCCTGACACCCTGTCTGAAAGGCTGAAAAATAACATCACTACTAGTAAGATGGTGTTGCTTTTGCGGGAAGTTCAGCTGACATCACTTGTCACCGTGCAGTGAATGAGTAGCTCAAATGTGCACACACTTGTTGCTCTACATACACTGTTTGCATTTCTGCAGAGTATGAAAACCAGGAAGAACAGGCAAGCAAGGCAAATTAAAGTTGACCTCCCCTGTTAACCTTATAATGGTACCATCAACATTATGGCTCTGCTACAGGTCTTGCAAATGTGGCTACATACAAGGCATGCTCTGTCATGCTGACTTTCAACATATGGGCCTAGCAAACAGACTTTCCAAAGCAAAGGCTACCTATACTGCAATGCTGATTTCTGTAAGCTGCAATTTCCTGTCCTTAGTTGGCAGTTATAGGAATGTTGGCAGTATACTCATGCCAAGTCCAAGTATGAAAGCTAAAGAAAAAGGACATTGCCAAAGAATGTCCTTTCCGAGACTCTGAAATATCATGAGTACTATAGATGTTGGATGGTTCTGCTCCCAAATGCTCCTGAAGTTAGCCATTAAATATTGCACAATAAATCCAGCGTAGACTCACTGCCCCATACTGAAAGTTTTGCCTAAGCTTTAGAGATCCTATAAAAAGTTATAGCAGGGAGAATTGAAGCCGCCCATCCTACAGAGAAGTATTTCCATTAATCAGAATTATAGGGTCACCATTGACAAATAAAGCAAATCTGTTACCAGAGAATTAGGTGACACTGAGGGGAACATCACCTTCTAAGAAACCTTTACCCATAAGAGTCAAAATTAGTAGGGTTAAAAGGCCTCACAGGCTTTTGTATCCTTGGTCACTTCCTTTGGGCCAAACCATGCATGGTGATGAAGCACTGAGCACATTAAGTTCCATAAAACTCACTGACCTGACTATATTTCATGCTGATTTGAGTAATTTCTTAGAAGTGCTATTTTTTAGTGATTATAATCATGCAGGAACCCTGTGCATAGGGCTGAAGGGACCTCATGGATCACTGAATCCAGCCTCCTTTTCTTGAAATTCTGCCATATAATACCACTCACAAGACTTGCAAATTCAGGCTTTAAACTAGCAAGGTACCTTGGTCCCAGTACTCTATGGATATGGCTTTTCAACATAGTGCTCTGATGCTTAACTGGTTCTGCTGCATTTTTAGCAAGTTTTATATAATACTTACTCTCTTTACAGCTCTACCTGCAAAGTACTTCAAAAGATTCTCTGCTAAGACTACCACAGTAAACCTGCTGACTCCATAATACAAATTCAAAGTAATTCCAGGTCAAACCTTTAATCAAAGAGACCTCTCTAAGCTTCTTCTCACCCTTATTAAAGAGATTTACAAAACCATGAAGGAGGTTGGAGAGTTAATGATGTGCCATTTTAAAAGGCCCCATTAAGATTTGGGTATTTTTATCTTTTAGAAAAAAAGCATTTGCAGATTATAACTCTAAGGAGACAATTATAAGAGCATTCTGAGAGTCTTTTCACTTGATCTATAAGGGAGGAAAATGGTAGAGCAGAGCATAGGAAAGAAAATACACTGCCTAAGCCTTTTTCTTGAATAGGATCCTAACTAGCCATGTTGCAGCTGCAGTGAAGTGTCTTATGTTCCTGTGATTTATTACTACAAGGGCCACATCATCTGCCAAAGTGTGCTTGTAAGAAATTAAATGGTTTCCAAAGGAAACATTAGAATAAGGCAGATTTTAGATTTGCATTTTTACCCTGATTAGTGTCTGTGAAGCTCCTTTGAAAACTTTTGTATCAAACACAAATACAAAATTATTGGCAAGTGCAGTTTGAATTTGGGAAGGTTTCAGGAAGGAAGGCCAGTTACCCACAGAAAGGGATGAAGAGACTGTTGACAGGAGTGAGAATGCAGAAAAGTACCAAAAGAGAAAGGAAGTGGCAGTCTTCCAACATGCTATGCCTTGGACCAAATTGCTTTCTGTCCAACATGATGAGTTGTTCACAGGCCTGAGATATTCCGTTACCCTTTGAGCTTGACCTTGAACACTAAGCTTCAAATCAAATGTAAGTAACAAATTAAGGGCTTGATCCTGTACTCCAAATTCCCTTTCACTTCAAATTGAGGAGGGGGAGCAGTATTAAGACCTATATTAATGTTGATCATGGCTGGTATTCCTGATGGAGTTCCAACCAGAAAAATCATCAGAGAAACTCACACAATTAGCCTAGCTACTGCTGACAGAAAATTTGGGATCATAGCAGAAAATGAAGCAGTGACATTTCCATTGATCCCAATAGCATCCATGAACCTCAGATTCGGTCTTCCAAAACATCAGTTTGCATATGAGCATTACTGCCAACTTGCATCGATTTCTCAATTTCAAAGGGAAAGAAATTCAGCCTCACAATATTTGTAAGACTCTGCTCTGTTATCCTGCAGTGAGTCAGGAAAACTGAGTACAACTGTAAAGAAGTTCCAATACTTCCATTAGAAAGACCTTGGGAACATGCAATATGAGTCTATTACACTTTTTTATTTGTCATTAAAGCATGGAAAGAGGCAAAACAAAATGCAAATACATGGAAAAGGAAAAATACATAATAATCTAAACAGATTGACAACAACAGTTATGACACTGTAACACTGGGTATTCTGTCATGAGTGCCCAAAAGTTAACTACTACTACCAGGCCAAACAAGCCTCTTGGTCAGTATCAACTTGACTCATGACATATAAAACACCAAAACACTAGCAGTGAGAAAGGACTGGCATCTTGCTGGCCTGAAGAGGTAACTTGATTTTCAGAGGTGTCAGGAAGTTGCTCCTGGCAAATTACTGTTGTCCCAAGTAACAAGCATTCTGTAGAATAATCGCTAACTTTAGTTTTCTAGGATAGGAATCAAAAAGCACAAATAGTTGCCATGAGACACTGGGAACAAAGCAACTTTGGTAGTTAAGGCCACAAAGGAAAACTCTCCCTGAGTTTATAATGCCTTCAGAGGGCATGTAAAAAATCCCAGGGAATAATCAGATGCCTGAACAGCTGGAAATATGTGGCTAATTATGAAAAGAGAAGTGTTTTTTTAACTGGTCTTCCCACCTTTATCTTTATTCCTCCCAGAGAAGTTTTGCAGAGCTTCTACAAGAGATTATTTCCAATTCTGAATGTGCAATAGCAGTTGTAACCAATAGAGCCTCCCTATAAGCCATGAATACCTCCATCCACATTCAAGGAGCACGACTTACACCAACTCAATAGCTCAATCCATTTGCTTGAGCACCAGCCTATAAAAGGATGACCCAAAACTGTTCAGTCTTCTTCCTTTTCTCATTTCGCAGCCAAAACAAGCACTTCACCTAAACTACTGCAAATTTCTGTGGGGAAAAAGGACCGTATTACAATGAAGCCCATCAGATCTGTTTTAGAACTATAAAATATCAGGATCAGCCCATAAGAATCCTTCCAACTGCATGGCGTAGTTCTCTTCCGATACATTATTTCTACAATCCCATTCCAATTACCATATTCCAAAGCCTTTTCCTCAAGCAGAGAAGCCAGGCAACACACGAACCCATTGAAAAAATTTCTGACAGCTTCTTTGACAGATGTTCAAGATATGCTGTTGACACTATATTTTTAACTGCTTTGGTTTAATAATTAAAACTGATTCAGCACTAAGAATCTTCTACCTTTGTTCTGATCAGGAAAAATCATGTTCAACTATGAGATGACTAGTATCATTAAAATTCTATTTCAGAGAACTGCTGTTAAGTGATAATTTTGCTCTTCAAATTAGGAGAGAGGATTAATAATTGAATCCAAAGACCTAGTTATATATTTTGGTGGGTTTGTTTCCTAATAGGAAGAATGACTTGAGCAGAAATCCATTAAAATTTTTAGTATTCCCATGCTAGTCTGATTCTAAGCTTTTCCATTAAGTAGCACAGTCATAATGGCATTAAACCATTTAAGCAGCAAAACCAGCACATAATTATCACTTTTAATTCAATCTTTTAGAGTGTGAATAGATACTGTACATCACTGACAATTCACACTTGTAAAGAGATTTTTCTATTCCTTCATAGCAGCTTCACAGCCTCCCGTACTGATGTAACTGACCCAAAACATATATCACTTTTTTCCCCAAGAAAAATTCCTCAGAATAATGAGATAGCAAAATTAAGCACAGATGAAAGGTGTAACAAGCAGCTACTGCTTTACTCTTACCTTAAGGAAGATGTTTAGATATGAGTGGGAACCAGGGGACCATTATCCATGTATGAGCATATCAACATTTGAAACTATGAGTGTACTCTCAGAATTATGAGCACATTAGACATTGCATGCGTTAAAATAAAAACTTTTAAAAAAAAGTGCCATACAAAGAGTATAAAATACATGGAAGCTCAATAGGAACAAGGGGAGAACAGAAAAGACTACACAGCACATAGCATCCCCACCCTTGCCCCTCAACAGACCCCACTGTATTTGCCACCTTTTTCCCTTGGGAATTAAGAAGTGTGACATCTTATTTGTACCTGCTGCTCCAAGCAGAAGTGACATTATCTTGCTCCCTGCCGTCAAAGGACTGCTGGAAGGTGCAGCTGGTCTGAATAGAATTAATATTTGCTTAGCACCACTGCCATCCTCAATGCCAGCCTTTCGCCTGGTGCCCCCTCCCATACGATTAAGCCTCTGGCACACTGTAGATACTACTGTAGTGCTAAGGAGCGGTGTCATCTTTGCATTTTTCTATATGTTAAGGGGATCCATAAAGGCCAATGAAAGGCAGAGCACAGGAGCGCTGTGGTTTAGCTGTTGAGAGCAGTGCCTCTGCTAAAGGCTGCAGCGTGGTAGCTGCAGTAACAGAAGGCTGTGCTAGTCAGGAGTCCAAACACAGCTCACTATTTACAAACCAAGCTGAAAGAAACCAGATAGCACACTAGGACTGGCCAAGCCGAGCCCCTGTGAGACAATACTACACTATCAACTTCTGTTTGAAAGAGAAAAAAGCTAAAACCTGACACATCGATTGATCTCAAATGCAGCAACCTCAGACCCTAGGTGCTCTCCTCTTTTGCCTGCAGCCTGCTACTCCCTACTCACATGAACACACTATTAGCACTGCTTGCATCCCTGCTTCACCAGAAAGCATAAAGCTTCTACATTTGATCACAGTGCCAGAGTGACAGCATCCCCTCCTACACAGAACAAGCTCTGTCTTTCATGGGTCCTCAGCCAGCAGGTAAAGATGAAGCAGTTCTTCCCCCACCCCAGGACCAGGCATATAATGTTCATGGTGCATCTCCTCTCTGCTGAATCACAGATTTACAGTTGCAGTACAGGGATCTGAATTGCAGCTCTAACATCATTAATAATTCCAGTTTGCTGCTAACACATATCTAGCAGACATTTTTGTTTTGCCTCTGCACATAACAGCTCAGGAGTCTCCTATTTCAACATCAGTATAGGAAAGCAAAAGTCTGCTCGGAGAATCTGATGCTTCAAAACCTCCATTTCCTTGGCAAAATGAAGGGATGTCAACATTTGGTACAAGAAAGCAACTCATGGAAGCTACTGACATTCAGGTCTGTCAAATGCTTTGCTATTTCCATCCTTCCTTTTCCTCTTCTTCCCTTAGTGGGCAATGTCAACATAACTTCACAGATCTTTCCATCTTGTAGAAATAACTATTTACTCACCATAACCCCTCTCACAATAAATACCATGCCAGAAGCTTTTGTGAATCTCGAGGTTGCAGGTGACCAAACTAATACCATGTCTAAAGATTTTCTCACACACCGGACCAGAACTCCTGTAAACCAAAACACAAACCTAGTCGTGCTCTCAGGCTCCACAAACCCTCTTTAAATCCTGTCAAGGCAGCACCAGAAGAGCAAGGTTCCCCTTCTGGCTTCTCTGTGTACGATGGGACTGTCTTTGTCACTCCTGCTCGCAATGGTGCTTCTTACCTATGCAATCTGAGCATGAAAAAAACATAATTTGAGGCCACAATTTTCTGCAGAGGCCCTTTTTCAAATACCCTCAGACTGACAAAAGCAAGCTCCTTAAAGATGCAGCAAAATCACTTCATCACTGTTTCATGCATTTTCTTTTAAAGGACTATTAAGAACCCATTCTGTTCTGATAGAATTCTATTTTCACATCCACTTTTTTTTTTCCTTGAAAAATAAGATTTCTCCATCTCTGCATTATTTTTTTCTGTCTGTTTCTATTTGATCAATGATGATTTTTTTTTTCCTGTGCTTCTAAGAGAGTTGACATTAAAATTTCTAGCTGCTATTCTCTTTCTGTTGTATTTGTGCATTGGAGCCATTCACAATGATGTCAGCTCAGCTCTGGGCATTGTCTCTGCTACTTCAATTCCAGCTGAATTGCTGGAGCTTGCAGGACATTAGCATTCACTTGATTGATTTAGCATACCCAGAGAATAAGATGGGTTTTGCATTCAGCTACACACATTAAAAACTGAAGAAATTATAAAGCAGTCTGAAGTTGGTGAGTTCTTTTGGAGTCACGCATCTGCTTCTCATGTATCTTCCTGTGCTTGAGGGCACCATTTAAATAACGGCTATTTCAGTGCCAAGCCCTTCCTTGACAGTGCTCAGGGATGAAAGAAGAATGAAAGGTGATTTAAAATATTGTTTAACATACTTAATCAATTTAACAGATTCTAAAAGATCGTATTGTGCATTATCTGCTATAAAAGGTGGGCTACACAATTTCATCCTGTAATTCCAGCATTTTGTCGAACAACTGGAGACAACACTTTTTCAGAGCTAAATACTTCAACCTGAGTTTTGAAATTACTATTAAAAATGCAACAGTGCATCTCTTGTTGACTTTAAAACTTTCTTCCTTTGTCCAGTGCCTACCCCTGTGACAAGGTCCTGGTGTCATGTGTCTGTGCACACTTGTTCAAGAGGCACATGATCATGACCCATGAAGACCCCACATCTTTCCTGATTCCAGGTTTTGAGTGTGAAACTAAAGTGAAGAAGAGGATGCAGGGCAAAATTTTCCAACGAGGGGGCTAAAGTTTGGCTCCAGAATCCAACCTCCTCCATAAGAAATGCTGAGCTGAGCAGCTCTCTGTGAAGTGAATGAATGAAGAAATCTGGCTTTACCTACCTGTGAACTAGGATCTCCACCTCACTATTTTAAGACTTTAGAACAGGGATTCCCAAACCTTTTCCAACAGTCGGACTGAAGACCTCAGCAGACATGTTTGTTCAATTATGCACTTTATGGACTGAATGAAACAATGGAAGTGCCAGGTGTGTAACAGAACAGTAATAATCGGCCTCTTCGTAAAAGCCCTTTTCCTGCACTGTCTCTGTTGGCATCAGTGGGAGTTCAGCTACTCAAGGTAAGATTCCACAACCTTCAGACCATGCCCACACTCGACCCCCTCTTCTGATGGAGTCAGATGGATGGGTAGAACTTGTGTCTTTTCCATTAGCTTCAGAATTATAAATATATGGGTGATGTGACAACAAAGCTGTCCCTGTTCAACCTCTGTATTTCTGATAATTTCAACAATATCTTCTGATTATGGGTTCTTTCTATATGGCATATAACTCAAGTGGTGTTTTAACTGCCCAGAAACCTCTGCAATAGCTCACCTCTAGCTTTGGTTATCCATTCTGAACGTTAGTGCACTGCTCGAGCCCAGCCTCTTGGCTGCACACTTACCTAACAGAGAGACAGATGAGTCTGCTTCCATGAGAGTGGACCGTCATTTGTGATCATTAACAAGCAGTCACTGTAAAAGATGACAACTCGTGTGTCAGCTGAAACATTTCGCACTAATTGGAACGAAGTTCCTATCAAATATGTTTTGATAATAGCCAATCTCTCACAGGCATTTTGGACCACACAGTGAGAACATAATGTTTGATGTCTTTCCTCGGAGGCAAGAAAGAGCATCAGAAGGCAAATGCAGCTGCAGCCAGGGAGGAAAGACAAACAAAAAACAGCAGGGGATCAGCTGTCTATTGAGACAAGCGAGGAGCCGTGGAGCTCTTCAGCTCTGTCAGCAGTTTAGGTCCTGGCACGGGTCTGTAAGTTTCAAAAGCTGTTATTGTTTTAGTGCAGTAGAGATACTACCAAGGATCAGCAGCAAGTAAGGGGTGAAGCTGCAGCTAATAAGCATCCCAACAGACAGCACGTCAGTGCTCAAAGCTGAAGTCTGGGCAATATTCTCTATGCATACATGTCTGCATGTTTTAATTAAAAAAAAAATATATATATGCACAGCCATTTGTGGTGGTCTTAGAGCTGGGCCAGTTCTCCTGGTTTGTTCCTACCATGTGACTGAGCATCTCCCTTGGCTTTCCCCACTTAACTCCCACCTTCGGGCTGGCCCTTCCTTGGTTATGACATTTGACTGGTTCCCAGCCCATGGCAGAACGACTTCAAACACTTACCTCCTGCAGCTCTTCAAAACAGTTTCTTGTAGTAATTTGAGATGGATAGTTTACAGGAGTACCTGTGTGTCTAAATGAGCTCTAATATAGCTCCAGAATTCTTAACAATGGCTGTTGTGAGATCTTAAGCATTACTATGCCATATTACTCCTTTTAACACCAAGCAACAATTTCAAGCAACAGAGAAGCCAGAAGAGTCTCTTCAGGTTTATAACATGCTTTACATGCTGCTTAAACTTTCTCTTCACTGATCTGCTGCTGGATAAAAGCAACGTTGGAAATATATGGAAGTGACAGTCAAGATCTGTAACTACATTAGTCATTCTGTCAGAGCCTTGGAAAGAACCTCACTGAAGTCAAGCAGGAAAACAATTTGTTGAAGCATCAGCTGAAGCAGCAAGTCGCAACTCATTCAAATCTCTCTAAAGTACATGATCAAGCAACTACTGAAGCCCTGAAAGCCACAATTGATTCTGCAAATAGGAGATGCGTAAAACAAACTTTGAACTGATCTCTAACCTCTGGTATGTGATAACAACCAGAGTGTCCACCTATTTATACCTTAAAAGCACCCAAGTGGGAAAAGATAGGATTAGTGATGTTCCTTGAGTCTAGTAACAGAACTACCCAAACATACAAACTGACAGTATTTTCCTATCACAGTGTGTCATTGAGGTTTAGTTCCACTGACTGGAGCCATTCTGGCCATGCACTGATCCAATCAAAATCACTGTTTTGTAACATTTTTACCTGAACCACAGGCAACGGTTCCCCAGACTCAGAGTCCAGCAATTGATGTTCTTACAGATCTTTTTGCCAAAGATAACATCGTTAGGCTTTGATGTCTACAATACAGCTACGAGCCTTAAAAAAAAAAAAAAATTACCTAAACAACTGAGGCATCTGGGGAACCCAGCCGGAGGCCAGAGAATCCAGAGCAGCTCATCTGTAAATTGACTTAAACAAAACCCACTAAGTTCAGCCAAGCAGGGTACACCTTACAATATAGGGAAAACCTATGTAGGACTTTATCCTCATCACTATGTTGGCCTAAGGGTACACTACAATCAGCTAATAAAGAGATAAAACATGTAAAACCTTTTTTTTTTTTTTCCCTCCTGGAAAAAGGGAGCAAAACTTGAAGTTCAGTGATGCTGCTTCAAATCAGATGTCAATTCTACATGCTTGAGAAATGATGTGGAGAGTGATTCTGACATATCTCTTTTAATCTGGAGCTCAGGAATAATTATCACTAAAGGAAAGAAAAAGTTTTGTTAGTAGAAAAATATTTTGGCTTTACTCTCTAAATATTAACTAATCTGTGTGTGTGTTGTGTGCTATACCAGGGCAAACGAAAACAAGTGAAATGTACTATGCTTGGAGCACTTCATTGTATGGGCTTGGAAATTTAGGGCAGTACATCGAATCAGTGCCAGGAAATTGGATCCTGGACATGGCTTCAGGCTGATTCTGCCTTTCCTTTGCCATCCTGTCCCCATTCATAGAATCATAGAATGGTTTGGGTCGGAAGGGACCCTGAAGATCATCGAGTTCCACCCTCCTGCCACGGGCAGGGACACCTCCCACCAGACCAGGTTGCTCAAAGCCCCATCCAGCCTGGTCTTGAACACTTCCACGGATGGGGCAGCCACAGTTTCTGTGGGCAACCTCTTCCAGGGTCTCACCACCCTCACAGGAAAGAATTTCTTCCTAATGCCTAATCTAGATCTACCCTCTTTCGGTTTAAAACCGTTACCCCTCCTCCTATCATAACACTGCCCTATAAAGATTCCCACTAATTTAAAAGCAGTGAGTTTGTGCTAGAAACTTAAGCTGCTTTCCCCGATAGTCACCTAAACACGTTCACAGAGAGGTTCAGATGAACACAGTACCGCAGACACCACCCAGCCCCCGCCGGGCTGGCTCAGGGCAGCGGGGCAGGGCGTCCCCACCGCAGCCGCCCGCGCTTTTCTCCACAGCTCCGCCCGTGCGGGTCCCGCCGCGGCTCCCGCCCGGCCCGCAGGCTCCGACGGGGAGAAGCTGCTAGCGGCCCTTCCCCGGAAGATGGCGAGGCCGCCCCGCTACACCGTGCCCCGAGACAGCCTGCCGGTCTGAAGGCGAACCGGCAGCGCACGGCCCCGCTTCTGAGAGCTGCCCGGGCACCGCCGCTCTCGTTCTCGCCCGGCCCTGAGGAGACCCTCCCGCCCCGCCGGCCCTGAGGAGACGCCCGCGCACGAGGCGTCCCCCGAGCCGCCAGGTGGTGCCTTCGCACCAGCGAGCGGGCGGCGCCTAGAAGGGCCCCGCGCGGCGCTTCCGGCGGGGAAAAGGAAGGGGCGGGGCGCTTCCGGGGCGGGGGAGGGCGGGCGGCTGTCCTGGCGCCGGCGGCAGCGGTGAGCGAGTCCTGTCAGCAGGGCGAGGGGAGACGGGAGGGGTCCCTGCCGTGCTCTGGGTCACGGCACCGGCCCCAGCGGTTGTAAGGCACCCCCAGCGCTCCGGGTGTCTCGGGGGAACTGCGGCGGGTGGGCCGGGCCGCCTCAGCCGGGGGTCGCGGGCAGGGTCCCCCGCAGCGCGGCGAGGAGCGGGACCGCCGGGGCTCTGCCTCCTCCTCCGGGGAAGGGGCGCCGCGCACGGGTCCGTACCGCCGCGTCTCGGGGCGGGGCCGGCGGAGGACGGCGGCGGGTTGGGGGCCGTGGGGCCCCGGAGGTGAAGCAGGCCCGGCGTACGGGAGCCCTCCGGCGGGGCCTGTCGCACCGGTAGAGGGGGTCGAGACCGGGAACGTTCCTTAGGCCACCGCTCTTTCCAGCAGCGTTTTCCAGGTGCGTGAGTTAGGGGAACTGCAACCGGGTTTAGAAATTGAAGGCTGTATTAAAACCATGCAGAATCTGCAATACCCTTTCCTGTAAGTTCTTACGGCCTGTCTCCTTTGTAGGAAAAATGATTTTTGAGAGCGGCTCCTTCG
>JAOXNO010000063.1:10326072-10338444 GCA_028565335.1 Limnodromus scolopaceus | reverse complement strand
TCCTTCAAACCACCTTTTAGATACTTATAGGCATTGATAAGGTCTCCCCTCAGCCTTCTCTTCTCCAGGCTAAAGAGTTTGTCACAAGATTTTGTCACAATAAACAAGCAAATCTCATCATTTTATTACAGAGAACAACTTCCATTCCCCTGGAGAATATAGTTTCCTGTATTTATACCAAGTGTTCCATTACTTATACAATTTGTCCAAAAGTAAGTGGGAAGGAAAATACTGTTATGTAAATTGCATTAACACATTGTGTATCATAATCACATCAAGTGACTGAAATCATACGGTTTCACAATTTACTGCTTTAGACTGTATCACACAAAAAAGCATGCTAACGGGCTGCATAGATCAAGGATCACTTAATTTTCATCTCCAGTTCATGTTGTTTCTCACAGGAACAGGATATTCAGCAGCCTTGGAGCTGAATTTGAAGTTAGGGTTAGGAATACAGATAATCTTGGTTTGCAGTGATCACAGCAGATCACTGCAGAGTAGGACTAGAACAAAAGTAGCTATTCTTTCCACCTGCTCTTGAAGTCTTTTGAAGGCACAACAAAGAATCCTGAGGAATGTAATTCCTCAACAGCTACAGCAGGTACAAATCCAAATTGCTGCAAGTCCCACTCTATCCCTGTCTTCTGTAGCACATTCCCACCTCTCTCTCCCTTGTGCTACCATTACAACTTAGGCCTGCAGAGTGGCCCAGTACAGAAGATGATCCTGCTGAGAACCATCCCCACAAGAAAGAGTGACTTATTTTCATCAAAATCAGCTCCCTCACCTACACAGGTGCTAGACGCAGCTGGAACCAACACAGCCCAAACCTGCTGGGTGCATCTTACATCCTGCTGCAAGATGTTACAGAACTTAAAATGACAAAGTGGTTTAGCTACTTATAATTTAGCAATATCTGAATGCTAAAAACAACTAAACATTCATTTCCATTTTCTGTCTCTTTTCCTTCTCAAATAGTTTTCCGTTGATGTTCATCCCCTGAACAGACCTCTACACTTCACCAGAAGCTCAGCTAAGCTGGTAAGCACATCGGGCAGGACCACTGCATGTGGGTACCAGGGGTAAAGAAAAAGAGGTCGTCACAGGAAAAGCCAAGATAAGACAGCCAAGTACCAGCAGGACTTTACTCTCTGCTGTCCCTGCAGACAAAAATCACTTCAACGTTTTCAACCCCCTCAAACCCAAATTACATCTCTTGCCCCGCCCAGGCAGTAAGTACTCTATACAAGTATTTCTTTGTTCAGCAAGATCTGAGAAAGTATTATCAGAAAGCAAGAAATATTAACATTCAGCGGTAGTACTAATGTTGTGCATCTTAAAATCCCTATTCACGTGAAAAGAACTATTTTGATTCCATTTGGTAAACAAATAAGTAGAGAAGATATTCCCTGCCTCCCCCTCTTTCCCTGAATATAAATCAACAAAATGAAATCTTAAAAAATTTTGTACTTGAAAGACATATATTGCAACAGTGATGCAGTAACCTTTACAGTAGTGCTTATATTTCGAACTAACATAAGAATAACGACATGGGACAGGTTATATATCAATTTTTAAAACACTTACATGTCCTCAGCTGACATCTTCATTACTCCCACACATAATGCATGCTGCTTTCCCTCTGCCATTATTGCCTACAAATTACCACTAAGGAAAACACATTTTTTTTAAAACTATTTCAGAAAAGCAAAAGCAATATGAGGAAACAACTTTCCAAAAGTTTCAAAATCCCAGGTTGAACTTTTACACTTTCAGTAATTCTAGAGCTCTAGCTCTTGAAGATAAGCAAAACAATGCACTGCATTTAACAACTGAATCACAGTGTGTAGAACAAAGCATGTATTTATGAACTTCAAACAGCAATTACAGAAAAAGATCTCCCAGCACTACACTCCATTTCTTCCTTTGTGACTAACACTGACGGGTGATTGTCTCACCCTTTCTAGAACAAAACTGCGCATTTGTGAGTCCATTTTAGATTCCAAGGTACAGAAGAATTAAGGCAAATCTAAAAAAAAAAGTACTGAAATCAGACATACCTTTTTCAAAGCTTAGCCATATGTGATGCTAACTGCTGATCTTTTCCTATAGCATCTAAGAACAAAAGCAGCACAGCTTGATATTGTTAATGCTGTATTTGCTCAGGGCTCCTTTCTCAGTAACATAATGAGGGGCGAATTAGCATACTTTCCTCATTTTACAGATGCTAACTTCATCAGACACATAAAGCAAGTCCTGACTACAGCAAAGCTGATCCTAAACATCTTCCAGATTCCCTAGGAACAGGAGCAAATTCTTCTGTAACTGAAGGAGCTATAAGATTGATTACGGAGGTAGGGGACAAATTACACTGCACTTCATCTATACTTACAGTTCTGCATAAAATCACAAAGGAGCTCCACTTATCAGTTAGATTAATGGACAGCATCCCACCCAACAGCTCAGCAGGAATAGTTACTTGGTTTGGAACATCAGAGTAAGTAAAAGAAATTAAGAACAATTTTAACCTTGCCAAATAACATCAACCTCTACAGCTCTTTTCAGATTAGTAATTATTCCATGAAATACCATTAAAATCCAAAGTAATTCAGCTTATGATCAGCTGAGAACACAAGAACAGAAATTTAACTCATCTCACAGCAAGTAGCAATTCATAGTCAGAGAAGGATACAACAACAGTATCAACCGCAGCAGGGTAAAGTTTTGCTCCAGGAGACGTCAGGCCAGGGCACATTATATTAGCTCCACTTAGTACAAATTTAATGGCGCCTTTATCAACCTGCTGATGTGGTAGAATAAATGGGTCTAGGAGGGGAAAGATACAGCATTACAATTAATACCGTAAGATGACATGAGTAACTCATTATCAAGTCAGTTTAGATGGGGCAATTAGATATATAGCGTGCTGCGAGAGAAGGAAGTTTGAGAAACAATTTCCAGAGCTCCTATGGCCTGTACTGTCCCAAAAGGACAAAAGTACTGTTCTCCCAGACCACAGCTTTTATCTGAGAACCAAAGGGTAATCCAACACTAGGCCTGTGCCTCTTGCATACTCATATACCCATGTAATGAGGAACAATTTTAACAAGTTCCCCCAGTGAAAATGATCACGCAAGTGCTCACGTACTAAGAGGTCTTAAATCCCTCAAATTACATACATAGTTTCTCACATGAAAAAGAAACAGCTGAATGTTAACAGGACAAAAAAGGCAAAGACGGAAGAAAAAAAAAAAATCATGAAGGCTGTCAGCTCTCCAAACCATCCCTCAAGATGCATGCACCTTCTTGAAGTATTTCAAACACTGAGATTTGACTGACTAGCCTTTTTTGGGACACCTACACTCATCCAAATCAGAGTAACACAATCGAGCAGAACAGGGAGAACAACAAGAAAAATAATGCATAAGAGTAAATTGTGAAAAGCAAAAAGCACACAGCATAAATTCTTACAGGAGACAAGCAGGCATTACATCATAAAGTTCATGATTAAGAAATATTTTTCTTGTAAAAACCTACAAGTCTTTGTAAGTAAAAAGGTTTTAAAGGAAGACTCAAAAGAACAGAAGATAGGAACTAACAACAGGAAATTTAGATCTCTGTCCTACGGAAAACTCTCTCAAGATTTTTTGCAGAGATTTGCACAATTTAATTCTTAGAAATCAAAGTTTAGATTGCTTAACATATACCACTACAATAATTGTGGAGGAAGCAATTCATATAAGCACCTGAAATAGCAAAGCAATAAATTCTGGTTGAGAAGGTACACTATTAAGATCTATTCTGGAATATGTATCTGTCCATGTAACTAGTAAGTTCTTATTAATATGGTTATACCAAAGTTCTGTGGAATCACGCGCTCACCCATCTCTCCCCACGACTACCATCCTCAGGAAACTTACATTTGTGAAGCAACCTTAGCGTTGGGTAAAAAATCCCTTCTCTTTGTCTGAAGAACAGCAACTCCCCATTCACAGTGAGGATTTCTATATGTTCATGACTGCAAGATTTAAAAAAAATTATTCCGATAGCTACTGAAATATTTTATAGTTTAAATCAAATATTTCACTTCACAGAGTCTGGTCTATCTTGGTATCCACTAAAAAATTATCTTTTTTTTTTATGCCTTGTTCTTCAGCACTGGCCTCCTGCACACTTCCTTCCCATTTAAAAAAAAAAAAAGAAACAAACAAACAAACAAAAAAGAATCTACAGACAAACACCCAGCTATTCACAAACTGCATTTCTTCGGGTTTTTTAAAATGCAATACAAAGAGTGGACAAGGATCAGGAATATGCAAACATTTACTACTCTCTACTTAATAAAAAAAGAAAATAATCCATATAATGTATGGAAGCCCAAAAATAGTAAAAAAGCTGAATGCTTCCCTGTAAAGTCCCCGAATATGTGCCACATTCACTACTAAGCAGCTTTTTGTTTTCCTCAAGCATCCTACTAGCATGCCTTCAAGAGCATGATGAGCAAATGCAAACTTTCTGGTTTGGCCGCAACACAGACTGTTATCTGTAAGAAATTAGATGCTTTTCAAAAACCCTAGGTTCATCTACTATACAAAATAAACACATGAAGGAAGCAATGCTATCGCCTTGGAAACAAAGGTTAAGAGAAAAGAAACTTACCATCTTACTATTTTGACTGGGTCTTTCTTTGGCATAATTTGGTTTAGCCATGGTTCAATAACAGGAAACTGGTCAATCAGCTGATTCTTAATACCTTTAATAACTGAAGTCTTCAGCTGGATGCAGTTTGATACATTCTCCTTTTCATCAAATCTGTCAAGTGAAAGTATTTCAGAAAAGCACAATTCACCGCTCCAAAGATGCCATATCTCAGCCACATTTTTCAGAAATGTTTATAAATTCTCTATAACACCTTAGCAGTACTGAATCTTTCCAATTCTCAAACCTAGGATTTCATGAGGCTTGTTTGCCCCCTGGGAACACTGTGCTGGGGGAAGACGGGGAGGTTTTCACTAGTAGGCTGTATTTCTCCCTAAACTTTGTGTACATCCATGAAACACACTTTCAGTCCCACAGATACACCTTGGCACACAGCGTTATTTCACCCAACTCATAGAGTACACTCTGCTGGTAACACCAATACCTATAGCCCTCTTCAAATGTATGTATGAGCCCTTCACCTTCACCACAGTGCTATGAACTGCGCTTTGTACCATCCCGAAGTTCAGACGAGTTAACGATTCAGATATTTTTAGATTGTTTCAGGTTTTTTTCCTTTTAACAAGCAAGTACCCAAAGAGCCCAGGCCAGCACCCCAGGGGCAAAGCCGAGGGCGATTCCTGCATCGCAGAGAAGGCCACGGAGCCCGGCGGGGATCGGGGCCAGCCGCCCCGGCGCTGCCCTAGCCCCAACCCCCGAGCAGGGCCAAGCGTTGCCGGCCCCACGGGCGCAGCGCCGATCCTGGGCCGAACTGGGGCAGAGGGGGTGCCGGGCCCGCCCCAGCCATCCTTCCCCCACCCTCTCACCGCCTCCCGAGCCCCAGCCGGGCGGGGGGCGGTAGGTCCAGCCCCACTCACTTCTTGAACATCCTGGGGGTGGTGGGCGCCGGGCGCGGGGCCGACGGAGGGGGGCGGCGGCGCGGGCACCCACGGCCTCCGCGCTCCCTCACACGAGGCTGCCGGCCCACCCCTCCGCGCCAGCCGGAAGCGCCACGCGCTTTACGGCCTGTCGCGCCGCTCCATCGCGACGGAACGCGCGCGACGACTACAGTTCCCAGCGGGCGGCGCGGTGTCACTCGGCGCATGCGCAGAGGGGCGGGACGGGACGGGACAGGCTGCACCGTTCCCGGGCCCGATCGGGCTCCGTCGAGGGGAGCCACTGAGGCGTCCCGCCCAGCGGTGAGCGAGCAGAAGAAACCCGGTTTCCAGTGAAGGCCTCAGCTGCCAGAGGGAGGGCTGGGTGGTGGTGAAGGCCGCTGTGTTACGCGGTGATTATGAGAATCCAATTAGGCTTTGCCTGGGGATGGCCGCGCTGAGTGTGAATAATATTGTGAACAATCGTGCAGCCGAACATTGCTCGTTTTAAGAGCAGTGCAGTTGTTACCACTGACACCGAGGGGAGAAGGGACCAGGACATAACGACCAGGTCATCATTTATGACAACTACCAAGTTCTTTTTTTTTTTTTTCCATACAAAACAAATTAATCAGCTTTGATCCTCTTTAACAACTCAAACCTAATACTGAAGAGTTGTGTCAGCCACACAAAGTAAAATCAAGCCTTTATATGTGGTATCGCTCATTCAAATGGTGAAAAGTACAGAGTCAGCAACTCACTGGTAACTTTTATTTAAAAGGATACAAGGGAACTACAGCATCGTGTAAATATTCAGGCGTTTAAGCTGTGAACACCACCTGTGCCTACTTTGTAGCATCGCTGAAAATACTAAGCTGTAATCAATAATTCAGTTTTAACTGAAACACAGTGACATTGCTCGTACCCAGATCAGAAAGTGAGGATTTCATCGCACCGACAAACTATTCCATACACTTTTTTGTGCTCCTCAGAATAACTTTTTTTAAGTAATACTTTGCCAAGTAAACAATCCCTGCAGGCATGCTCACATTTTTAAAAACTACTAAAAAATTCATTATACTCTCGCCTCAAATATGTGAGGTAAACTTTTACTCTCAATGACCACTGACAAACGTCGCTGAAACCACCCAAACCACTGGTTTTATGCTCGCCTGAAACAGCAAGATTAATTCCGAATTTTCAAAAACGTTTTTTTATCAACAGGGAGCTCTTTATCTCCACTCTTGTGCCACCTTACAGCACCCGGACCACTGGCTCCCTTCAGGGCTGAGCAAACCTTGAATCTCAACATCTCCATCTTCTCATCCAAATGTTTTTTGTTGGTGTAGCTGCAAAGACTTCAAGGCCAGCTAACTGCTTCCCCTATCTAAATCTGCTTGTACAAAGGATTTTTGAAGAAGGCTCTGAGCACCTAGATTGGAATTTTGTAATACAGCTCTCATTATTGTTGTTCAGCCTCATCACCAAAAAGCTGAAAACATTTGCTCTGGTTGCAGCATCACCTTTAGATAACGGAATTTTAAAAGCGTGGAACCCGGATAAGACTGACAAAGCAAGAGACACATCCAACAAATGGCTTTACAACCCCTCCAGTCCCAACAGAAACCACTCCTCAGGATCATATGCTAAATAGAAAGGATTTAGAATCTCTCCCCACATAAGTTTCAGTGAGGTAAGGGCAAAATACATCGCACCTGGCTTCCTACTGGGTCCCCAGCACTGCATGGGCAGGAGAACCCTCCTGCTTCTCCAGGAAAAGGGACACTTAGTCATGTCTCCTCTTTTATAAATCAAATCATTTTCACAAACCAAGAACCTGTAGAAATTTAATATCTCTTACATCTCTACACCTCTTACCTAATTTGGCTTAAGTGAACGTGACAGTTGGTGGGAACAGAGGAAAACTTGACAGCATAATCATGTAAGTTTTATTTACTTAGCAAACCTGTTTATTTCTGTTACATCTGACTTGGGATGTAACTTACTGGTGCTTGGGAACATTACAACCTGTTCTAAAGCCAGTCAAAAACAGACTGAAGCTTTACTTGGAAATTTTTTTAATCTGGAAAAAGTACTTTTCTATACATCAGTAGCATTAGATGTCAAGCCTCAGGAGCTGTTCTGGCAGTTACTCAGACAGAAAACACGCTCCAGAAAAACCTCAGTAAAATTACACTCATATCGCTCCGAAGCACAGTTTCTGTCAAGACAAGTTAGTGTATCTTTTTCTATCAAACACAGAACTGCCAGGGGCCTTCCCCCGAGGAGCTCCGCTGTCAGGAAGGCAGGTGCAAGCTCTCGGCTGAAGTCCTTGGAGAATCTCTTCTGGAACAAAACCTCACTGCTTGTGTTGTTACTTTTTCTGCAGCTGTTTCTCAACCATGATTGAATCCTAACAATGCTCTCGGAGGGTTGAGTCTTTCCTTTGGTAATAGATACATCAGCATCAAGAAGAGGCCCCGACTTCTATTTTTGCTTCCAAATGTTGAACAAAAAAACAAACCAACACAACAGAACAACTCTAGGCTTTAGCCCAGTGTAAGTCCGTATATATTAAAATCATAGGAAAAAGTTGGCACTGAGTGATTGTTTATAAATAAACGTAAGAATTATCATTTCCCAAAGAAGCTGAGAGGCCACAGCCTTCCTCTGGGCCACAGCCTCAGAGTGGAGCACCCCGCTTCCAGACAAATCCCCTTTCCTACCACATTTACCTCAGCCGCGGGCCCTGCGGCAAAGCCACACGCGGGACTTCGGGTCCCTACGACCCCCCCGGCGGCCTCCGCCCGACCCCGACCCTGGCCCTGGCCCTGGCCTGAGAGGAAGCGGAGCCGCCGCCGCGGGCCGAGGCCGGGCCGCGGCCGCGCCCCCGGGTGGGCGGGGCGCGACGATGGACAAACCACGCCCCCGCACACCAAGCCACGCCCCCTCCGCGCTCCCCGCCACGCGGAGGGCGGCGGCCACGCCCCCTCCCCGCACGACGCGCCCCGCGCCGGCGCGCGAGGGGCTAAGGAGCGCGCCCGTTAGCAGCGGCCGGCAAGCATGATCACTTCCGGTAGGTCAGAGGGCGGTGGGAAGGATCCGGGAAGGGGCGGGGGGAGGGGAGGAGGGCGCCGGTGGGAGCGGGGCTGCCGGGCAGGAGGTGGGGCCCGCCAACTCCCCAGCCCGCCTGCCCGGCCGCGCTTCCGGGCAGCCGCGCCCCAGCATGCACGGCGACCGGATGTGCCGCCATCTTTAGGCTCCCTCTCTGCCGTGTATTGACAATAACAAGCCCCGGGCCGGGCCGTCCCCCCTCGGGAAGCGCGAGCAGGCGGCAGAGAGGGGGGAGGCGGGAGCCCAAGGAGAGCGGGCCGCGGGAGGAGAGCGGGCCGGGTGGCGGCGAGGGAGCGGGAGGCGTGTTGGGGCGAGGGGGCTGGAGCCGAGGCGTGTGGGAGCTGCGCTCAGCCCTCCCCGCTGCTGCTCGGCGGAGACGAGGCGGCCGGAGCAGGAGGGGAGCGGAAAGAAAAGCCGGGGGAGCGGGCAGCCGCGGGGAGATACTGGTGCTGGAGAGAAGAATTGAAAGAAGCTGGTGGGTGGCAAGAGGCAGGAACGGTGACGCTCCGCTGAGAAAGGAGTAAAAGCAGGAAAACAGAAACAAACTACTCGAAGAAACAAAGTAATAAAGAAAAGGGGAAGAGACGAGATAAAAGTGATTCCTCCGAGAAAGAAGAAAGCAAAGGAGAGGGAATACGGAAGGACTCCACTGATGAGAGAGAGGAGTTGAAAGACATCCTCCCCCCCTCCCCCTGAGACACCAGAGACTGACTCTCAAACTCCCTCTCTCTTTGTCACACCACAAGGATTTGATGCCCCTCAGCCTGTTCACTTCTGTGTGTTCATGTTTCCCACAGGTTTCTCTTCCCCCAACCCCCCAGCTGCAGCCCAGGAGGTCAGACCTGCCACTGATGGTAATACCAGCAGCAGCTCCTCCTGCAAGAAGAGAAAGTTAAATAACAGCAGCAATAGCAATTCTGAAAGAGAAGAATTTGATTCCATTTCTTCCTGCGCCTCTTCTCCTTCCAAAAACACCTCCTCATCATCTTCTTCTGTCATCAGCACCTCCTCGTGTTCCTCCTCAGGGGTTGCCTCCTCTAACCATCACCTCCAGAAGAAGCTGCGCTTTGAGGACTCCGTGGATTTTATTGGACTCGATGTGAAGATGGCTGAAGAGTCTTCTTCCTCCTCCTCTCCTGCTTCCTCTTCTCAACAGCAGCACCAACAACAGCTCAAAAATAAAAGCCTTTTAATTTCGTCAGTGGCTGTAGGGCACCATGCAAATGGCCTGACCAAAGCTGCCTCCTCTACTGTTTCCAGTTTCGCCAACAGTAAACCTGGCTCTGCTAAGAAATTAGTGATCAAGAACTTTAAAGGTAACAGGCCACAATTTGTCACAACATATGGGGAGCTGATGTTCAACTTTGTATTTTGTTTTCAATGTGAAAACCAGTTGGCTTTCAAATAGCTCCAAGTTTTACAGGAAATGGTTTTCTGTGGTGAACGTTTCTATACTTATATAAAGGAGGAATAGTGTTTTATGATGCATAGTTGCGCAGTCATGTACGCATCCTGAGCTACACTTCGCTGCTTAGGAATATTTTTCAGACTCCTTTCGCTCTGTCTGTTGACAAGACCTTAACTTGTATGTTAGATGAAAGGGTTTACTACGTAACTGTGTAAATCGCCTTTCTTCAAACTTTTATCGTTTGATATCTCTTTTCTAGTAATCCTGGTTCAGGACGTAGTAGGTATTTGAGCCCACTTTATGATAAGTCTTTTCACAGAATGTGTTTTTTTTAAATTGGGCTTGAATATGTCTTGCCTCTATCCGTGTTGTCTGTTTATAGGTTAATCTGCCTGTGCTTAGTTTTACATGTTGAAACTAAGGTGATTATCAGGCTATTATGGCGGATTTCCTTTCTGGATTCCCCCAGTTGCCTTTAATGTAGGTAGTTCAGATTTGCTGAGTGTTTTCCCTGTGATATCCGTGCTGTAGTTTTTATTGCTTAACTCCTTAATGTCTTTTCTCTGTCTTAATATACTTTCATTTTAAGAAGCTTACATTATTTTATAAATTCTCTCAAAAGATGTGTTTGAGATTCTCGAGTATTGTTACTAGAGACCAGCTGAAGCAGAAAAATGAAACTTTTCTGCTGGGATGCTGCTTCATTTTCTAGTAAACAAAAATACAAATAGGTGTAGGCACAAAGCTTAGCTAAAATTCTGTCTTTTCCTTATAGCAAAAGGGAAATTGTGTGTTTTTCTTATTTCCTGCCTCTTGCTATCTTCTAAAATAGCCTGATAGCTTGCTTTCTTGGGTTGTTTTTCTTTTCCTCCCCCTGTGTTTGGGGTTGAGGGGACCTAAAATATATTACTGACATTAAAATTAATTTGTAAACGCACAGTTGATATGAACATCCTGTAGAGATGTCACAGAAGGTAAGGATTAGGATTATTTTTGCCACTGTAATGTTTTACAGCAATTCATGATCATGGTGTAACTTTTTGCTTTAAGGTCCTCCTCATTCTCAAAAATGTTTTCTGCCCATCATGACATCATAATTTCAATGATTATTTTAAAATTTATACTTGTGATGCATGATAGTGAGAATTAAATGGCACTCTTCTGTTGCTTGTACGCTGTTATCTTTAAGGGAAGTCAATTATTCATGTTTAAAATATTTTTTAAATGTCAGGGATTGCATGATGCTGTGATCATCATTGCTTATTAATTAATAGTTGGATCACTTGCCTAAAAAGGGTGTTTCAAAAATCTGCCATCTTTGTTCTTATTTAATCTCAGATGCTAAACTGAATAATAATCTTAAATTATTTGTCTTTATCTTAGAGTGATAACAGTAAGGTCCTTTACAACTTAAATAACTTCCTAAAACCCAGAATCTTGGTACTTACTGCTGAGTAGCATACTCATTAGTTGCTAATGAAAATAGGCAAGTCTCGCTTGTAGTTAGCTCTCTCTCGAGATTTTTATTGATACAGCTAATTTTGGGATATTGCCAATATTGTGAGAAAATGCTTGGGAGGAGAAAAAAAAAGTATTTCTCTCTATTTGATATTTCTAGAGGAATCATAAAGTCTTTCAACTTGTTTTTTACCTGTAGGTATGTAAAAGTCGATTTTAATAGTGTATAAACTCTGGGCCAATTTCACCTGTTGGTGGCATGGGTGGGCACATGACTTCCTAAATGTTCTTCTCCTTCCTTCTCCATTTGGGAACATGCTTATTAGAACAAAAACAGTTATTTTAGCTAGTTATCATAGCACACAGAATTTTAAAATAGTCCTGGTATTCTGAGGATGATGCGACTTAGGGTATCTGTCTTAGCCTGTTGTAAACACTTTAGTCTTGTTGAAGATGCCACGTAACACAGGCATCTCTAGAAACGAGGCTGAAAAAATAACGGAAAGAGTCAAATCTGCAAAGCTTGAGCTATTCGAACGTTAAAAGAGGGCTTAACTATGACAAACATCCGTCCACTGGCCAAACCCAAGAGAGACATAAATGGATTAATTCAAAATTGGAAGGTTTTCCTTGCGGCCATAAAGCCTGTACTATAATTACACTATTTCCATGCATGTTTCTTGAGAGTTTCTTTCAAACTGTTAATACCGAGTAGGATTAATGAGCAATAATCCATGTACTGTCCTGAGTAACATGCTCTAGCTCTAGGCAATCCTGCTTCAGCAGGGGAGTTGGACTAGATGATCTCTATGGTCC
>JAOXNO010000063.1:10299079-10325972 GCA_028565335.1 Limnodromus scolopaceus | reverse complement strand
GCAATCCTGCTTCAGCAGGGGAGTTGGACTAGATGATCTCTATGGTCCCTTCCAACTCTAAAAATTCAGTGAAATAAATTTAAAAAATAAGCTATTTACAACTCTGTATATTTTAATCCATCATTTTTGGGTTTTATGTTAACTTTCTTTTAGCTGTGCTGTCCCAGTAATGAAAAAGAGTGTAATGAAGATATAGATCGTTCTTGCTGGTTTTTAGCCTTTTATCCCATCTGGAGCTGCTCAGACACAGCATTGTGATTTATAAAAATCACACATACTGTTTGGGCTACAGATGCTGTTATATGTATGTGAAGAGCAATGCTGAATTTTTACAATGCGTTACTATTTCAAATGTAAATAAGATACTGCTTTTACACTAATGCTTTCTTTTTGTGTAAGTATGAGTTAAAATGTAGAGCATCAACCCATTCCTCCTTCCTCTCAAAGCTACGTTTTTAATTTCTGTAAAAGGTAAAATGTTCTGCTTTTTGTAAACTTTTTCAAATTCTATATAATTTCTTTTAAAGATAAGCCCAAATTGCCTGAAAACTACACAGATGAAACCTGGCAAAAACTGAAAGAAGCTGTAGAAGCTATCCAGAACAGTACTTCAATTAAGTACAATTTAGAGGAGCTCTATCAGGTAAGTGCTTTAAGTAAAAGCGATGTTTTGGTTTGTTTTGGACTTGATTTTGTGTTGTTGGATATTTTCTTTTGCTTAAAACACTTTTGATACAGTGGTAAGGATATGTCATTTTGCTTGATAACTGCTTTTGTCATTAAAAAACTTTTCATCAAATAGTTTATCAAACTTTAAAATCATCAGTAAAAATTTTACAAGACCTAACATTTAACTATGAAATTTTTTTACTTGCTACAACATAATGCAAGGTATGGTTTCCCTTGCAATGGTTGACAAGAATTAAATAAGGCAAGGAGCTGGATTCCCTTTACTGTTTTGGGTTTTATGGTGTGTAGCTGCTATAGGAGAAATGCAAAATCCTAAAACGTTGGTCTTTAGGTAAGAAAAAGATGATTTATATTACAATTTAATTCTTTTTCTGAAGTCCGTATCTGCTCATGATTGAGGATCATAAATCATTTAAAAACTGAAACTTCTTATTTGACTTCTTGACAGTAAACAGAATACTGTCTTTCTTAATGAAGTGTATTTTTTGGGTTGATTGTAATTTTTTTTTAATCATTCATGATTCTGTCTATTCTGACAACTGAGAATCTAAATTTAATCCCAGCAACAGCTCTGATTGTTTTGCCTTGAATGTTTTAGGAAGTGATCAGACTTGAACTGCATTTCCGAACTTTGTTTTATAAGCTCCACTTCTGCTTTTTCAGCTGAATGTGTTAGGGAGACTTCTCTCCCTCCTCACCTTTTCCCTGCTAATATTGTGGTACTTGCGGTTTTAGTGGCCTAGCAACAGTACTGCTTTAGCTGGATATTAAGAAGCACTTGCCCTTTTTCACTCTACTTTTAAAGCCTTTACTACTTGGTTAGTTGGTTGATTTGTTCCTCTGTATGTATGTTGCCTTCTCTCCATCTATTTTTAGTGTCCCTTCTTCCTCTGCCCTCTGCTTCTCGATAAAAGTTGCATTTGGATATGACTGATTTCTGTGAAAAACTAGGAAGAAAAATTCTGTTTGCACGAGGATTGTGAACAGGTTTAGGGAAGGATAAATTGCCATTCCTCATGGAAACAAGAACCTCGTGGGCCAAGTTCCTCAGTTCAGCAGGTTTTAAAGCTTGTTATAATCATTCATAATGTTCAATTAATCTAAAAATAGGGTTTTTAACACTTTGTCAAGATAATATATAGTATTGTTAAAGTAACAATAGTGTTGTTACTTTTGCAAAATTTGGTGAAACTAATAACAAATTACAGGCCACTGTATTGGCTGATAGTGTAAATTACTGACCCTAGACTGAACAACAGGGCAAATAACTGTTAGTCAAATACTGGAAGGATATCTGAAATTGTTTAAAAATATAAAATTCTATTGAAAGCCTTGTGTCTGCTTCACAGTTACTGTTTAAATTTCTGCTCACTTTTACCACAGGCATAATTTAATGTTGCTTGTGCTCAGAAAACAAAAAAAATAATGTTTTTTTCTTTTAAATCTTAGTTTTAACTTTGTAATAACTTGGATACTTTTCAATGAAATACAGTTCAATCAAGTATGAATTTTTTTAATAAATCTAAAATGTATTGATTTAAAAATAGTAATAGGAGTCACTAGTGTTTTTATATGCTGACTAAACTAATGTCATTTCTGAACAGCTGTTTGGTAAATGGATATGATGCCAAATATGCCTTGGCAGACACCATTATCCAAGCATAGAGGAGAATTGCAAAAAAGTTTGCAAAAGTTCTGCTGTAGACCTAAAACTAAGATACTTCTTTTTTCAATGGAGTTAAACTTCTTGAGTTTGGTTTAACTCATGTCTGTGTTGGAAAATCCCACTGAGCAAATATTTTTAGGCTTTATTTTGTGGAACACTGGTGTCGTACTCGCTTTGTTCCTCCCCAGCAAGAGAAATAACACGCATTCTGAAGCTGAAGTGCTACAGAATTGAAAGCTGCTTTATTAGAATAGTTTTCCTTAGGTTAGTACAAGAAAATAGAGATGAAGTTCTTTGGTACCAGATCCCTAGTTAATTATCTTTTTTAATCAATCACAGAGTTAAGTATGTCTGGAAAGTTCTGATTTTTCTCTCATCTGAGCCATGATCAGTTCTTTTCCTACTTTTCCACAGCACACAAACCTGGGCGTGGATGCTGCAATTAAAACAAACAAAAAAAAACCCCACCAGAATATATAGTACAGAAAGGAAATACGGCGTTTTGCCTTCAGATGCTCTGACCATCTTTAGGGCATAGATTTCCTGACTAGAAAGCTTTATTCCACTAATTCGGAAGAAGATAACTTTGTAAACTACAGCCCCTGAAGTTGTTGGGGAGTTTTTGATATGTTACAATTATCATTGTGTAACACCAGTAATTAAATTTGCAAAGCATAATATTGCAGTAGTGGTGTTATGATCCACAGAGCAAATCCTAGTAAAAGGGTTTGTATGGTGTGCTTAGGAGGTTTAATTTCTTAAAATAAGAAAAAGGCAATTGAGCAGAATTAACAAATCAAAAGTTAAAACATTTCTATGGATGTTATCAATGAAGATGTAGAAGTTTTGCACTTGATGTTCAAACAGTCAATACTAGGAGATGTGTTTAGCATGTTGGAATTTCTAATTCACACATGTAAAAGGACAGCTTTATATAAGCACTACATAAAAGTAACTTTTAGTGAAATAAATTAATATATATTAATATCCACTTAATGGTTTGCATTTGTCCATCTACAGTGCAGAGGCTAATTCTCTTAAGGATTTGGTGTAACATGGTTAAATAGTACTTGTTTTTATAGACAGCAGTTGTACAAATGTTGATATTTGAGATGGATGAACTGACCAGAGGTGGCCCCTGGTGTCCTCGGCTGGTAGGTAGAAGAGAGACTAACTCTGATTGTGCAGGTGACAAGCAAGTTCTAGCTAAAACATTCATCTTCCCAGCTCTCAGCTAGCTTTTCCAAAGTAAGTAGGAGAGAAGAAGAAACCTGTTTATTGCCCTTGTTGAAGATCTAATCGGGCTCTTCAAGCTTAGTGTTTTCCATGCCCTTTTCTGAAATCAAAGTCACGGTTATTTCCTGTTTGGTGGCTGTTTCATTTAGAATATGCAGAATAAATTTGAGCAGTGTCCATAACCTGCTCTGAACAATGACCTATAGAATATGTTTTCCTATCACTACATTGTATTTGTTTGGGGTTTCTTAAATGTTAAGGCTGAGAGTTGAATTTGTTACTATTTTCAAATATTAAGGTATGTACACTTCAGTGATAATTCTGGCTTTCCTAATATTCATCATTCAGACCTGCTTTAGTCTTAATTGGCACACTCACTCTCTTGCTATACCTGTTTCTGGCAGTAAGCTTATGCAGGTTTGGTTGGTTGGGTTTTTTTTGTTGTGGGGGGTTGTTTTTTGTGGTGGTTTTGGTTTGGTTTGCCTTTTTTTTTTTTTTAACTCCTCTATGTCCTAGAGCCAGTATTAGCTGTAGTGCACTTGTTCTAGAGAGTTGTTTACTGTTGATACTGAGAATGAGTACTGTTGATATCCAAAGATAAACTGAGGAACTCCTTGTTTAGCTGTTTCAATTTTTGCTGTGCTTTTAGTGGTGGCTGCTTACTGTTGGCTGGTGGCTTCTATTTGGACCTTGGGAAATATTCTGAGGACTTCAGTATAACGGAATAGATCTACTCTCTGTGCTTCTGAACTGTGCTGTCCCTACGTGGCTGCCTGTGGTTGCTGGGGAACAAACTTGATCTTCCAGCCTTTTTTGTCCTATGAGTTGGTTGTACTGTCAACTGAAGCATTTTCAATCAAATAAATAAATAACATCAAGAGTCATTAATTGAAAATCATATATACTGTTCCTTTCTAGCTTCTACAGATGTTTTACAGAATAATCATATCTCGTGTTTTTCACTAATCCACAAAGAGTTAAAGATGCTTAGTTGCTTTCCAAATCTGGGCAATTGGTATACATTTTGAGTCTTGAGTTACTCTTATAGACTTAAGCTTGTTTGCTTGATCGATCTCCAGGACATGTCCCCGTTAAATTTATTTTTGCTTCTCAATGTGAAGTACAGCGACAGTTCTTCTAATACTTGAATATGATCTAGAAATCTGAGATTTGTCACTGTAAACATTTGGAATGTAGTCATGCTACTAAAAATTGTTCAGGATTATAACTAAACTTATCCAGGCAAGGGGTTGATGGATGGAGGTATACGTACATACATACATAAATATATGGTTTTTATATATATATGTACTTTTGTGGATGAGGGAAGCTTAATCAAGAAAAGGACTGCAAAAGGAAATAAGGCTATCAGTGCTTTTCTACTATTATTAGTGTGACGTGCAGATCACAGGAGTTGGTAAAATTAAGACCTTAAGTGTCTGCTCTGAAGTATGAAAGCCAGCACAGCACACTCCTGGGATGTATTAAACTAACATCCTTGTTCTTAGAAATGCAAGTCCTGCAGTTCCCTATGAGATACTGGTACTCCAATTGACATTAATAAACTGTAAGCTGTTCAAGGCATGGCCTTCCTTTGTCTCTTAATACCATTATAGTGCCGTGCCTCTCTGGTGTTTTGCATGCAGCTGTTAACTATGCTACAATTAAAACCTGGTAAATAATTTTGAGTGAGAAGCAGAAGAATTCCCTGGTTGGTTTTGTGGGTTTTTTTCTCCCTTTCCTTGTAAAACCACATATAAGAATATAAATAGATTTCTTAGTATCTGTTTCTCTTTACTTTAGGCTGTTGAAAATCTCTGCTCCTACAAGATTTCTGCAAACTTATACAAACAATTGAGACAGATCTGTGAAGACCACATTAAAGCACAAATTCACCAATTCAGAGAATATCCTTTTTTTTTAGCTGTTGGCAAGCCAGAACGTTTTTACCTGCCAGTGTGTGGTGATGGATTTGTTTGGCTAGTTTTTGCATAATTGAGTCTGTTTTCATTTTTTGTGGGAGCTCAGAGAAAACTACCAGTTCCTTTATGTCTGTAACCATTTGAAAAGTTTGTGAGAAAGTTTCATTAGTATTTATGAAATGCTTTGACTTCTTGCAAAACCTTGTATAAGACTTACAGCAAGACTTAAAAAGGCTGTATTGGCTATATCACTTCAGGCTTTTGGATAATAGTACCAGAACTACACAGTGAAATGATTAAAAGTTAAATTTCAAGGACAAAATTTATCTTTTGAGCTGAAATTATAGTATCTGTGTAGTGATGGGCTCCTGCATATATTGTGGATTGTTGGTTTTTGAGGTGCGGGGATGTCTGTGTTTGTTCCACTCCCCAGGGAAGGGGGGATTACACAAAACCTTGAAAGTATTTAGATTTTTTTTTTAATTGTTCAAATCATTTTGATTTCTTATTATTAACACAAGGACCCTCATTAAAAATAAAGATGTTGCAAGAAGTGATTCTTTCTGGGAATAGGCGAGTCTGTGCTCTCTGTTAAATGCCTTTAAAAAATAATAATGTTGATTGATTTAATTGCTAACACTACCTATTAATCATACTTTTCTTAATGAATTATTTATGGATTCATTGGATAGTGTCCTTTTTCTAAAGAAAATAGACAAATGTTGGCAAGATCACTGCAGACAAATGGTAAGTTTTTTTTATCGTTTTAAAGAAAACCAGTTGCCTACTCAGCCCATGTTTTGCCTAAGTTTGTTCCTTTAGAAACCTGCTGTGATTCTGAAACATTGTCTTGAATTTATATAGGGCTTCCTCATGAAATACACTGTATCTAGTTTGTTAGAAATCGAGCCTTGAAAACACTGCTCTGTAGTGTGTTTCTTGACATACTGATCTGATCTTGGACACACACACATGCACACTCAACTCCTAACTGTTGTTTCTGTGCAAACCTTTCTTCTTTTATACCTATTAAAAATGAGCTATTCTTTTATACAGAAAGATGCTAAATGTCACATTGATTATCTCACTGATATTGGCAGGATATTTTAAACAAATCAACACTGTCTAAGAAAGTACTGCCTGAAGCCTGTCAGTGGGTTTATTTTTTTTTAGCACAATTTGTGTTGCTCTTCAATTTCAAGAGTAAAATGATTGTGACTTTCTTTATTCCTTCTCATAACAGATTATGATTAGAAGTATTTTTTTGTTCTTGGATCGAACTTACGTACTTCAGAATTCAATGCTGCCATCTATTTGGTAAGGGCACAATGAATAAAATCATTGGGGGTATATTTTCTTGCTAGATTTCAGATGTGTTTTTTTAAAATAAACTTTATAATGACCTGTAATTAGATGGTGAATACATGCATGCTTGTTGCAGAGGGGGACTTCACTTTTAATTTATTTGTCATGAATTACAGGATTCTTCTAGAACAGTTGTGATAGCAAATTTCAGCTAAGTAGATATCAATGTCCAGTTTGCACAGTTAAAAGAAAGGGTCTCTTCAACAACTGAAGTGCAAGGGTTTGGGGTTGACCAGTTACTGGCTTTAACATGCATAGTATTCGAAGTTCTGTAAGTATTTTTAAAGAAAAAAAACTTACCTAAAATAAAAGCCAGTTACTCTCTTTTAGACTTCAACCTTCGCCCCCTCACCCCACCTCCCTACCCCCAATATTTTAATAAGTAGCAAATATCCTACAGTGCCTTTGGCACTACCTGAATTTCTTTGCCAGAGATTGAAGGAGTGGTGGAGGACCTGACCTTTCCTAAAAGCGTCCAGACCCACAGTTTCAAATTCATGGCAGGTTTTAACTGGGATGCCTAAAGCAGAGATCCTTGTTTTTCACATCACTCAGTTCTTCTAAGATCTGCCTAAGAATTAGAGATTATAGAGTGATGGACAAAAAAGACTATTGTCCAGCAGCTTAATCATGGAATCAGGACCCAGGATGACATTATCCTTTACTCATGAAGGCTGCTGTTCGTTCAGTTTCCATTATCCTGCCAACCAAGTGAAAAATAAAGACGCTGCAAAAGTTAGATGGTTATTTAGGAAAAAAAATGTGCTTTGGTTTTTAAAATGTGTAGCTTACTGTTGATGCTTTGTCATGGTTTATTTTACTGTTTATGTGTTTGTTCATCTTGAGTGATTTGGGGGCAGAGGAATGAGGGATTTGAAGAATGCTAAAATATGATCTAGATCAAATTTTATTAATGGTGAATAATTGGGGTTGATTCTAACACAATTGATTGAACAGTCTTTTTTTTTTTTTTAGGGATATGGGGCTAGAATTGTTCAGAACTCATATAATCAGTGATCAGAAGGTTCAGAACAAAACTATTGATGGCATTCTTCTGCTGATTGAGAGGGAAAGAAATGGTGAGGCTATTGATAGGAGTTTACTGCGAAGCCTTCTAAGCATGCTTTCTGACTTGCAGGTAAGTAAACTTCACCTTTAAACCACTAAGCAGATCAAACTCTTATTTAGTGCTCCACAAGCTTTACGCTGGATTGCTGTCATGTTATTTCCTTAGATTTATCAAGACTCTTTCGAACATAGATTCTTGGAAGAGACTAACCGCCTGTATGCAGCAGAGGGACAGAGGCTTATGCAGGAACGAGAGGTATTTTAAATGTTTAACAATATTTGTTATGCTTAATGATGAAGTGTTTGTCAGGGAGAGTAACTATTCTACTGCCTTAGCCAGTGTACAGGGCAATAATGTGGCCTTTATGTTTCGTAGTACTCTGAAAGAGCAAATTCATATTCCGTTGCCTACAGTCACAGTGCTAATGACTCCTGCTTAAAACTGGAGCTGCTGCTACTGTCAGACCAGTATTTTGGGGGTTTTTTTCCTCCCCTTGAATTTTTTTTTTTAAATGTACAAAACTACTCTGGCATTTTCAGGTTCCAGAATATCTTCATCATGTCAACAAGCGCTTGGAAGAAGAAGCAGACAGGATAATCACTTATTTAGATCAGAGCACACAGTAAGTGCAATCTCTCTTTGATTGGTATTGTTAGCTGTTTGGCTCTTCTCCTGTTGAAGGCCATCTAATAGCTACAGTTTATTTCAGTTATTGACTGACCATCAAATGCTTGTCACTTCCCACAATTTTGTTTACAGTGAAGCACTGTCGTGGCTGACAGAGCTAATATCTTTTTCTTCTAAGTCACTAGTTATTTTGACATAAATATTGTTGGGCATTTGGTTGGAGAAAAATAGGCTACCATCCCCAGTCCAAGCATCTCTTTCTTGCTGAAATGCAATTAATCAGTTGTTGCCTTACCTGACAAAGATAGGACCTGGAACAGAATTCTCAAGCTAAAGGCTCTGAATATTTTCATTAAAATATTTGCATATTCTTTATGGAGTCTGGGAAATCATTAAATAATGTCACTCTTCAATCTTTTCTACTTAGCGGCAGGATTTCCTCAAATGCAATCAAGTAGAGGTCATGACTGGTAGGACAGGGGAAATGTTCTCCTAACATAAAGCCACAGCTGTCATTTCTGAGAGAAATGTGGGTCTAGAGTAACATTGTGTTATTAATGTAACAAAACTCCCTGAGCAAGTGGTAGCAACTTCTTGAAGAGCAGGTAGAGAGGATCTCTCTGAGAGGAAGGTGTTTCATTGCTACCATCATATGGTTTTTTTTCCTTCAGCTGTTAAAAACATTTAGCTTGTTTAGTGGCTTCCTCGTTCCACACCATTATTAGTGGCCAACTCCCTATTTTGTTTTAATATCTCTTGACTCACAAGGTGTTTTTTCTTCTCCTTGGTTTGTCTCCCAAGACACAAATCTCCTCCCACAAAGCAGGAGAAGGTATATTCTTTGACAAACTCTTGCCCAATTTCTTCACTGATGGAATTATTGTTCAGCTGCCTAGAGGTCACATACAACAGGCTTATTGTGTGAATTCAGTCCTCAGTCAGCAAACAGAAAAAAAGATTGCTTACTGGGGAGGAAAAAGAATAAATAAGTGTATAATAGTGTTAGGTCCTTGGCCACAGATAATTAGAGTACTCCTGATAATGAGTGTAGTTAACAATCTCAAAAAAAAAATTTAAAACTGTAAATAATGGAAAAAGGAAAAGTAATTCTAAACGTTTTTTCTATAGGAAGCCACTAATTGCTACTGTAGAAAAGCAACTTCTAGGTGAACATTTAACAGCCATTCTTCAGAAAGGTAATCTTTCTTCTTTATAGAAATGTTTCTAATTACTGCTTCGGGGCTTTCAATTCCTGTGCTGAAAAAGAAAGTGACAGATTCAGGTGCTGGGGAGGACACAAGCTACATCATTCTTTAATGCCCTTTGCTACTTGGTGTATGAAATAGCATTGACCATTTTGCAAAAGGGCGAGTACCGTTCTGCTCATCAGAGTTAAGGAGATGCAAAGCTTTCTGTAGGTACACAGCAAAGCAAAAGGAAAACTAAAACAGGGGACTCCTGAGTTCAGTGTGTTATATAGCATTTTGAAGACTCAGAGGTGAAGGAGTAGCCTTTGAATTGCAGCTGTACCAGAAAGGGGAAACATTGATTACTTGCTGCTCACAAAAAGCAGCTTGTTTTAAAAATTTATTACAATTTGAGCAATGAAGTACATTGACTCAGTTCGGCAGTAGTTTCTGTGGAGTCAAGTGACCCTCTCTTGCTCTGAAGGATAGTCTGGAAATAGATATGGGTGCTGAAGGAGTTGAATAATAAAAAAAATTAAGCCCTTACTAGCCAGATTCTGGAGAAAACAGGTATGTGAGCATCTTCCTGCACGTCTGTAACAGTTTCTTTATTGAGAGTATTAAGTTTGCAATATTTACCCATCTACTTTCTTAGAACCTTGCTGTGGAGCATCAGGCCTTCACTGCCAAAAAGTTAAAAAGAGGAAGGTGAAGATAGTTCATGAATCTGCTTGCCTTCAAACATCTGTAAAATTTATTTTACAGCTGGAATTGAGACTCAGAGCTCTGTCTTGCCAAGGAACCTTTCCTACAGATCAGTAGAGTGTAAATGTTTCAAATCTTTAGGGAACAGTGAAGCAGAAGTAAGCAAAGGTATATATGTGTACTTTAAATGTAAAGTACATATAGCCCAAGATATCCAATATAGTAACAAGGTTTTTAAGTCCAGGTAGCCATTCTGTGTTTCACTGTTTAATTAGGTGGCTTAAGAAAAACAAAACCACAAAATAAAAAAAAAAAAACCACCTCTAATTGCTTGATAAAAAATGCTAGCTTTGAAGGGGTCCCTTACTGTAATAATACGCTGTGCTTACTTTGGATTTCTCTGGTTTTGATGTCTATTGAAATTCTCTCATTTGCAGGTTTAAACCACCTTCTTGATGAAAACCGAATTCAAGATCTGTCTCTTCTGTACCAGTTGTTCAGTCGTGTAAGAGGTGGAGTACAGGTTCTCTTGCAACATTGGATTGAATACATAAAGGTACTGTTTCTAGAACTCTGGAACAGATGCTACTATTGTATCAGTGGGATTTATACACAGATAATTTGAGTCATCTCTATAAACTATTGCATTTTTCTAAGAATTAAAGATTATTTGTTTATAAACATATACTTAATGGGCAGCTTTTGAAACCGTACAAGGAAAAGTACTGTAACTGTTCTATCTCTGTCAAAGAAAATATTGAATGTTCAGTTGAGTTACTGAACTCCAAATAAATTAGGAGTTCTTATCTTGTTTATGGTTAGTTGTGGGGGACAACTATATTTCCCCAATAGACATCTTGGTAATGGCAGAACACTACTATCTTCTCCCTGCTAAAATTTCTTGTCAGAATGAGTGGTAGCTTAAGTTACCAACCAGCTGAAGTTCACAAGGCACTTGAATATCACTTAAGATATTTCTTCTTACTACTCAGTGAAAATGTTGTCACAGAAAGTATAGGAGTACTGTTACATAAAATTGAGTTTAGTGGGAGATTCACCTGTGTAAAACCTGAGGATATAGAAGTGTAAAAAGAGTGTTTTAATTTTGTCATGCTTAAGCTTATTTTTTCAGACAAAAGTTCTGAGTTTGTTCACTTATACATAGATTGTTTTTTAAATCAAAATACTTCATATTTCTATTACTTCTATTGTGCTAGCAGAACTAATATCAATACCAGAGACAAGACATTACAAAGATAACTTAGGCTTTGAGAAGTCTCATCACTTAAATGAATTATTCATGCTAATTGGAAGATGTTTTATTTTGCAGGCATTTGGTAGCACCATAGTAATTAATCCAGAAAAAGACAAAACCATGGTCCAGGAACTACTTGATTTTAAAGACAAAGTTGACCATATTATTGATGTTTGCTTTCTCAAGAATGAGAAGTTTGTAAATGCCATGAAAGAAGCCTTTGAAACATTCATTAACAAAAGACCAAATAAGCCAGCTGAACTCATAGGTATTTTTTTTTCTGTTTCTTCCCATGTGAGAATTTGGGTGGTGGACAAGAGGGAGTTGCTGATGCAGTTTACAGATGGGATGTGATGGAATCGTGTGTTAAAAGACATTATGTGCAATGCACTGTCAAACTGGGGATCTACTGTGCCTTATTATGCAAGTGAATTATTTGATAGGATAGCCTTAAACATTAAGAACAAGCTCTATTCATCAGTTCACTGGCTAGGAAAGTGAAGAACATGCAAACTTAGGCATTCCAGCAATTGACTGGTGTCCAGATGTGAGCATACTGCTAATAATTTGACTTTTTCAAAAGCTTACATAACTGTCACCACCACATGTGCACAGTAGCTCTATGTGGGGCCTCTACATAGATACCTATGTTTTAATACATAAAAGTGAAGAGAGGTGAGGATGCACTGTACCCTCTCATGTTATGGGGAATGGAGCATCTGTAGTGTGCAAAGAACATTGTTTATAGATTTGTGCACTACAATCCCTGGCTCTCTGCACTTTTGAATACCTTAATCATTTCCCCACACAGTGACTAATACCTGCTTTGCAATCTGTTGTGCTGTTAGGCTTGTGGGGTAATGCTTTCTGCCCTCCTTTTTTAAAATTAATTCACTAACTGTAATGTGCTTATCAAGCCATTTGAAATTAAACAGTAATCTGCTAGAGAAAATCAGCAGTATAGTCAACACATTTAAAGAACTGGCTTACATATTTTTCTTCTGATCTTTTTACTTCCATTATAGCTATGCCAATTTCTAGCAGTAGTGACTTCTTACTTTGAGATCATGATGTGGACCACGATTTTTTACATACGCAAATACCTTTTTTAACATGATATATGCTAATAAAGTTAAGATGCAGTAATTGCTTATCTGAAAAAAGAGATTAGGCTATAATGCTTTTATAACTTTATATCCTCAATGAAAATATATCAAGCTAGCTGTGATGAGACCGATTTGAAGGTATTTCAGGATCTCTTACATTTCTCGGAGATTTCACAATATTAGATTATTTTTTTTAAGTTAAAAAAAACTTACTGTTTCATGGTGATACCAAGCACATGCTAAACTTCTTATTCCTCAACACTCTCTTTAGCTAAATATGTAGATTCAAAGCTTCGTGCAGGCAACAAAGAAGCTACTGACGAAGAACTTGAAAAAATGCTGGATAAAATTATGATCATATTTAGATTCATATATGGTAAGTTTTGCTTTTTTGTAGGGATATAGTTGTTTAATCAGTAACATAAAGGTACATTGAAATATTTTTTGCAGTCTGTCTGCTTTTTCAGGTGTTTGTTCTCTGTAGATGGAGTTCGCTGGTGTAGTGCTGTTTAGCTAGTTTGCATGTTAAAAAGGAGATAACAAGACCTGACGAAAAATCTGTAGAAATCTTAATGTGAAGTTTTACTGAGCTTCAAATTGGGCCTCTTGTAGGTAATGTTTATTTAAAAGAAACAATGATTTGTGATCCCTGTCAAATCTCTTCTCTTACAGGAAAAGATGTCTTTGAGGCCTTTTATAAAAAAGATCTAGCAAAGAGACTATTAGTTGGGAAGAGTGCATCAGTAGATGCTGAAAAATCTATGCTTTCCAAACTCAAACATGGTAAATAAATACCTATCTATCTACTTGCTTTCTTTTCAAAATAGTCGTTTTAACAGGTCTCCCCAGAAGTGCTTTGTGTTTCCCCTTTACATGAAGGCAAAAACATTGTGTGCAAGTCTTGAATGACTGGTGGGTTTTGGGGAGACTCATTTGCTTTTAGCTTTGTAATTACAGCAGCAATAGCCAAAAAACAGGAGCTTAAAGTCCATGGTGTATCTTGGCCTGTGGGATAGAGTTGAGGTTCCCTGCAGAATAAATCAGTGATGTGTTCAGAGAACTTGAGGATGACTTCTGTTTGCTATTCGCTCTGTATAAAGCCTGAAACATGATGCTTCCAGCTAGCAGTCTTCTAGTCTGGTCTTCATTGTTTCACAGGATGGAATCTTTGAGTGGCAAAAGTAAGATTTTTAGAACTTGATTTAGTTCTGCCATCAAGAGACAGTCTGGCAGGCAGCTGACAGAGATTAGAATTGTCATTTTTGAGTGCCAAGTTGCCAGTGGAGTCCTAAGATGAACAGTCACGTTCTAGTGTGGCAGCTATTTCGCATGTGGACGTTTCCCTCCTTTTTGTTTATAACCTTATTCTGTGTCTTAATGAGAATCCAGGTCTTTATGTAAGAACATATGATGGATTAGGTCGTCTTGCTTCGAAGTACATTCTGATATTTAGAATAACTATTCTATGGTGTTGAAAATAAGAGTAATTTTTAAGTTTTCAATTTTCTCTTCTAGAATGTGGAGCTGCTTTCACCAGCAAACTTGAAGGAATGTTTAAAGATATGGAGCTTTCAAAAGACATAATGATACAATTTAAACAGGTACTGCAGGAAAGCCTGCCATGGCTCCTCATTTACTTGCTTTTTGAATGTGTTATTCTCAGAAAGCCTAATGAGACAGTGCAGGATGTGTTCAGTTGCGAACATTTCTACTGTAATTGGGTTAAACTCTTTTTGAGTTACCACAGTTGTCTGTAATTTTTTTTCACTGCAGAGAAAAGGACTTTGTAGGTGATTACTTTCAAAAGGAGTGGACAAAAGCCCAACTGGGTAAACAATCTCTACTGAAAATCAGATGGAATCTGTTTCTTAATTCTGTGCTTTTGAAAATTGTAATGAACTTATTAATGGTTTTCCTGAACAACAAAGCAAAGAAACTGAAACAAGAAGCTACTTAAAAAAAAAAAAAAAGCACAGTAATGAAAGAAGAATTGTAAACTTATAAAACAGTTTAACACCAGTGATAAAACATTTTTAACACCACTATAATCTGAAGGACTGGCCTGTAAGTTCTTGCCTATTAGTCCTGGCAGTTCTGTAATGTTTTGATTACAAGCATATTTTAACATTCTTTCCTCCATTCACACATAATTAGGTACATCTTCACACCAGCATGCTAAAACACTTCCTGTTTTCTTCCTGTATGGAAGTGCCTTTAGAACTTTGGAAAAGTGCTTTTTCTTATCCTAATTTTCTTGTATGTAGCTTGCAGTTTATATAGCAAAGACATGATGAGGTCACTTGTCTTCTGTGTTCTCATAATGCCTGTTCTAACTAACTTCACAGTTCTACCTGAAATATGTTTAATAAACAGTGCTTTATTTCAGTTCACTTTGTTTCTTTCTCCAGTATATGCAAAATCAGAATGTACCTGGCAACATTGAACTAACAGTGAATATTCTGACTATGGGTTATTGGCCAACCTACGTGCCTATGGAGGTCCATTTGCCCCCAGAGGTAATGAATATAGATGTAGTTTACCAACTATCAGCCTATCAGTAATGTGTCTTGATATCAACTGCAACTTGGTTTTAAATATGCGTATAATCTCTAGAAAGAAATGCGGAGGTGTCTTTTTTTTTTAAAAAAAAGTTTATTTTCTTTTCTTGCAATATCCTTTATCCTTCTAAACCTTTATTTAAGGCGTATTTGATTGTGGAGGATGGAAGGATGCTTTTAAAGTAGAAATTGTGATTTACTGTTTTGGTTTTCTGTTTTTTAGATGGTAAAACTGCAGGAGATTTTCAAGACCTTTTATTTAGGAAAACACAGTGGTAGGAAACTTCAGTGGCAGTCAACACTAGGACACTGTGTACTAAAAGCAGAATTTAAAGAGGTGAGTGTATGGTTTCTCTTATTCCTGTTGCTTTGCTGATTCCAAGTCTGAGTTGTGCCTTAGGCGTATATTGGGAAGGGTTTTTTGTGCTGTGGTGGAAAACTCAGCACTGTTTTTGCAATTACTTTCTAACTTTGGACCTCTGGCTATTGTTTCTGGAGTTGATAGTTTCTGCAATAGATGTAGAAAGATCTAAGAAGATGCATCCAACTTCTGTATTTGTGGACAAAATAGAAGTTGTTGTTTACTGCTTGGTGAAAATATCCCTTAAGTTTAGTTCCACATTAAAAATGGCACTAATCTTTATACTAGGGGGGGAAAAAAGAGGGGCCATGTTCCATAGATGACCGTACTTCACCTGACAGCATTAAGCATCTTTACAGTAAGCTTTTCACTACTGAAATAGAGGAGAGTTTTGGGTTGTACAACTGTTGTGGAAGTGTTCTAGTTATTCCCCTTTAGTATTTTTTTCATGGACACAAATATATTTCAAGAAAATTTCTCTTGGAATAGGAATGCTTACCCGTTCTGTTTTTCAGAAAAATGCTAATGGTAAAACCAGTATCATCAAACTTGGTTATTTCAAAGATCCTATAGTTCCTGATACTGTGTTTCCTAAACTAGTGTTTGCTTTACACTTTGACTTAATAGGGTCTTTCAAACTGTAATTTTAAGCACTCAGTGCTTTGACATTTGTCTTGAGTAGGTTGATGCATCTCTTGGGTGAGTTTTGTCGCTGGATATAATAGTTTAACCTTCTGACCTCTAGTTTATTCTGCATTCCATAGTAAACACAAGGTGACTGGTAACTTATTCTTTCATAGTCCCAAATGAATAAAATGACAATTGCATCCTCTAAGTGAAATAATTGGCATACAAGAGTGACTTATTCCTCTTCCCTGCCTTAAAAAAAAAAACACACCACTAAATCCAGCCTGGTGATACCTGTTTATTTCCTTTGTGACAGGGCAAAAAAGAACTTCAGGTCTCCTTGTTCCAGACATTGGTGCTGCTCATGTTTAATGAAGGAGAGGAGTTCAGTTTAGAGGAGATAAAGCAAGCCACTGGGATAGGTTGGTATTGAAAACAGTTGACTACTTCCAAGTGTTTTTTAGTAAAAAAGCCTAAACAACTTGTTTCTGCTTTAGAGGATGGAGAGCTGAGGAGGACACTTCAATCTCTGGCTTGTGGTAAAGCCAGAGTACTGACTAAAAGCCCCAAAGGCAAAGATGTGGAAGATGGTGATAAATTCACATGTAATGATGATTTCAGACATAAGCTCTTCAGGATAAAGATCAACCAAATTCAGATGAAAGAAACGGTATATTCTTTTTAATCCTCTGGGGTTTAGGTCCTTGGGTTAAGTGTCTTGTTGCCTGCCCGTTTACAGGCTTTTTTCCTCTCTGTTGTAATGTACATACTCATATCTTTGTAAAAGTTATGTATGTAATTTAGATGATAGCACATAATGCAGACTTAAATACTAACTTAGACACCAGTGATGCTTGATGTCTCTAAGGTTGTTTAAGAGAAGTTCCAATTACTGGATGTTCTTTGCGCCCTTGATCGTTCCCTGGAGCTTTACTGAATGATTTGTGAATGTAGAAACGAGTTCACAGTGAATGTTCCTGACAGCCAACCACTGTACAGCTTGTGCAAAGATTTTTATTCCTTGTACAAGTGTTTTTTTAATAATCGGTCTTCATGTTTGTAAAGGATTTATGTCAAATATTTGAAAACAGATATTTTACTGTCTTACACTGAGAATTGTCTTAGAGATACAAAGCAGGGTTGTTTTGACAATTCTCTTTAAAACTTTTCTAAATGGATCCTTCAGGTAGAGGAACAGGCAAGCACTACAGAGAGAGTATTCCAGGACCGGCAATACCAGATTGACGCGGCAATTGTACGAATCATGAAGATGCGCAAGACACTGAGTCATAACCTGCTTGTGTCAGAGGTCTACAACCAGCTTAAATTCCCAGTAAAGGTGTAGTACTGATTTTTTTTGTCTTCTAAAACTTTATTACTACTTCTTATATTCCCTGGGCTGTCCTCAGTTAAACAGTGCTGCTGTCTAAAACATATCTTTTTACTATTAGGAAGGACAAATATTCACTTTGAGGGATTTTTAAAGTGCCAGTTGCATTCATTTATCTGAGTATTATCTCAGGCCTTTAATAAGTTAAAACCTATCACCAAAGGCTTTCAGAACCAGTCTGTTAGCAGTAACTGGGAAGGTAGCTCCCCTTGTACGCTGCTGCTCTTGTATTTAAGTGTTCTGGCAATGTGTTCTTGGGGACAAGGAGAAAATGATTTGGCTATATAATGCAGAATTGGGTTTGATTCTTAATTTAGTTGACACTTTTTAATAAATTAGTAACCAATAAACATACAGTGGTTTTTCCAGACATTATATTGGTTAATGTATATATACGCATACATATGCAATTAAAATTAGATACTGGTAAATGTCTCAAAGCTAAAGAAGCCCACAGTTGCAATATAAAATGAATAGCTTACTGTGTACAAAATGGAAATGGATTTTCAAACAGACAGTGATACATCTGTTTGAGTTCAAATATACAGTGCTTTCTATCATTGGAAATGTAAAATAAAAGGTACTGCTATATCATTCTGTTTTGTTACTATGGTAAGTTCCTGCAGGCCTGTAAGTATTGCATAAACTGCCATTGGGCTTTGCAGAGTTACAACATGATTTAAATGCTTTTCCTTGCTCTTTATCATGAGGCATTTTTATAGAGTCCTTCACCCAACAAAATCTTAGGGCACCCAAACTGTTGCAAAACTCACTCACCTCAAGATAAAATGAAACTTGCCTGGCAAAAGATGGTACAAAAGTCAGAAATAAAAACACTTTGGTACATAAGGCATCTCATGCATTGCAACTCATTAAAGTAGCGTTCAGTGTAAACAGCAGCAAATGTCTCTCTGCTGTAAAAGTCTATGCTTATTGCAGGTGACAAGCTAATTTTGTAACTTTATCTTTCTTAAACTGTGACTTCTGTTTCCTCATACATCTTAAACAGTATGGATATTTGCCTTAAGTAGAATGAAAGAACTGAGAAATTTTGACTGCAAAGTAATAATGCTGGCGTCTGCTTTATTTTACAGCCTGCTGACCTTAAGAAGAGAATAGAATCCTTAATCGACAGGGACTACATGGAAAGAGATAAAGAAAATCCGAATCAGTACAACTATATTGCATAAACATATGTTGGCCTTTGTTTTACTGCACACTTGGTGTCATACACAGTTGCCAGTGGATAAACTAGCCTGTTGATCCAGTTAATTGACTTTTTATACTACCGATGATTGAATGAAAGCAGTGTAATGGAAAAGTATAGTAGAGTGGACTTCTTTCAGTGGTTAACATGCCCATTTAAAGAGTACTATTTACATTTTAAGAAGAATGCTGTTGAACTCTTTGCATGTTATTTAGTAAGATGTGCAGACAGCTGAAAGAAAGTACCTGGTCTTTGTGATTCCATTTGTCTCTGGGTCTGAAGAGGAGTCCCTTGATACACGACAGATGTCTTTCACACCTTTAAATGGAAACAGAAGGTTAATTAATATAAGAAAATAGCCTTTAAAATGCTTAAACTGCATGCAAACTTTTAATTTACTGTACAGAATGCATTTCAGTTAGTAACATACCATTGGTTTGGGTGATGCCCACACTTGGATTTTTCCCTTGAGGGAGGGGGAGATGGGGAATAAGCCAAGCTATGCTTATTGCTGATCTAATGGAAAATATTCTTGGTTGCAATTAAGACAAAATGGTACCAATATAAAATAATGTATAAAGTTTGCAGTGTGGGCATATATACTGTATATACAAACACCATTCTTAAATAACTGCTACAACAAAACAAGTTCAGATTAGATTTATATGGCTTGCCTGTAAGACTTAGTGTTCACCTTTGGGAATTTTAAGCATAAAACAGCCATAATGGAAAAAGTGACAGTTTTTACTAGTCATGGGTAGGAGGCCTTCACCTCTTGGCAGCAATACTCTAGAAAAGAGAATCTATTTACAGATATCTATGAAAAGCCACACTGTTCTTGTGGTAAAGCTGTAAGAACAAAAATTACAAATGGGTTTTAATACTTGTTTTGCTTTGCAACATTCTAAACTTGAACTAACCTCAAGGTTTAGACAGGGTAGCTCTTCTAAGACTGCCCTGCTTTGGATTGCTTTAACTTAAAGCTTTAAGAACTCAGCCCTAGATGTGGCAGGCCTCCTAGAACCCAGAAGCCTACCTCTCATGTAGAAAGTTAAATATTGCTACAAGGCATCTAAAATATATTTTCTTAGATGACCAGAGAGCATTCTTTACATCTTTATAAGACGTGGGAGAATAAGTCACTTGAATGTAGAGCTTTGTTTCAACAAAATGCTTTTTTTTTTTTATTGCTATAGCAGCATGTGCCAGGAATATATGGAGAAAAAAAAAGTGTCAGCAGAAAAGGTAACTCCTCCACATAACAGTTCTTCCTTACCCAGACAGGCTTTAGACCTACGATCAGCTGTGTTGCAGAGCACAATGAAAAACCTCATCCTCTTTCAGGCACTGATAGTCCTGGGGAATACCAGATACTTCTTGAAAGCAAGATGTCACTTTTGTTTAATGGCAGTGTAACTTAGCTCTCTATGATCTATAACTTTTATCACTGTGATCCCACATTCAGGGGTGTGAATGTGTGAGAGAGGGAGAATGTGTGTATGTGTGTGTATTTTGTATCTGACACATCCCATCCTTGTTGCTTTTTTGATCTACTGTTTAATTCCATATTTTCTCCAGCTGTGTTTTCTCTCAAGCTCTCTTATATGCAGTCCTCAGCTGACAGATAAAGCAGATGTCTTTTTTCCTCCTACTAAATTATTTGCTGTCACCCTCTACTGTCATACAGCTCTTTGTGATCTGCAGGAAATCTACCTTATCCTTTGACACTATTGCAGCATAACCACTGGTAGACATCCAGGACCACCCTTGCCTCTGTAAGAAAAATACTAACAGTAGAGTTATCTGGTAAGAAACTTGAAGACTGCTCCTGCAAATCTTTGAAGTATTAGTTCGAATAGAGATCCACTGGGGAGGAAAGAATGCCCTCCAAAAAGACCCTTCTGTATTTTGCATTCATTGTTCTTTTTTCATGTATGTGTTTTGTATCTTTAGCCAATAAAAGATTCCTTTTAAAAAGGTGTTTTGGAGAAGGAGCTTAAAACTTAACTCTTGGGAGACAGGAGATGATGAATATCAGTATTGAACTGATTCCATTCAGTCTGTTGTAGCATACAAATCTAACACCACTACATGTTTAAAATACCTGTTCTGGTAGAATCCTCCCTCATCAGATAAGTGCGTTGCATTCAGTCAAACTAACCAGAAAGGTCTGAAGGTTTATTTAATTTTTATCCCATCCATTTCAGTAACTTAAATGTGGAAAACATTATCTAGAAAACGTCCTCAAATCTTAGCAGACTTCCACGATCTGAGGCAGACCCTAAGCGGCAATCTAGTTAAAGCAACCCAAAGAACGGACTTTGAGAACCCTGGCTAGGCTGAGAGAGGGGAGGGGAGAGGGCTTTTCCTTCTTGTATCTTTGTGGGTTTTCCCCAAGAACCTGATCATCTCTTTTGCTAAGGTCTTGCTCATTCCTGGTTAGTGACAAAGCTGCAGCCAAGATTTATTGTCCAGCCGTACAACTCTGCAACTTCTTGCTGGGATCATGTGCCTGCCTATTGAGCCATATATATCTCTATAAGAAAAAAAAAATTAAAGTGGGCTTGGACCACAACTCATCTGGCTATAACACAGCTTGTCTGTGGCCACACATTTTTAATCTTGACTCTTGCATGCAGTTTATAGCACCTTGTTCATAAGAAATTGCAGTTTATTCTTAGAAATATATATTTTAGGTTTTTTAATCTTTATACCCATAAATGGACTATTTTTTTGTCTTGGCTGGTTTAAAAAGTGACCATTTTGTTTAAATGCTGTAATTGCAAATGTGTTGTAAACGTTGTTTTGTTCTATAGTTTACACAAAGGTGCCAAAGTAAATAGTTAATAAACAAACCCTAGCAAATTGTTAAGTTTCTTTAGCTGATTTTCATATTTTGGTCTTTTGCTTTTTTTTTTCTGTCAGTCTTTCACTTTTTCCTAGACATATCATTTGCCCTAATGCTTTCTTTTAAAAAAAAAGTGCATCTAAAGAAATGTTCAAATACCACTTTTTTTTTAGTGATTTCATATAGTAGGAAGAATATTTTCTTTGAAATGTTACACTAAAATTGTAAGAGTACAGCAGCATTCAAAAATGTAATATACTTTTTGTATAACAGTTCTTCAGAGTATGTCTGGAGTGGGGGGGGGGGGTGTGGAAAAACCTAACCCTGTTACTTTTCAGAAGCCTCTTCACTCGGCTACCAGAATATAAAATTGTGCTTTTTCACTGCATCAAAAAGTTATAGTTTATGCAGACTTGCAAACAGGGCATGTGTCACCATGGCATCCTTCGATGCAAAAAGCAGCAAAACCTTTTTTATGTTTCATAAGTCTGATATGGGTACAGAGAGTCTTTCTTAAGTTGGTAAATAATGTAAATACATGTCCTTTCAGAGAGTGAGTCTGTTATCTAGGTATTTTGTGTCATTTAATAAATATTAAACAGTTTTGTGTTGATAAACTCTTGTGTGTAAAATGCCTTCTTACTCAAAGTTCTGTATGTTGGGCTTACTAATGTTTGTGGCTTCTTTAAATTCTTTAGCTTGTGCTTTGATAGCAAAATACGTGTTTGATACTTAAATATAATAATAATTAGTTCCTTCTTCATTCAGTCATTAAAATCCCTTGAGTTTTCTAAGTGGCTTCCATTCCTGAATTTTTTTTTTTTTTACTAAGTCTTCTATAAGGTTATTGGAGGGGAAGGAAATAAGCATCCTTGCAAACTCTGAATTGGAATTAAAATGTGTAGGAGTGCCAGAAATGGTACAGAAATAGCAAAGGTGGTGGCTTGTTGCTAGTAGAGGAGGCTGCTCTCCTGCTGTACCATTATCCCTTGTCTCCCAGCACCATTAGTAATTTTTTAAATGGCTTTAATACAATTATTGAAGCACAAAGGACAAAGAACTTGCTTCTGTTACTGATAATGGCCAACTGGCCATTTCTTAATTTTTCTACAGCCGTTCGTAACTGCTAGACTAAATCTGAGCAGAATTTCTCAGGAGTATCTTCAGCCCGGCTTTTCCCAGTGCGGGTGCTCTGAGGAGTTGGTGGAGAGGGGTGGTGGAGTGGTTTGATTTTTCTTTCTGAGCTCAAGGGGTGGTTTGGAAACATGGGTGGCTGATCTCTGGTGAAGGCTTGTGTGTGCTGCAGGGAGGCTGGCCTCACACAGCTGCTGCAATCACAAAAGGGTCCTAGTGGGGGGGGGCTTTAAATAGGTATGGTAAATGTCTGTCTTCCACTGCTGCTCAGGTGCTTTCTTTCTCTGTTATGGCTTGGAAGCATCTAAACGCAATTTCTCCTTAAAGAGTGTGTCTCCTATGTTCACAATCTGATGGAATCATAGAATGTTGGTTTTTAAAAAAAAAAATCCTACAGAAGCAGATTAGATATTTGGAGATTGACAGGTCTTTTGTCTATGCTGAGAAAAATACCAGAGCAGTAAATACTTTTAATTTCTGTACTGTATTAAAGTGCAATATACATTACTGTGCTTTCTCCTGATTTTGAGAGAAACTGGTGCCAAATCAAACATAAGACAGTAGCTTTGGATTTAGCATTTCCCCCCCTCCCCCTCCCTTAAAGAGGCAAGAATTTATGGACATACTGTGCCATTTAGAAAATGAAAACCTCAAAACTTACTTGAGGGGTTGAGACATTGGGCTTTGTGCAGAGGGTATCTTATAAAATATGGAGTTAACTGGGAAGAGCAGCAATGGATGTTGATCAACCTACAATGGAGCAAGCTGTTCTTCCAATTAAGTAACTGTTCCCTGATACAAGGTCACCTCTAAAATTACTCTTATAATTTGTCTTGCCATTGCTTATGGGAAGTGAGCATTGGGATACAAACAAAAGAAGAAAAGTAACTTTGAAAGTTATTTTCCTAAAATGAGTAAGACAGTGTAGCGCTGCAGATAAACCCCTTTTCTTAAGCTTAGGAAAAGTAGTTTGCATCCAGCAAATGCTAATTTTTTGTTGATTATTATGGATTTATGCATGCCAGCCACTATACCAGGGTCTGACCCTAGGATCCTGCTGAGAATGCCAAGTCTGAGTAAAGGTTTCCAATTTGTCTTTCATTAGTTCTTTGGTTACAGCTCACACTGGGTGCCTCCGGAGAGGGACCCTGCCCCAGTTCAAGCCTCTCAGTTACACCCGTTCCACCCATCACCCCATCCCCAAGTGCAACCACCTAATTCTGCTCGGTGGTCTCTTGGTTTCTTACTGGTTTTCACTGTGGCTGGGCTGGCCGCCTTCTGAAGTTACTTCATTCTCTTGGAATTGCCTCCTTGGTCCTCATCTTCTTCATTCCGCTTGTATCTGCTGAATCCAGGGAGTTCCCTGTTAGCAGCATTAGTTTTATCAAAAGTTTATGCTTGGTCAGCTCTTGTGGCCCAAGGCTGCAGCTACTTTATCTGCTCATGCTAGGCCACTAATGCTAAATGAGGCCATCAGAGAGAAAGAGTACGGTTAATCAAATTTCTTCTATAACTTTGATGATAGTTCCTTAGCTTATTCCTTAGAATAATCGGTTGTCAGCTTGAAACACCTGTGGTTTAGAGCTGGAGGAAAACAGGGATGTCACTACATACTTCAGTGTTAAAATGCCTAAGTCTTTACAAAAAAAGTATAAGTCTTCATTTAATGATATTTTCAGTAATAAGGAAGTTGCAGTAATTGCTTTTCCAGCAGATCCAACATTAAGATGCTTGATGCAATTGAGGTGCGCATCAGACTGATAATGCCCTGGCCCTTGCAGGGCTCAAGGGCCGCAATGCTTCTCTGCACAGCTTAATCACCATGACTTTGCAAATAGAGAGGGGCTAGTATGCAAGTAAATTGTGTCTAAGATTATATGGAATGGATTTCTTTTTACCGTTCGGAGTGGTAAGTAGTTTTAATGCATCATGAAACATCAGTGCTAGATTTATTAGCAAGGTGTTCACTTTTCCTCCCTCCCCTACTAAACCTCATATAAAATTATCACAATGTGTGTTCTGTTTCAACCTTCTACAGTCTCTGAGGCTTGAAGTGTATCCAAGAACAATTTTTTACCACAGTCAAAAAATTGATACCTTTTTCAAAAGCAGTCCTTTCACTACAGCAAGAAAATCCTCCAGTTGGTGCCAGTCTGAGGCTCAAAACAAGGCGGCTCTACTTGTTTTCACTAAAGGCTGGGCAAGACGCTGTGCAGGCCAGGTTCTGCCAGGTGTGTGCTGGGGAGGAGGTACAGCTTTCGGGCGTGAGATGGAAACACAGATTACAAAGCGCAGCCTCTGGAGAGGTGAGCTGGAACCTCGTCACCACGCAGGGAAAGCTTGCTTGTAGGCTGCGGCCAGGGAGCAGGTCAGGCTCGCTCCTCCTGAGAACTGGTTCTGCAACCGAAGGGCTGCGATTCTCCTGCTTGCAGAACTGCCACCGTCTGTCCATCCCTTCCGTTTCTTTTTGTTCTTAGGGCAGCAGCTGCTGCTTCAAATCCTAGCTCTACAACAGCACGAAGTGGACGTGCAACCTCAAATGGGAGAAAGCTCATTCCCCGGAAAAGTTTTGTTGCTCAGGACAATGCAGTGCCCAGGCAGAAAACAGGGTTTGCCAGACCTGGCTTCCTACCTCTGTCAGAGCTGGAAACTGTAGACTAATTACATAAATCATCGTTACATATGTCATCCGCCCTAATGTGCTCTCTGTAGAAGGCATGTAATGTTATTCTAAGTCAAAAGGGATTCTGTAGCACTGAAGTCCCACAGTTAAAATATCCAGATTTGAAAATGATTGTATAATAGTGTCTCCCTTCCAACCCGGTACCTGAGATAAAACTTCCTGATGAAGCTTGAAATTTCCTGCTGAAATTTCTCAGAAAAAGTTACAGTCAACACATCTTTCATAGGAGTTGGAAGTGGGAGGTGCCTTGTGTGCAGAGCCAGCCATTTTTACAAAATAACTTCTGCTCTGAAGCTGACAGATGTCTCTGCAGCAAGTTAGCAATGAACGTTGACAAAAAACACAAAATTGGGAATATTGACATTCTCCCGCTTCGCTGTTACGAGCCCAAAGACTGTGCCGGGGGGGCAGCCAAGCAAGTTGTTTTTCACATTAAACAGACCCACGCCTAGAAGGAGTTTGGTGCGACCCAGAAAAGGCACAAATCCCACCTGCTGGCCCAGTTCCGCCGTGCTGCCCAGCGCCCCAGCGCCGGTGGCACCCAGCGGGGCCGGGGATGCTCCCGCGCCGGCGGCACCGCCCGGTCCCGCATCCCGCGGCGCGGGGGACGGAGCGAGGGACACCCGGGTACCGGCGCCGTGTCACCCACCCCCGCCTCGCGTCGCCCCCCCCCCGGCAGCTGATGCCTCTTTAAACGAGGGGGCTTTTTCAGTAGTTTTACGAAGGTATCGCCGCGCACTGGTACCAAACCCGCAACCGCGCCCCGTGCCTCTCCTACTCCCCCCCCACCCCCCCGAGCTGCGAACGTGCGTTTCATTTCCCAGTGCTTTTGCCGGAAGTTTTGCCGCTCCCCGACCCCTTCACCTCCCCACCCAGGTTGCTTTTTTTGGCATTTCACGTGATTGCCCCACTCTTGACTCAGCAGTTTCCCGCGGCAGCGTTTAATGCTTTGGTTTCCCACCACCACCTCCTCCAGAGCCGGCGGCTCCGGCGCGCTGCCGGCTGCTCGGGGCGGCGGGGAACCGCAGCCTCCGCGCCTGGGAGATAACGAGGGATTTTTTCAGAGCCGGCACAGCAGAGCCATCTATTTTCCACCACTGGGCAGGCTGGCACACGCCGCTGGAGCCCTGCAGATGTCACACTGTGCTGGACAAAGTATGGTCTTCATTACGGTGTCATAGAATCACAGAATGGTTTGGGTTGGAAGGGACCTTAAAGATCATCAAGTTCCAACCCCCCTGCCCTGGGCAGGGACAC
>JAOXNO010000063.1:10272586-10294870 GCA_028565335.1 Limnodromus scolopaceus | reverse complement strand
GGCGATTGGCGGCGCGCGGGCGGCACCGCCCCCTCCCCCCTCCTCACATGACCGGTGGCGAGCTGCTCGCCGCGCCCGCTCGCCTCGCCCGTTCGCCCCTCGCCGCCTCCGTCAGCATGGCGCCGCGCTGCTCCTCCTCCTGCCTCCTCTTCCTCCTGCTGCTCGGCGCCTCGGGTGAGCGGGGCGGCGGCCGGTCCCGGGCCGGGGGGAGGAAGGGGGGGTGCGCGTAGGTGACGCGGCGTCGCTCAACGGCCGGGGGTGCCGAGGGCTGACGAGGCCCTGGCGGGCCCGGCGCCGCTTCAGCCCGGCGGCAGCTCCCCCTGGGCTGTCAGCGGCCCAGGCCTGGCCCAGCCCCTGTTGCAGGTGGAGGCGGCGGGTCCGGCCCAGCGGCTGACGCCCGTGTTGGAGCTGAGGGCTGTGGGCCAGGGCGGCCGGCTCGCTGCTGGCCCAGCTGGGCGGCGCTGCAAGGCCGTTGGCGACCTGGGTCAGCCCCAGCTGGGAGCCGTGGGGGTCAGCGGGCACAGGCGTGTGGATCGGAGCGGACTACGGAGATTCACGGGGTTAGAGACCCAGCAGCTATTAAAAAGTTCCCGAAGAGCGTAAAGGGAATGTGACGCCCGTGTGTTTTGAGGCAGAAATGGTGGAACCGCGATGAAGACACCCAGGTCTCACCTCTTAGAGGTCAACCTGAGTCCTACCGCTGGTGACATGGATGAGATGCCGTGTGGAGTCTGGGGCTCCTCAATACAAGGAGGAGATCAAACTGTTAGAGTGTGTCCAGAGGGCAACTGAGATGGTGAAGGGTCTTGAGGGTAAGGATTCTGAGGAGTGGCTGAGGCCACTTGGCTTGTTCACCTTGGAGGAGAGAAGGCTGCCCTCATGGCAGCCTGCACCTTCCTCAAGGCGGGCAGCAGAGAGGGAGCTGCTGATCTCTCTCTGGTGACCAGTGACAGGACACAAGGGAATGGAATGATGCTCCATCAGGTTGGACATTAGGAAAAGGCTCTTCACTGAGAGGGTGGTCGGTCACTGGAACAGGCTCCCTGGGGAAGTGGTCATGACACCAAGCCTGATGGAGTTCAAGGAGTGTCTGGGCCATACTCTTAGTCATATGTTTTACTCTTAGGCAGTCCTGCAAGGAGCAGGGCGTTGGACTCGAATCTTATGGGTCCAACTCGATATGTTCTATGATTCTATGATGAAGATAATAGGAAAACCCCAGTGTACAAGCAGAAAATTGTTTAAGTGCTATGTTCATGCACTTCAGTTTACTCAGTCTGTCACCAGAAAGCCAACACTCCTTCAGATTATTAGTCTTTAGATTATTACTCTTTACCAGGTAAACAGACTGTAAAACATTCTCTCAACTTTTTAACTAGCCTTGATAACTTCATGGTGTGCTTCTTAGTTTTAATACTTTTTAGAAACCTAGCTACTCTTGCAGTGTCTGGTAAATTGAATCCAGTCCTGAAATAACTTAATGCTTTCTAATGAGCTGTCCTCTTAAGTGGTTCTAGAAAGTGAAGTAAAAGCAATGTCTTAATAGCTAATAATGATATCTTACAGGTTTTTTCCAGTCCTATGCAGTGGAAGTAGATGTAAAGGATGCCTCTAACACTACGTGCCTGTATGCAGAATGGATGATGAGATTCTTGATAAAATATGAAACAAACAGTAGTGATTATGTAAGTATTTAGAGTTAACTTTTGTTGATAACTCTATTTTGTCCTGGGTAGAAGCTTAAATGCACTCTTTTACCTAAGGTGTTTGCATTTTTTACCACTTCCTTTTTTCACTGTAAGAGTATTTCTAAATATTCATTTTAAAACAAAGCATATATTCTCAATTAATAATACAAATAACTGAAAGTGTCCTGTTGCACTTACTTAAATGGCGTACTGTTCAAACTTGGTGGTTTCTGATGTAAGGGTAGTAATATTCTTAGCCCAAATAGTAAGCGTAAATTGCAGCTCAGTACAGTCAAGATTTACAGCCAGGTTAGATTTGTACTTCTGTACTTGAATCTGATATGGCTCCTTTCTAAGTCAGTTGTCGGGGAGCCTTTTTCATAATTTTGTAGAATAGCCTAAAATAATCTTGCTAATTTTGTGCAAGGTTCCTTCTGACTCCAGCAGGTTTATAACGTTGTCATGGGGAAAAACTGCTATCTGTGAAAACATTTTTAAATTGCCCTTTTTTCTAGAAAAATACAACCTTGAATTTGTCATCCAGTGTGACACACAATGGAAGCGTCTGTGGCAATGACACACAAGCTGCACTTCTGGCAGTACAGTTTGGAGAAGGTCATTCTTGGAGCATTAACTTTACAAAAACCAATGAAACTTACCAGGCAGACTTTGTCACATTTACTTACAACACCAATGATACTGCTGTGTTTCCTGATGCTAAAAGAAAAGGTAATGTTCAGTGCAGAATCCTACTTACAAAAAAACCTCAGACACAGGTGTCAGATCTCGTGTTCCTGACCTTGGTTGGCTTTTTCAAAGTTAGATGAGCTAATAATGTATCTAATGACTTCTATGCCATATACTGCCTAACTGTTGTTCATCGTTCTTACCTACTGTATAAGAATACAGACTGGTTAGAGTCCCTGAATGTATGATTCCCTGTAAGTGGAACGGGAGGGGAAGGTTAACTGAAGAGCCTCGATCAGTGAGGTGCTGCTAATAGACAACAGGCATATGGAAGATTCATTTTAGTATGCCCTATTTGGCTTTCCACCTAGCAAAGCACTACAGCATTAGGCTCCCCATGTACTAATACCGATATATATATTTTATATATATATATAAATATATATAATTCCTTAAAGAAAAACTTAAGTAAAAAAGTTCACCTTTCTAATGGCTTGTCTAATTCTGGAAGCTTGGTTACTTCTGTGCACTACTTAGCACTTCAGGTCAGGACACACAGGTAAAACATTCAAAAGAGGTTGGGATTGTTAAACTTTAATTATCTCTTACTCTGTCTTCTGGTATTATGTAAAGCATAGCACTACCTATAAATGGTCTTGTAGATTGTAAGGTATTAAAATATTTGTGCTTATTTGTAGGACCAGTTACTATTGTTATAAAGGATACTATGCGTCCAGTGCAACTGAATAACGTCTTCGTGTGTCATAGTACTGCCTTTCTTGAAGCAGAAAACGTAACACAGATTTTCTGGAATGTTACTGTGCAGGCTTTTGTTCAGAATGGCACAATCAGTAAAAAAGGTGAGCGTTTCAATTTGTGAATGAGCTTTTTTGTATTGCGCCTTAGTGCAGGGAGCAAAGTCCCACAGTGAAAAATCCACCAGTTCTAAGATGTGCTATGTTGAATAACGTTCGTGTAAATATCCTTTAGTACATCTTTCCTTGTTACTGGAAAAATAAATTAGTAGAACAGATTTAGTAGTGTATAGTAATGTAGATTGTTCCTGTGCCAAGGCGGTATTTTAATAAAGTGTGTATTCCAGTAATAGGGGTATTAAAAGTAAGCACTTCAAAACTACTGTTGCTGACTAGATCATTTGAATTTTGAGGTTTTTAACTGCCTTCCGTTTTCAGTGCTAGCCTCTACTTTTTCATTTAAATAGTCCAGAGCCTGTTGTCTCATCTCACACCTCAGCTACTCGAGATGAGCACATCATCCTGCTACATATAGCTTCATAGGGTTGATGACTTTATCTATAGCAAATACATATCACACTTTTATAACCACTTAGCTATCTTTGGCTGTATGTTTCACTTCTGTGTGTCGGAGATAAGTATTACTGCATATGCTTCATGGATTTTAAACTGCAGGCATTACAGAATTTCAGAGAATAAATGGTAGCTGTAAACTGTTTGGAATACTGTGCCATAGTGCTGAGTTTGAGACTTCTGACTTGGTGATGAGCATATTTCCAGTAAGCCTAGATTTCAACAGAGAAGTTGATGTCTTATGATTCAGAGGTCAGTTCAATACAGATTTTATTAAAAGTTTCAACACTGAAATTGTGGTTAAAATTGCTTTTCAGAGTCTAGATGTCGTGCTGATATACCTACTTCTGCACCTACTGTTCCACCTACTACTGCCAATGTAACTACTGCATCTACCACCACTTTATCACCTGCTCCGACCACTGCTCCCAAACCTGTGGAGAATCCAGAGACAGGAAACTATTCTCTTAAAAGCGGAAATAAAACTTGTCTTCTGGCTACGGTGGGACTGCAGCTTAACATTTCCCAAGACAAGGTGCTTATCTTCTATCTTAGAAGAGTAGAAAGGTTGCTGTAGGTATTTGGTGTGAAATGTGGGTGCAGGGTATTTGCTTTGTACACCGCTGGCTGTCCAGAACTGCTTTTAAGTGTTGTACATAGCACCTCTCTGATGTCAGAATAGTTTTGTGGCATAATATCTACCTTCAAAACCTTATGTGGATTTGATGTGACTTGTCGCTGGGGGTGCCTCTGACATTGAAAGCCTGGAACTTTCTAAGCTTTGGTCCTGTTGGTCCCTGTTGGTCCCTGCAGATAGTATTTTTCTCCACAGAGGGAGCCAAAGCTAACCTGTTCTATTAGGTCAACGAAATAAAGACTTCACCGGGCAATTTGTTTGCTTCAGTGTTACCAGCAGGTAAACTCAAGTAGCCTTGGTTCAATAGTATCCGGGCTCAATCTTAACTGGTGTCATATTCCTGACAAGCTCTTCTAACCGAAGACTGCTGCTGACTGAAACAATGCATGCCTAATGGCAGCTGCATGTCTTTGATGCGGTATGTCTGTGTTTCAGCCTCTTCTGATCAACATCAATCCAAAGACAACTAGTGCAGATGGTACATGTGGTAACACAACAGCTACTCTGAAACTGAATGATGGAAATACCACGTTGATTGGGTTCACGTTTGTTGTTGTAAGTAACTTCTTTTAATTTAAACCAAACTTCCACTTTAACAGCATTGCATGATGATGGCTCATATTGAAAGCCTTCTGTCACTTGTGGGTGGTTGGCTGTTCCATATAGGAAGTGGAACTGGCCCTAACTGCCTCAAGACGAGTGGAAAGTTGGGTTAAAGTCATAGAAAATGTAAGACTGGTAAATGTGTTAGGCTTTTGTAAAGCATGTGTTATTAAAGTTAAAAATGCAGAATTGCATACTGACAGTTGGTTCTTGCTTCTTAAACAGAAAAATGAAAGTGCAAGTGCACAAAAATTTTATCTGAAAGAGGTGAATGTTACCCTGCTCAACCGTCTCAATGGTTCTGGTAAGAAATAGTATCTGCCTTAAAGCAAGTGTAAGCTTTTATTCAATGTCTGTATTTATCAAATACTTCTGACTTTTTTTGTCAATGCTGTTCATGCTTACTGTTACTTCCTACTTTAAGTCTTCAAGTTGATAGGAACAAAAGTAATAAGCAGAAGCGGCTATGAGTTACTTTGAACAACAACGTGGGATCATTCTCTTTTCCTGAAATTTCTGCTAATGGAATCTCTTACTTTCTAATAAATGTATATAATAGGGCTTCTTTGTAACTGTTTTCAGTAACATAATTTTTTGAGGTGTGAAATACAGTTGTACCAACCCTGAAGCTTTTTGTTTTTCTTAAACCAGCTGTTGTCTTTGAAGATGCTGCTGTCTTCTAACAACTTTTACTTAACTCTCACTGGGAAAAGAGAACAGTCATTCAAAAACCAAAGCATACTTTTTTCCAAATCAAAATATGTTTGGTTTGTTTTTTAAAAGTTGTTTGTGACAGCTACTGCAGTTAAAAGGGCACTACAGCTAAATTGCTTGCAGCTCTGCAATGTTGGGATGAGTGAAGGAACAAGGAAAGCCTAATGTCACATCCATAGGGGGGAGAGGTTACTGCCAAGTACTCTAATAACTTCAGTGCCTGACTTTTGGTTAAGCAGATCAATCACACTTCAGATTACCTTATTTTTCCGAGTAGCCAATATTGAAAAGTTGGCCGCTCTAGATTCAGCTCCTTATTCTTCTGATTGTATTAACAACTCTTGCGTTTTAAAGTGGGCATGCAAATTTCCTTTTTTTTTTTTTTTCCCTACTTTATTTAGTAATTTCAAGTGCAGATAACAACAATTTCAGCAAGTGGGATGCTTTCCTTGGTAGTTCTTATATGTGCCGAAAAGAGCAAACTCTTCAAGTTAATGAAAATCTTCAAATACATACTTTTAATCTATGGATTCAGCCATTCCTCGTGAAGGAAAATAAGTTCTCTACAGGTAAGAATTCTTTTTTTGTTAGTTCTTGCAATGCTTGCAAAATTGTCACTTGCTAAAAAGTGCCAGCATTGGGCACAAGCACTTTTTCTGGTTGAACCTCTTGTCTGCTTTTTGGGGGTTTGGTTGTGGGTTTTTTTTGAAGATGAGCTCTGAGACTGACATTCAAGTTCAAGGAAAGATTTGTTCTCACTTAAAAGTATCTGCTAAGTATGTTGGTTGAAGAGGGACTTAAGCATTGCCTTGCAGAATAGGTTAGAAGTTATCTGACATCATCTTGACATACAGCTTCTTGTAGCTTGAATATAGAAGAAAAAGGGATAAAACTTAGCAGATGTAGATGTTGGTAATACTGTTAGGTGTTTTGTTTTTCTTTACCTGTCAGTTTAAGGAATAGGAGCGTTACAGGGGAAAAAAGAACTGTCAGAGCTTCTTTCAGAAGCAGTCTTGGAATATCCAGAACTAAAGAAAGATTCTAAAATGTTTGTTTGCTGCATTATCCTGGTCATGTCTGGGGAAAAACTGGAATTGGTTAAATGACCTCCTACTCTTTAGTGTAACCTGGTCTTTGTACTTAATGATAATACTTGCAGCACAGTCTTACTAGACTAGACTAGTCTAGACAAATACATTGGGTGCTAGTTTAACTACTTTTTTTATGCAGAGGTAAGTTAGCTCCCCAAATGTATGCAGGGTAAACAGTATTTATGATAATACATTCTGAAGAGTTAGGGTCCCATTTAACTCTGTAGTTCAAGTTGAGGCTAGCTTCCTCCTTCTCCTAACTGTTATTTCATCTCTCTAACATGTCTCCATTCGAGATAGGTTCTTGATACCAAATAATTTATTCTTAACGAGTAAAAGCCCCAGACTTGCCTTAAGCTTGAAATGGATAAGCCTGGTTCTGTCTTAAAAGGAGAAGAATGGCTGCTTTTCTAGTGCAGACCTTGTGCACATGAAAACTCATACACCAGGGGCACTTCCATGAGCTTACTGTAGTTTATCAAATGTTCCAAGTGATTACAATGCTTATTATATGCTAGATGTACCCATGAGACCTCTGCAGTTCTTTCTCTCTTAGTTTAAAGATGTAGTAATACTTGATTTTTGAACGCTTTTGTATTAAGGAAAACAGATTTTTAAACCACACTTGGCAAGTATTCTGTCTTTATTTATTCCTTGTTGCAACCTTTTTCTCATCTACAGCCCAGGAGTGTTCGCTGGATGATGACAGCATTCTAATCCCAATTGTAGTTGGTGCTTCACTTGCTGTCTTGATTGCCATTATAGTGGTTGCTTACATAATCGGCAGAAGAAAAAGCTATGCCGGATATCAAACTTTGTGAATCTAAATGCGATTCCTGTTCTGATTTCACTCTAAACAAAGCAAGTGCAAGTTCTGAAGTCCAAAACCGACCCAAACCTTAGGAGTAATTACTAGCCACAGCTAATTGGAGTTGAGAAACAAAGAGAGAATGTTTCTCAGCTGAAGCAGAACTACGTTTTTAGTTTTCCTGCTCTAAGAAGACGACGTGGGTTTCATAGCTGTTTTGAAGATGTCAAATATTGGATGAATTGCTAGACTAAGGATTTTAACTTGCAAAAACCCTAAAGTGTTTAGGATTTATTTCTGCTTTTTACAAATTGTAGCCTGAAACAAGAACACATTCTAAACTGATGTGTATTGGGCAACTCCCAGAACAGCATAGAATTTGTACTTGCTTCTCTCCTCTCTGTTCCTTAGTCGTTGTCATAATTGTGGGTTAAGTTGGTAGCATTAGTCACTATGGTGACTCCTATAGTATTTAACAAAGATTGTACCATGCCCAGTAACAACTTCATTTTTCATAGAATTGAACTTCAGGTTGGTGATTAAGTGATCTTTTGAAGTGGCAGCAGTAACTTACTTAGCTTTGACAGAATTTGCGTAGTTTACTCCTGCTTTGGTGTAGTTTCAGGAACCATTCCTATACCCCGGCTGTACAAATAAAATGGGTAACCTGTACTTGCCAAAGAGTGGATGTATAGGAAGATGTCAGTGCCATTTCCAAATTCTCTCAACAACAACAAAATAATTACTGTTAGGCACTGGATTCTTCATCACTTATTATACCTTGGCAGTCATCTAAAATACTCAACTGAGGTGGAGTTCTGCTAAATTAATGCAAGCTTTTTTGCTGGCATCAGTTTAAAGGGAATAACCTTTCTAAATATTCCAGAAGTTCAAAGTGCACTTAACTTTATATCATACTCTGCACAGAACTGGTCTGTCTTGTTGCTTTGAATGACCATTGTTTAAAGATGCTTTCATTTAATGAGCCAGTATCTGTTATTGCAGCTTGAGCTGTCTTTAAATCTTCATCTTGAATGGTTCTCTGCCAACCAAAATTCACATTATAACTGCCCGCCATTGGCATTCTGAATGTTTAATGTACTTTGTGTTTGATTGTTTGCTGTGTAGCATTTATTAATGTTAAGAATGCAAAAGCCAAATGAGTCTGAGATGGACCCACAACACCTGTTTTTCCCTTGCTGTATGGAAAGGATAACAAGCTTAAAAATGCGGTGCAACTAGACTGTTCTTAAACTGCAGCTCTGTAGAGACTAACCCTTGCTGCACAGTTTTTCCTCTGGCCTCCTTGTGCTGTAATATATAGTTTTTACTGCATGGGAAAAAAAAAAAGGTCTTTTAGACTTTTAGGTAAGTGTGGCTTTTTTGCATATGTCATAACATGAGCTGCCTAAACTAGTTATTTAATGAATGTAACATTGTCTCCCCCTTTAGAATGAGTTTATCCTGCATCAAAGCTGGTTTAGTGTTTTATTAGTGTTTTCTAGGGTTGTAGAGATATCTGTGGCATGTTTGTATACAAATAATAAAATACACTTCTTTTGGTAATTTTTTTTGGTAAAAACAGTTTACTCGACACAAGCTAGGGAAGCAAGTATGGGTGGATAATGCTTACTGTAGCTTGTAGTCTACAGCTCGAATTTTGCATCGGTTACTGAAATTCATTTTAATGAAAGTGGGAAACTACTAGAAGTTTAATCCTGAAACAGGCTGCAAGACTTTTCATTTTAATTTAAAATAAAAGTGGATCTAATGACTTTCATATTAATATATCCTTAAATTCAGAAGTTCATATAGATTTTTAGCATTTTGGTGGCTGATGTTCAGTGGCACCAGTTACACGTGCATTTCTGTTAAAGGAGTAGTTACCACACTTTATTCATCTGACCATCCAAATTTTTGACCTGAGCACAGTTTCAAAGTGACAATATAGAAGATTAGTGCAAACTACTCCTAAAATTCAGCAGTACCAGAAATATGTTTGCAAAAACCTGCAAGTTAATCTTCCTTTGCAAGTATATTGGCTTAGAGATTAAAGTACACCTAGACTGATGTGCAGATAACTGGTTCAAAAAACATCTAAGTTTCACCTGACTGCCTGTTGTTATAAAACCACTAGTTTTGCTGTATGTATTGCTCCTTAGGGAACTGTTAACCTGTTCAACATGTGCTCTAAATAATAAAGATCGTTCTGTTTCTTAAGGAAACTTGTTCACATTTGTTAACTGATTTGAAAACAGACATCTTGTACTGTCTCTTTAAAGAAAATAAACTAAATGAGTAAGGTTAAGGTCAGTCAGTCTATATCTGAGATTTTCTTAACATAGCTGGTGAAGATGCTCCTCGCAGAGTCCTGTGTTGTCTGTGTCTTAATGCCTTGTTATGCAGCACATTCTGAAGTGCGCTTGGGTACAACCCACCGGCAGAAGACAGCTTGAACTAATAGAGACACTGTACATCTGGTTCATCGTTAGAAATCTGCTTGTAACCTTTCTGTCAGTTGTAGCTCCATGCAGACAAGATGTTTTTATGATTGATTTTGCTAGCCATCTTAATTTGCTGTACAGCTGTGAGCACTTGAGTTTCTTTTTGCAGTTGTCCTGGAAAATGAGATTGGTCTCTGCATTCACCAAAAGTGGAAAAGCCTTAGGGAGCCTCCGGGAATTCATTAGTAGCTTCATCCTCTAAGGTAGAAGCTGTGTTGATCTTGTCTGTGCTGCTAGTTCCTCTGGTAACAGTACTACTATATACTTTTTTTCTGCATCAAGAGGGGCACTAGCCCTTCCTTTTACCATACTTCTTTCTGGCCCGTCTTGTGAACTCTATGGCCATATGACAAGGAAAAAGTGCAGTCTAATCCTATATTCTTTCGTCTTGGTTCTACCCTGCACTAATTCTGTAATCATTATGTTAAAGCTTTCTTCTTACCTGCTACACAAAGTCAAAATAACATTAGCACCTTTCTGAAGTGTAAGCTGAAGTCAACTGAAGCTTTTTGAACATAAAGGAAAATACAAATATTTTAATAGACTCTGGTAAAAGAGCTTAACAGTGGGGCTCCTAAGGATGTAAATCAGTCAAAGTGAATTTAAACTACAAGGGAACTGCAGACATCAAATTTCTGACAAATTATCATTACAAATCAGTCTGCAAGAGTCTGTGACAAAACTTGGAACAAGCAGGAGTTAGTGCTGTCCTGTAATAAGTGCAAATACTTTTTTTTTTTTTGTCAAAAGATTATTTTATTTTTTTTAACTGTAATTCTATCTCCAGTATTGTTGTCTTTCCTGGAGACTTGCAGTGAGTATGTAGACACTGGAAGATTGGACTTTGTATTGTATAGTATTGGTAAAGCTACAGTAGTATCTCGTGGAATTAAGAGTCTGTTAGTTGTGATTTTTGGGAAGGGGAACTGTTGCTGTTGTCTTTTGGGTAGGGGGAGGAGGTCAGGGTTTTGTGGGTGACCGTCTGATGTGCTGTTGGGGAAAGGCGTAACCATTTTAAGTAATGAGGGGAAGATTATAGTGTTAAAGAGAGTTAAGCAAATGGTTAAGAAATGATGCAAAATTGTTGTCATGGTTTATGTTTGAACCTAACAAATTAGAGTATGTTCTGGTTCATAATCGATTGATTAATTCATTTCAGTTCTTCCAAAATTACTACACTTTTAATTTCAGAATATTAAAAATATGCAGTGGCATTACGTGAATAAAAATGGTTTTGTTCTGGTATATGGAAACAGCATTTAACTTGTGTACGCTTGTGGCTGTTGAATATTAACGTGTATAATTATCATAGACTGCAGTTTTTGATTACTATTGACTGTGCCTTATATACAGTTTACTAAATATTAAAATTGTTCTATAAGATACCAAAACTTCTGATCTTTTAGCTTAAAAATGCTGTGCTAAGAGTCCTCAAAAGAAGCTTTTCCAGCCAATGAATGCCTTTTTGTTTGGTTGGTTTTGTTTAATTTTTAAACTTACCACAGTGTTCTCTATTGTGTAACATACACCAATAAAACCACAAAGTTTTGGGCTTTCAGTTGCATCTCATGGTTGGCATGAAAAGGGAAGATACCTTTTATACTGGGACTAAAAATATTGGGGGCCAAAATTTTTTATTATTTTGAATGGAGATACGTTTGACCAAATTTGTCGAAAAAGCTGCTGCTCCTGGCCTGAGTGTGGAGTCTGCTTGTGGTGGAGAGTTACCAGGTTCTGCATTTGAAGACACTTCTCTGAAGCTTCTAACCATTGTACAGGAACAACACACAGATGTGTGCCAACAACAGTGGCAAACTGGAGAGGTAAAGGATGGAATGTTCCTGGTATGAGCTTTAAACTTTTTTTTTTTTTTTTCCCCTGGGAATTCCGTGTAACAGTGCCATAGTGTAGTGATTGCAGTGATCTCCTTCCTTTAGAGAAAAGAGAATGGGAATTTCTGTCACTGCCTGCTGGCCACCTTTCATCCTTAGCAAATTCATTCATGTTTAGTATTAATGACCCATTATCCAGCATATAGTAGTTAAATGTTGATTTTTAGTGAACAAAGATGACTAAACATGAAATGCAGTTCTCTTTGCAAGATGCTTAAATGCTTTCTCAGTAGTTGGAATATTTTGAAATAGCTCACTGTATAATGTACATATTTCCTTTCTCCTTTTTCCCCCCTTCCCCTTCCAAATGTTGCTCTGCTTGGCAGGAGGTGCCTTCACATTCTCCAGGTTTAGTATTTTCAGGTGCTGAACCCCTGTGAGTTGTTTTTGTTCCTCCTCGTAGCCAAAGGCTTTGTGTAGCCTTTCATGAAGGGGTAGTGGCAAGTGTGTCCTGGACTGTAGTGGGCTAAATCAAGACAGTAAATTTCCCATAACTGAGGCTGATTCAGTTAGATGGTCAAATGGTTTAAATATTCACTTAAAACAATAGCTAACTTTTCATAAAGCGTTGAATGTGTGTGTAACACTTTGTTCTAATAGAAACTCAAGCAAAAAGGTTTTATAAGGAGTTCTGCTTTATTAAAAGCATGGAAGTCAAGCACCCTTAGAGCGTTGAAGCAGTGCAGAGACACTGTGCCGTATCTCCCTGGACATCTCACCTTGGCGCCACCCAGGTGGAGCTCTGCTCTCTTTGCAAGCAGGGGAAGAACGCCCGGCCCTGCCTCCGTGTCTCGGGTCTGTCACTGGGTTTGAAATGGGTTCCAGTGGTGTTTGCTAATCCTTGCATCCGTGTTTGTCTCAACGAGGAGTTCATCGCATATTTTACAACCTGTACATTGAAGACCACTGTAGCATTACAGTTCTCTCTTCTATTTTCTCCTCTGTTGATTTCGGTAATAACTGCATAGTTCTCAGCTGAAACTGATAACTTTTTTCTTGTATTTGCATTGAAAATAAATAAAGTTGCCCACTTTAAAGAGAGAGTCTTTCAGTGTTTTCTATTCAGTGTTTTGAGCATATGTATCTTTGCTGTCTCTTGCAGTTTTCAGTAAGTTTCTACTTTGTTACTTGGTTTGCTGTCTGTTACTGCTCTACATGTCTAGAACCTAGAGAAGTGTTGGTGACTTGAAGGTTTGGGAAGTCACTTGGACAAGGCAGTAATATGCCAGACTCTCTTTTTTTTTTTTGTTGCTCTATTGCTGTTAACTCTGAGGTGTGATCAGCCAATGCATGCTCGAACTGCTGCTTTGTTCTCACGTTTCTAATCTGAGTAGCTGCTCACTAGAGGAAGATGAAATTAAACGTACAAATTGGAAGAAGTATGTTACCAATACAGATCATTTGTGTAGTATATATATGTAAAGAAATCAATCTTTCTGTCAAGTCTTTATTCAATACTGATTTTACTTTAGATGTATCTAATACAGTGTAAGTTCTCAAAAATGTGTTTGCTCCTTGCTTTCTTTGGTTTCTCATGCTTGATTTCCTTTACTAATTTATTTTCCCTTGCCTTTTTTGTTTTTCTTCTTTCTGCAGCTGAAGAATGTCTTGCTGATTCTGACCTGAACTTTCTTATTCCCATCGCAGTGGGCATGGCACTCGGCTTCCTTATCATTCTTGTCTTTATATCTTACATCATTGGAAGAAGAAAAAGTCGTACTGGCTATCAGTCTGTATAACCTCTTAATTCCATCTCTGTTGCCACCTTCCCTGCCCTTCTCCTTTTTCCAGACTCCCTGATTTGCTCCTTTAAAAAGAAGAAAAAAATAATGAATTCATAGTTTCTTTATTAAAAAAAAATAAAAAACACTTCACGACAGAATAACATGTCATGAGTCTGAAGAGGAGTTGCAGAATTACTTGAAGCTACTGTATGATTTTGGAGAAAGTGGTCTGAGGATGGTAGACTTAAGTAGGGTTGATGTATGTCCAAGTGAGAAATGTGATTATTTTGAGTAAAGAAGACATCTATGAAGCTTTCTTTCTGTTGTTTAATCTTTTTATACAAGGAAATTTCTAGTTGCATCCAGCTTCTCAGATAATGCTAAAGCTAAAACCATAATTAAAGGTGTGAATGCTATGTTGGGAGGGACTGTATGTGCTATGGGAAAATACCAAGCTCTTAACAGGCTTTTATTGGCAACTGGGCATATGGCTGTTGTCTTTTTTCATTAGCAGCTTGTTCTTGTGAATCAGTCTGAATTTCCTATTCCTTCTGAATGTAAAGGTAGTACCTCATCTCACTAATAAAGTAACATAATATGAGAAGAACATCTGATTCTTCTAGTAAATTAATTTGTTTAAGATCGGTAGGGAGAAGTTCACTGCTATGTATGTTATAGCTTTGCACTGGCGTGGTGTCTTTAATGTTTTTATTCACTAAGATCAGGCTCAGTCCTGGAGTACTGTCACAGAAAAGCCAACAGTCTGCTAAAGGAATCGTGTCCTGTGCTATTTTGTTTGATTGTGCTTTCCCTTTTGTTCTGAGCTCAATTGTGAAATGAGGGTGGGAGGATGGAATTTCACTGGCTGCAGTTTGTCTCAGCTTTGATTCTGTGCACATAAAAGAAACTGTGCAGCATTTCAGCAGTGATCCATGTGAGGCTCAGGAGTATTTTGAGAGCTCTCAAAGACTAAGAATGCAGACTGTTCAGATTCCTGCTGTTCCTTTGGGCAGCTTTCATGGGTTAACAGGAGATCACGGAAAAGCTGTGATGTAGAAATGCAAGGGAAGCTGTAAAAACAGTCTATTTTGATAGGATGAATCTGCTTGTAACCTTCTAATTACTGCTCTCTCAAAACAACAGTTGAATAGAGTAAGAGCACAAAATTTCTAGTGTGAGAAAAGGTGATCATAAAGCAGAAACTAATAGATATATGTAGTGAAGAAGGTGGCTTCCAAAGGAATGAGAGCATCTGATTTATTTGAAGATACGTTCTTTGTTATTAATGCCGTACTTTTGCAATTCTATGTTCCATATCTAAACTGTACCAAAATAGAAGCTAGTCGTTTGTGGTTGTGCTCTGCTTTGTTCCCATCAGGTTCATGTTGATAGGATGAAAGAAGCCTCTTGCTCTTTCAGCCTCTTTGGTCTATCTTGGTCAAAGCCTTTTGCAGCTCGTGAACCCTGATCTCCAACTGTGGGACAGCTCAGGAGCTGCCAGGTCTGTAGAGAGCTACTGATGGCACACAAAGTATCTGTCCTCTGCAGCAAATATTTACTAAAGCTACTTTAATATTTAATCTCTTTGTGCATTGAGCCTGTATCTGTGTTGTAGGGACAGCACCTTCAGTAATTCACATGCACAGGCAGTCAACACTGATGTTTAAGTAACTTACAATAGCTATATATTCAGGGAAAGGAGACTTCTAAAGAGTTAGTTTTGATGTTTGAGAAATACCCGAATGTTCAATTATTCTTGTCCTTACTGTGACAAAAGAAAAACTACCTGAATCTGATAAAACTGGTTTTTTTGTACTGCAAGTGAGCTCTTGAACCAAGTTGGGGGTTTTTTATGAGTGTAATTTAATGCTGCTGAGTTGGACTGTGTGCTCTGGTTTTGATTGTCTTGGTCTTTTGTGTTGTACCTTTGCTCTCACAATACTTGATTTCCCTGCCAGAGTGGTAAATGATGAATTATTTTGAGACTGGCAGTTTCTGAGTAACACCTGCTTGTCAGAGTGTGATACTTCTCTGCTGCCAGCAGATGGATTCCATCTACGGTTTCATGCTTAGATTGCAGAGCAAAGTATTTTGCGTCACTTTTGCTAGGTTATTTTATTAAATGTGGCAATTTCCTAGATGCGCACACACACACATATATATATATATATTTTTTTGTATATACATATGAAGTATTATTTTGGGCTTCAGTAGAAGTCAAAAATTGAGAATTGAGCCAGCACTTTAAGGTTGTTGTAGCATAAAGAATGGTGTATACAATTCTCAAAATCTTGAAATGACTGTACAAATATGCTGAAAGCAGAATGTGTATGGAAAATAAAGTTACCTAAGGTGTTTATAAAGCTTTGTTTTAGTGTAAGTAGACACACATGCCATTTCTGAGAGCTTTCCCGGGGGATTGTCAACGTGCCTGGATTTGGATGTTGGCAGGAAAACAGAAACTTTGGCTTCTAAGCTGTTCATGCATTTACATCCTTGTTAATCAATCTTTCTTTGTTGATTGGATCAAAGCATGGGTCCAGCTTCTGCAAAAGGATCAGCTGCTTCATTAATCCTTCTAGTAGGCAGGTAGGGAATAAACATAAATAAAGTTTTTTGTCCTGTTGCTGTCCTGTAGGCCCCCTTTAAGCACTGGAAGGGGCTATAATGTCTCCGCAGAGCCTTCTCTTCTCCAGGCTGAACAACCACAACTCTCTCAGCCTGTCCTCACAGGAGAGGTGTTCTAGACCTCTCAGCATCTTTGTGGGCCTCCTCTGGACCTGCTCGAACAGGTCCATGTCTTTCCTGTGCTGAGGGCTCCAGAGCTGGACACAGCACTGCAGGTGTGGTCTCACCAGAGCAGAGGGGTAGAATCACCTCCCTCGACCTGCTGGCCATGCTGCTTTTGATGCAGCCCAGGATACAGTTGGCCTTCTGGGGTACAAGCACACGTTGCCAGCTCATGTCCAGCTTTTCATCTACCAGTACCCCTAAGTCCTGCTTTCAACCCTCCAGCCTGTGCTGATACCAGGGGTTGCCCTGACCCAGGTGCAGGTAATACCTCTGCCCCTCCTTCCTCGTGTATCCCTTCTGAACAGCCTGTAGCCATCGATAGCAACAAAACTAGTTCCTAAAGCACCTCTGGTTCAGGTTTTAACAGCTCCTAAAAAATAGTGGATTGGTTGTCTTACTTAGCATTTAGCAAGTCTTATTATACTGGGCTTCTGGACGCTTTGGCCCTGGGAAGTTAATCAAAGTTCCAGGATCACTGTGTGTGCTGCTTTGAAACGCAGTCCCTGGCTGGCCAGCACAGGCAGGTAAAGTCACGGACTGCGTCTTTTACACCAGTGTTTTAAGAATGGTTCCATAGAGTTAATTTTACTGTAGTCACTTTATTTTTAATACAAAAAATGACTTCTTAGAGACTTATATAGATCAGGAAATGATGGCAGATGGACTAGGATGTAGGACAAACATACCATAATGCTCTTGTTCAGTCAGTAATTTTAGTAAGTGTGCTTTCCAACTAGTACATTATCCTAAGGTGTCCTTCCCTGCCGTGTTCTCACAGCTCGTAAGACGCGGAGCGTATTTCACCTCTGTCGGATACGAAGGCTGTTCCCTCACAGGTCAGGCTGCCTGCACAGCAGAGGTTGTAGCACTCTGCTCTGAGCAGGGTGGCTGTGCTTCATGGGCCTTTGAGGACGATAAATTGATGACTTCACTAATACCAGCATTGACCCCTTAACGATGAAACAACTAAGCATTTCCCTGTGGTTTGCTGCAGCATGATCGCTGTGACCTCTCCGGAACAGGGAAGAACAGGCCTGAAATGTTTTGGGGGGGGTCTAACGCATTTCACTGGTGTTTCTGTGCCTGAAGAGGGGGAGGAGGAGCTGTCAACCTGCAAAGTGTGACAGGGAGAGAAGAGCTCCTTTCACTTGTCCCAGCCTAATAGACTTGATGAGGATTCCTGGGGCAGAGAGAAGTACTGGAGTGAGGAGGAGGAAACATGGTAATTGTTGGAGTTGGAAGGGACCTCTAGAGATCATATAGTCCAACTCCCCTGCTAAAGCAGGATCGCCCAGAGCACATTACTCAGGACTGCATCAAAGTGGGTCTTGAAAATCTGCAGAGAAGGGGACTCCACGACCTCCCTGGGCAGCCTGTTCTGTGTTCTGTCACCCTCACCGTAAAGAAGTTTTTCCTTGTATTTGAATGGAACTTCCTATGTTGGAAGTCACATGCTTGTGCCTGTTGCCCCTCATCCAATCGCTGGAAACCACTGAAAAGAGTCCGGCTCCATCGTCCTTCAACCCACCCTTTAGATACTTGTAAGCGTAGATAAGGTCTTCCCTCAGCCTTCTCTTCTCGAGGCTAAAGAGTCCCAGCTCTTTGAGCCTTTCCTCGTAAGGGAGGTGCTCCAATCCCGTAATCATCTTAGTTGCCCTACATTGGACTCTCTCCGGTAATTCCCTGTCTCTCTTGAACTGGGGAGCCCAGAACTGGATGCAGTATTCCAGGAGGGAGAAATGCATTAATGTCCCACTTCAGAAGGGAACAGTTGGAAATGTTCGAGCGCAATTGATTTTCTACATGGCCTTTGCTCCAACGCCTTGGGTGTGCTGCACAAGCTGTGTAAAATGCGGCAGTCAAGATGCTCCTGGTGCCAAAGATCTTAGGAGGCATTTTGAGAGCTGCCATTTTCACTTTTTAACTGTGTCATAGCAGGCATAATCCAGATTTTTTGCTGTTTATTATTTTAACAAGAATAGTGCTAATAAACTACCCTCTTGTTAGCTTTTGCCTGAGAAAGGCACATAAAACTATGGTAAAGACTAAAGCCAGGAAAAATGCATTCCACAGGGGTTACTCGTAAAAGACCTTATGAAAACAGTGTTCAGATACCAGAGGTTTTTTTAATCAAAACTGAAATGCTTTTGCAGGTTCTCTGTCCAGGAGATAATAACTTTTAATTTTTACTAATAATGATTTACATCAGATGATGAAAAATGTGGTTCCATGCTCCATTGTATCTCATTTGTTTCCTAACTATGAACAAAAAAATAAATTAACAAAAATCTCCATGTACCTGTTTTTTCTAGCAGAAAAAATTCTGGCTTTAAAGAGGGAAAAGCCTCTGATTGCCTTAACCTAAGCGCCCAGTGTTTGCAGTGGCTACTTTCCAATGCTGAGTGTGAAGATGATTCGGCCCAGGAAGCGATCGCTGTTGAGGTTGTTGATAATACCTTTCCCATTCAGGCTGCACTGAATATGGACCAAATTACCCTTCTTCACATCTGTGAAGTGCATAGCCACCAGTGGGGATGTATAGTTGACCTGAAAACGAGGGAGATTTAAGCGTAAATTTAAGAGAGAGCAGAAAAGCAGGCAGCACTTTCGTGTTTGGTAAAAATCATTAGTAATTGGTTCACAGTTCCCAGGCATCTGAGTGTGTTTGCCTGATGTCCATCCTGGTCCCTCGGGATGCTGAAGCTGAGCCTTTCTGTGCTGGTGCCTCAGAGGGACAGGGTCACGGTAGGGTTTTGCACCGCACCATGCCTCTTGGGTTGATTAGTCAGGATAAGTAACACCAGATAATGGGACTCTCAAATATTTTCTGCTGTTCTAAGAACCGGCCTATGGCTTGTAATAAGAAATCCATGGTGTTCCTCAGGGCTGTGTGCTCAAAGGACATGCAGACCTGGCGCCTGGGGCTGTTACTCATCCTCAGCCAGCAGCAGTATGACAATAGCATTCTCGTGCCTGCCTCATCTTCGCTTTTGGTGTGAAGGTACATTACCTCCTAACGCTGTACAGCCCAGCGCAGACCAAAGCAGAGGTGGCAAGCACCTTCAGAAAGAGCCACCGGTGTTGGACTGCGCTGTTTAGAGCCACCCAGCCTGAAGTGGTTTTGTCATAGCTTTTCCTCTTGTGTCACCTAACCCCTGACGTCCTGGGAAAATGCTGGTGTTGAGACTTTCTCTGGGAGTTAGCAAAGCCGGTCTTAGTCTCCAGACGATAAATCTAATCAGTCCCATTGCTGGCAAGGGGCAACCGGAGTCCCCAAGGATTTCCCACAGTTTGTCAGAGATAGAAATAGAGCACTGTAATCCCAGTGCCCGTGGCCTCCCTCCTGCCTGTGTCTGCCCGAAATAGCCAGAAAGCACATCTGCACCCTGTGCAGCAGCTGCTGCCCTCTCCTTCCCAAGGAGAATTAACAAAGATGCCAGAGTCCTTACTCACGTGAGTCATCTTGCCATAGTAGGGATAATACATGAGATCAAACGTCCCGTTTCCAGGGTAGAAATCCACCGACCTGAGATCGCTCTCATTGCCTTTCTGGGATTGGGAAAAAAAAAAAAGGGTACGCAGATAGCATGTGGGACACAATTCCCTTCAGAGCAAGGTGAAGGAGCTTTATTACAGACATCTCTTGCAAATCCACGTCAGGGCTTGGCTGCCTCTGCTGCTGGACACAGCCTGTTTGCTGGGCCAGCCAGCTGTGGCTGCAGCGAGCCAGAGCCTATCGGGGCTATGAAGGCACAGGCAAAGGTTACAGAATTTGCTGCCCGTCAGCCCCTCTCTGCACTTGCCTACTGCTTTATTGCTCTCTAAGGGTATGACCCAGCCGCTGCCCGGGCAGTGGGAGCCCTTCCTTCCACTATTGCTGTTGGCTTGCAGGGTGCTCCCCAGGACCGAGGGTCCTGTGGAGCAGGTGGGGATGGACATGAGCAGCTCCTGCCTCTTGCCCCCCAGCTCCAGGCTTTTGCTGGCACCCCGGCACCCAGCCTGCCCTCAAGGGCTGAGCAGAGCACTGCCGGTGAGGCTAGCAGGAGCTGGCAGCGCTCGGAGGGTGAGGGACGGGGTGGGAAGAAGGAGACTGGTGGTCTCTGCCATTCTCAGCAGATCAGCCCCCACTTGCACCCACAGGCATCACCAGTGCTGGGTCCTGTGGGTGTTTGTGGCGGAAATGAGGAAAGATATTGTTGGGGTCCATCAGAGGGAGACATTTGGCCTTCTACACACCATGCTGCTGAGCATGAACGAAAGCAGTACCTGCACTTTGCAGTCCACACTCACAGGGACCCCAGCTCCAGGGCGGTAGCCTATGATCTGCAAAAAAAAGAGACATCCATGCATGTATGAAATGCAGTGCCAAGCGTGTGCCGCCTCCCTTCTCCAGGGCTTAAGCTCTTCTATGTGCCAGTCTCATTGCTGAGGACAGGAGTTATGTGCCCCTGGAAGCAGTGTCTGCCCCCCCTTGCAGTGCAGCTCGCCCGTGCCCGAGTGCCGGATCAGAGCCTGAGAGCGGAGGGAGAGCAGAGCATCCAGAGAGCCCAGACTCCCTGGAGCAGTACAGCCACCTCCCCACACAGCTCACACACACACCACATTTATTTTGCCAGCACCATACGCTGAGCCACCATGCTATTTGAAGATTTCAAATAAACTCAATTCTATGAAAATTCCCATTATAAAGAAAGTGGGGTCTGGGATATAAAGCTCGGTTTGTCCCACACAGGCACCTGGCACAAGACCCTCCAAGCACTCAGGCCTCAGCAAATTAAATTGAGCAAGGAGGTTTTTTTTGTTTCTTTTTATGTTTCCTAGCAGGTATGAGCCAACAGGTTTTGGGATTCTAGTTCCCTTTTTCCATGGGCCTGAGAAATAGACGAGTTTCAGTCCCTGCATGGTCTTACTCTGTCACACTGGGATGCACTGAAAGAAAGAATTAAGAGAAGGGGCTTTCTCTGTACCCTGTTCATCTTCAGCAGGACGCAGGGCTGGCCTCTAGAGTAGCCAAAGGTCGGGTCCTCAATGCCAGAGCAGTTCTGCAGCAGTGAGCGCTTGAACTGGCAGGCCTTCTTCTCCTCGCTTTCATTGCCCCCTTGGATGAAGTACTGTCCTGAGACACACTCAATATTCTTCTCCTCTTGAACTTTGTCATCGTAAGCTGGTGGGGACCAAGAGACTCGTTAATGTTTCTCGAGACCTGCACAGACCCATGCACTCAGAGTCAAGGGAGTTAGAAACTCCCACTGGGAAAGGCAAGTGTCCCTCCTACAGAAGCTCCCGTGACCACCTCATGAGCCTCCCTTTCTAGAATGGAGGTTTGTGAGATGCCAAGAGCTGGTCTGCACCTCAGAAGGAGACCCCTCCACTGTGTGCATGGACACTACTTGCTGACGTGGCTCCTGGGGTGTCTAAGAGCTTACCTGCTAGGAAGTGGTGCATGCTGTCCACGTAGGGTTGCCACGTGTTGGGCTGAGAGACATTGAAGGCAATGGTGAACCCATTCAAGTACGGTCTGATCATTACTCCTGGAGAAGGAAACAGCTTCTGTTAGAGCAGATGTGGGTGGACTAGCCACAGGCTTGGAGCTGGCCACAGGCACGATAGCACACAAAATCACAGAATCACAGAATCACCATGGTTGGAAGGGACCTCTGAGATCAACGAGTCCAACCACAAAAACAAAACAAAACAAAAACCAAAAAACAAAAAAACACACACCACAAAAACCACAACACCCCAGCACATCACACTCACCCACAAACCAATAAACTTGGGCACTAGAGCATGCCCTGAAGAGCCATGTCTACAC
>JAOXNO010000063.1:10224896-10264010 GCA_028565335.1 Limnodromus scolopaceus | reverse complement strand
GGGGGGGGTGGGGGCGGGGGGGGGGGGGGGGGCGGGGGCCGCGCGGCCATTTTGGGCAGTGGGGCTCCGGGGGTGTCTCCCGGAACGGACCGGCCAGGACCGGCCCCCCGGCCCCGGACGAACGCCCGCCGCCTCCCCCGGGCCCCGCTCCCCTGCCCGTTCAGGCGCGGTGTCAGCCGCCGGAGGACGGTCTCTTGCCCCCCGCCTCCCCGCACCGGGGCTGCGGCGGAGACCCCCGTGGGGCGGCCCGCTGCCTGGGCGGAGGAGGAGGAGGAGGAGGAGGCGGCCGCCGGCTCCCTCCCGCAGCCCCCCGGGTCGCGCAGCATCCTTGGGAGCGGGGCCGGAGAGCAGCGCTCCTGCACCTCCCTAATTAGGTCAGAGGATCCCGCACACCGCTCCGCGCCGGCTGCTAATTGCGATCTCCCCACCCATCCAAGCAGGAGATGAGGCCCCCAGACGCCTGCAGACCCCCTCCTGCGGGGCTGCCAGCGGGGCCCGTAATTAGAGTGCGGGTTGCGTCACGCTCACGCTTTTTTAGCAGAGAAGCGGAGCAAAAGGAGCAGGGCTGGGAGGGAGAACGGCTCGGTGCCGTTTGCCCCCCGTTCTCCTCGGGTAAAAGTTAAAGCTGGCTGCCTTGGACTGTTTGCGCTTATTCTTCGCTTGTCGCTTTCCCCCCAAAAAAAAGAACAAGATGGAGAAGTTGGTGCTGGTTCTGTGCCATCTTGCCTGTTTTCTTCTGATTATCAGGAAAAAAACCCACTTAAGTAAATCAGGAGGAGTACAAAGATAGGCATTATTGCAAACTTTTAAAGTAATCTGGAAAAACCTGCTATAACCTGGGTTTTAGAGTAGGCCTATATACGATGACTGTAATAAGAGGATGTTTTGGAGGTTTAAAATAAAAATGGTCCTTCTGAAGCCTGTCCACATTCTGAGTGCCATTTTAGGAAAAGAAATAGCCAGAATATACACAGCGTTAATTTCGTTACATCTTCCTCACAGAGTTTCAAACCACCTTGTATACTCACATTGAGGTAAGCACGGCAAGTTGTGGGGTATTTAATTTGGGTAAATCACAGAGAAAAAGCTGTTACTGTCTCTTAAAAGCAGAGATAGCAGAGCTGTCGTAGCTCTGCTCCGTGTGTAGAGCTGTACCAAACCCAGTAGCAAAGAGGAAAACGATCTAATGGGGAGTACTTTCAGCAAAAATTAATGATGAGAGAGGGTTTTGCCAGGGCAGCCCTTCAGCAGCCAGCAGTGAAGATACTGAGTACGAGTCCATGTATGCTGAAGCAGCTGCAGGCAGCCTTACAGAAGTACAAAACCACTTTCTCAATATTCAACGTAGCAAAACGTGTTTTCAGAGCAAGAAGAAATGGAATCAGTGTCCCAGTACAGAGCTGAAGTGGAGGTAATCACATTAGCTCTTCAACATCGCATCTCTCTCCAATATCAAGTTGAAGGATTGTGGTTGGTTTGTTGGTTTTGTCAGGACGTGGAATAAAAGCATTTTGGGTTTTTTTGTTGCGGTAGTGTTTTGGTTTTGGAGTGTGGGTTTTTTTGGGTTTTGGTGGGTTTTTTTAAATCTTATGAAGAATATTGAAAATATTTCAGAAATTTTCCAGTTGGAAACCTTTTATTTCACTTTGGTATTGCATGTTGGGGTGTGCCAGTTGTGAGCTGGGAAACAATGTGGAAACCTAAGAGTGGAAAACATGGTGGTTCTGAAACAAGCTCAGAATCCATGAACAGTGTTTCGAGCTGCTTCTTTTAGAGTATTTTTCTGCAGAAATGCTATTACAAAATACTCTGGGTTTGAGGGAAATATCGCATTTTGCAGGTTTTTTCACTGTAACTTTTTGAAGCCTCTCTGACGGAAATGCAGGAATTCCAGCTCATGTGTGTAAACACTGTGCTCGTGTACCCACGACGCTCGCTCAAGCGTACTCTGAGGGTGGTTTTGCACGGCACACAAACATCTGCGCACCCACACAGCCTAACCATAAAGAGTTTAAGCTGTGTAAGGAGCATATGGCTGGTTTTACTTATCTTCAGCTCATTTGCCAGCCAAACTCTAGCAGTAATCATAAGTTTGGTAATCATCTACCATGTGCATAAGCAAGACAGGTTCATTCTTTCTCTCCTTTCAGAACTAATCTATGTAAGAAGTAGCAATATTTTCTCCAGTTTCTAAAGTTTTGTTCAGCTAAACCTTTGGTCCTGGTACTTTGGAACTTTCAGACATTTATATCTGCATTTACGTCTGCATTTAAACTTGCATTTAAATAATCGCATTGGAACTGGAGCATGGCACAAGCTATAGTATTTGGGAGGCAATACATGTGGAATGGCCTAACATCTTGATGAATTTTGAATGCTTTAGAAGTCTAGATTTAATATTATTAGCTTATTTGGCAGATTTAGGAGAATAAAAAGAATAACCCTAAATGCAACCTGCAACAAACAGTTGGGCACCTTTATCTCCATCCTGCAAAAAAAATGGCATGAAAAACTAAGGATCACAGATAAAATATCCATCCCGGATCTTAGGGTTCTCTAGCAGTTATTTAACTTTATTTTCTATGACATTAGTAACTGTCTAGCTTTCATTCCAGCTAAGGGCTAACTAGTTTTCAGGCTCCTTACTCTTAGACCCAGTGATGTTCCAGCAGTGCAGTCACAGCTGTGCTCCAGGACATGAGTAGAAGGTTTTTGGGTGGGGAGCTTTCCTTCCAGAGACACTGGTTATTCAGAAAGGATGCGGCTGTTCTTTATAAACTTCTGTTGCCTTTCATCTCCTTGTGTTGGGCTTTTAAAGCCCAAGTTTAAGACTTGTCTGTGACTTCAAGGTCATCTGGTTGGAGTCAGTGAAATGATCCAGCCCTGTGGCAGCCCTGCCAGCCCAGAGCATGGCAAGGGACCTCTCCTGCCAGCAGCACGGATGATGGGTCTGGTTGGGGTGGGTGTGGAGGAGCAGAAGGAGCTGCTGCACTTTTCCCTGGGGAGAACTGTCCCTATGGAAGAAGGGAGATAGTTCGTACCAGTGTGTGTCCATATGGCTGCATTGGTATGGCTGTGAGGGTGAAGAGATCTCTCTAGCTGTGCTGCAAATACACGCAGACCCTACAGAAGGGCCTGTGGGCACTGGGGGCATACATCTTCAAGACAGAGAGCTGCCCAGCAAGGCCTGGTGTGGTCCTCTCTCTGGAGAATTTGGACAAGGAAGTTGTGCTTGACATGGCTGAGTCTTTCCTTCTGGCCTGTCTGCAGGTGTTCTATCTCGCCATGTACAGGCAGTCAGGGAGCCCCTGAACCCCTCAGATGGGGGTTCCCAACATGGTTTGTTTTAGGGAATATGCTCAGTGATGGTGGAAGCAACTGCTTGTTCTTAGGACACTCTGAGAAGTACTAGTAGCATGAACATCACTTGGGAGCCTCTGAGGTGGGAAATACCTTTGCCTGCTCCTGGGGTGTGTTGGAGAGCCCCAGACTGTGGGGATGGGATTCAGGGTGGCCCCAGCAGCCCACAGGGAGCATGGCAGGGGACTGTTAGAATCCCTTGTCCTACCAGCTGCTCTCACGGCTGCTGGGATATGTCTACATAATGTATGAACTATAATCAAAAGGATTGTTCCACAAAGTGATGTAAAGATGGCAGAGCACACGCTGAACAAGCATGCCTAAAGATGTTGCTGAGCGTAACGTCGCAGCCAGCTTCCCTCTTGGCTGATGGAATCACTATTTTATATTTATGTTCATTTGGGAGATCTATAAATATATAAAAAACCCAACCCCGTAATCAGGCAGCTGAGTTTTACTAATCCAGAAATTCATTAGTCAAGCATCTAAAAATACCTAGTCCTTGCTGAAAGTAGAGGATGATACTACAGGAGGAGAAATGGCTGTTACCGGTGATGTCTCATTTACATGAAAAATTGTTGATGCCTTATGATATGATTACAGCCAAGATTTTCCCTGCTCAAAACAACGTGTGGTTATTTAGCTTGATGTAAGTAGACAGATCAGAAAATATATACATGCCTAATGGTAACATTTCTTATTACCTTAATTGCCCCAGGCCAGAGGGATTGGGAGGCTCTGATGTATCCAAATGGGCTTTGCAAGGTTGCAGTTCTTAAGACTTTCTTCATCTACGTCAGAGCAATGACAAGTAAATATGAATTCAGATGCCCTAGTAACACTTGATAAAGCATGTTAGTGAAGGTGAAAAGTGACAGCCAAACCCAAAAATATTCTCAAGTCAAAAGAAAGAAAATTCACCACAATGTGGTTGGCGGTGGGAGGAGAAATTTGCGGTACCGTGACTGTCCCCAGATGGAATCAGCAAATTCTGTTGTGTATGTGTGTTTTTAGGGTCGTTCAATAGAAGAAAAAGAAATTCCCTCTACGTAACTGTGACTCTCCTCATTGTGTCAGTATTAATTCTAACGGTGGGCCTAGCCGCTACAACAAGAACCCAAAATGTGACTGTTGGAGGTTATTACCCAGGGGTTATTGTAAGTATAGAACTCCTAGGTAGGTCTAGAAAACTTATTGCCTACAAAGTCCCTTGTGATGCTGCAAATGTTATAAAGGGTGATCTTGTCCTGAATATTATGCTCGGCTACTTCATTGCCATTTGATTTATTTTATTTATTATTGTTATTATTTTGCACCTGCTGCTCATTCCCATGCAAAAATCCCATCCAAGTGGCAGCTTCCTCTGCGCTTAGGTAATAACATGCTTTTGAGACAGATAAATAGGTCTCATGTCAGTCAAAGCAACCTGAGAACTTCTTTGTTTGCATACATCACATTAACCCCAGGCAGAAGTAAGGCAAGGAAGGTCTATGGGTGCCAAGAACAGTTGAGAGACCAGGTCTTGAAACCCATGAACTCGTGGTTGTAAAGTTCACTTGCAGAAGTGTTCTAACGATTCAGAGTCCCTGAATGCGGAGAAGCACGTGAGCGATAGCTGTGGCAGGTTGCCAGGGGAGCTTGCACGTCAAAGCAGCTAGAACATCCATTTCTTCTTTTTTGTTATCAACAGATGAAAATGGGAAAGGACAATCTTGTAGCTTCAAATGACTCAATTTAGAGAGGACCACTGGTGCCCAGCCTTCTTGCCAGTAGAGGTATAACCTCCTGCAGAAGCATAAGGGGCAAGTACATCGTGCCCCTCCCAGCAGGAGCAGAGGTCTAACATGAGCTGGAAAGCAAGTCCTGGTCTGTTCCTGCACGTGTCTGAGGCATGGTCAAAAAGAAGCACAGAAAGGACTGAGCTGCAGACAAATTAGGTGTCTCAGCGGGTTGAGTGTAGCTGCAGCCCCCAGCAAGAGGCTCTTGGTGTAACACCTGTGGAGTGCTCTGCATTTAGTTTTGGAGCCTCAAAGCTGGAGGCTTAAAGCCAGCCCAGATAACTAGGTGGGGACTTGTTCTTGCCTTATTGCGGCTTGATTTATTTGTCACACATTGCTGGTCTCAGGGAGGTTTGTACTTCTCCATGGAGAAGGTCTTCTAAGACTGAAGAAAGCCCTTATGCAGCTGTTAGTGTGGAACGTTGTTACAGACTGTGGTGGGCCTCTGGTTTAGGATTGGTTTTCTGGCTTGTCCCAGGAACTCCTGCATTTAGGCCTGATCTTTTTTAAAGAGAAGTATAGAAGGAAGGTGTTGAGAAAGGTGACAGGCTGGCTTCAAACTCTCCACGCTTAGCCCACGCTCTGTCAGCTTGAGATGAACCTCGTGCTTCAGAGCAGGTCCTGCAGACTGATGCAGATGGGTAGAGCATGTTGTTCACGTCCTCTTGACATCTCCTGTGCTATTTATGCTCCTGGAACGTCAGCATCGCTTATGCTTTTGTTAGACTCAGTCTACTCAAAGAATTAATGAATTCCTGGACTTGGGAAGGGTGTTGAGTTACTTTATTCAGAGGCACCCTGACAGTTTGTGTTTGTCACCGAATTCCCCCTCTCGGTTAGTTCATTAACCTGCTGTGTGGAAATGTGTGACAATGTCGCCTGTCTCCCTGCACAGGAAAACATTTCAGTGTGAGGCTGGATGCTTCAGCAGGTGCTTAAAATAGCTGATGTTTTGTAACAAGCTGGGATTTCTCCCTTTACCATGGAAAAAGGGCTTGCTGTGGCGCATGAGTATTCAGTGAACTCTCCCCAGGCAGGTGGTTTCCACAGCCCTGAAGAAACAGGTCCTTGCAGGTCTTGCCATCCAGAACTTCACATGAATGTTAGGCCTGTGTGCATCTCCATCAGGGGTTTCTGTGCACCGTTAGTGGTGCACCACCATTAGTCATACCCCAAATACCCTGCATTGGTAAGGAAAAGATAGAGCAAAAGTAGTTTCTTTGTGTGGTTGGTGAACCAGATCCATGGATCCATCTCATGGCACATTGGATGTCTCATCGCTGCCATGCCTAATGGACCGTTCTTTCCTCCTTTGACTTGTGTGTCTTGGGCAAACACCTCTTGTGCAAGGAGGAAACATGGAAAGAAATGGCTGTCTGATCTTTCCAGGCCTCTGCTTTCGAGGAAGGATGAAAGTGAGCACTGGAGACCTTCCACGCATCAGTGGGATTTTGTTTGCGTGGGTTTTTTGGGGGTTTGGTTTATTTTTTTTTCCCAAACAGTGCAGTTCCTCATTGACACAACTGGACGAGCTGAAGCAGAGGGTGCAATCACATGTCCTACAGTCAGGCTGCCTTCACCCTCCTCCATGACCACCGACACCTTCTCGACTATATCTGTGAACACGCCAGCTCTGCCCCCATGGGAAATATCCTCACCCATGCCCAGATGACTGCTCTGGGCCTGGGAAGCCCACAGGGTAACAGGGATGCTCAGCAGACAAGAGTAACAATTGGGTGCAGAGAGCAAGCACCCTTGTGGCAGTGAGGCTTTGTGACATACATGTGTTGTCTCCAAGTTATACCAGCTTCTGGTGTAACTGTGTAAACATCATCTGTGTAACTGGATGACCTTTCTTAAACTTTGACTGGCAAACCTCTTCTGTAACTGTTCCTTCCCAAGTGTGTTGGCCTGGGGCTTTAGTGTGGAAAAGCATGTTCATGTTGTGTCCAACCCTCCTTTTAGACAGGTGTCCCAGCAGATCATATCCACCAGCAAATAAGTGATGCAATCAATACAGATTGTTAAGATCTCTTTGTCCCATCCTTAGAAGAATGACTGGTTTTCCCATTAATGCAATGACAATTCTTATTAATTGATGAGAATCCACTGATTTATTTGGTCTTCAAACGTTGGATGTACAGACTTGCTCTAATTTCTTCTTTTGGAATTATCTTAAATTGTCTTAAGATTTCACCTTTTGGATTGAGGCTGTTCTGAAGCACCACGTGAACGTTTCTTTTAAATATGTTTGACCAAGCTCAAAGGGGCACAAAACATTTTTCTTGAGCATTTGCCTTAGGGATGTGTCGCCACATAATTTCCTTGCTGCTAAACACCATTATATGAAAAGAAAGTCTGGATCCATGTCACTCTTAATGCCTGGATCTGCCAGGTTTTAGGCTTGGAATTGAGCTGTAAAACTCCTGTTGTTTGGGGAAAGTGGGGGTTGTTGCTTGCCCAAGCTGAGCGAAATAATAAGCCCAGAAGCACCAGCAGATCAGTGTGGGGCAGTTCAGCAGCGCCACTGGCTCTCTGCCCTGCCTGCCTGCTGCCCCAGTGTTAAGCAGCACCTGGCTTCATTGCTGTGCTTCCCACCATGGTAGTTTGTCCCTGATGCGGGGGACAATGGTCTCCGAGAGCTCAGAGTGCAAGGCCAGGAGCCAGGAAGCAGCAGCCTCATCGGCTGCTTTGCTTTAATCCCTGCTGTTTGAGCCGGCAGCCCTTGCTGCCCAAGGCACTGCACCAAATGTTACTGGGCTTAAGCAGAGCAGGGGAAGAGTTAAGCCCAATTTCTCATCACATTTGTGTCTGCTAATCTCTGCATGTGCCACTGTTTGTTCATATCGGATTTATTAAACCTTTGTTTTCTCTTCCTGGATCTTAAAATATCGATTCCAGGTTAGTTGACTCATTCTTGAATCACTGCAGCTTGTCTTGTGCCTTATTCTGCTTCCTGAGGAGTTAGCCAGTTATTTGGCATTCTGACCTGGATCTTCACTGCCCCTTAGCCTGTTGACTGGACTTGTACCTGCTTAATATGAGCAGTCCAACCGTAGGACTCTTCCGGCATTTCTTATTTTGCCGACCCATAGAGGTGGAGTTGGATATGCTCTACACCGGTCAGAGACCTTTCTTGGTGTGACACAGAAGTACTTCTGCATCTCCTCCTGTAGTCCATGGCTCCTGGTTGAAGTCCCTGTTTCTGACCTGGCTGAGGTGTGCTCTGTCCTAAAAACTTCTATTTAGTGTAGCTAAATAGCTTAAGGCTATGGAGAAAGGAGGTGGGAAATTGCACTCCTGGTCGACTTCACTGACCTGAAATAAGAACACTGTTGTCATTTAAGGCAGCAAGAAAAGATGCTTTTGCCGGAGTAGCTTATTCTGTTGGCTGGGATGGCGTGAGTTCTTCTGGTAGAAGACCCGGGTTGATGCATCCTCACCCCTGGAAATGAGGGAGGAATAGAAGATGGCAGAAAACTCCTAAATCTTCCCAAGTATAATTCTCCCTTATTTCATACTTCACATCAAGAAACTCTCGGAGTTGAAAACTTAGGTGGTTGCTCACACCCTTGGTGAGATCCCAAAAGACTGGTTCTGCAGATGCTAGTGATGTGGTCCTCCTAGGTTTGCATCTGGAGGCTCCTGAGTGTTTGTAGGGTTGTTTCAAGACAGCAATGTATATTCTCATCCACCAGCCATTTCTCAGCATCACTGGGGAGGGGCTGGAATTCAGACCTCATCCTTTTGGTTTCCACACATGCTTTTAGTGTCATATAAGGGATACGCTTGATAGTTCCTGCTAGTGAGAGACTCCATTGATTCCTTGCTGAAGGAAGAGTGCTCACACATCTGCAGTATGTTCTTTTGCTGCTTCTGGATTTTATTATGTTCTGTCTGTATGTAAAACGTGTTGGATATTGTCCTGATCTAAATGCTAACCATATGTTGTTTTTCAGCTTGGTTTTGGGTCCTTTCTTGGAATAATTGGATCAAACTTGATAGAAAACAAAAGGCAAATGGTAAGTTCATTATAAAAACTTTTTTAAAAGAATGACAGTAACTCAAATTTTGTATGTAAAGAGTATTATTGCTTTTCCTACTCTTACAGGGTAGTGTTACATACCTCTTGAGAACTAGAGATGATTTCTGGCAGCCCAGGAGAACAAGGCTGTTAAACCCTGATATTTTTAAATTAAAGAAAACAAAATGCTCAAGGAAGCACAAAGTGACTCTCCACAGTCTCATTGAACTCAGTGGGATTTGTTTTAAAGAGCTTGAAATTGAGTGTTTGGAGTTTTCAGGATAGTCAGTGCTTCATGGTCTATTCTAAGCAAAGGATAGAGCGGTGTAACAGCCAGCCCGGAGACTGGAGGTGAAAGCCCACAGAGGGCCCAGCACAACGTCCTTCCTGAGGACAGGGTGTTCGGTGCTCTCTGCTCTAGATACATCCAGAGAAAAAGTCACTTGAGATATCAACATGACGAAAAGCATGAAGCCTAGTGTAATTTACAGGCAACTGCCTCCTCCAGTGTTGCTGACTAATATGCACGTTGCTGGTCCTTGTTTCCAAACATCTCTTCAGGTAGGAAGGAAAACCAAGAAACTTTTGCATGCTGTAAAGCAGCAGCTGGGGACCTGAGAAGCACAGAAGACACTGGCTAAGCCACATGTGTGGACCACAGCACTCTCTGGTTCCCTCCTTGCACTGCAAGGAAGCTTTTGTGTGCTGGGACTGGGCAGTCACTGCCTGGGCAGGTCTCTGCTGTCCCATCCCATGGGAGCAACACTCAGAAGAGAGCAGGTGGGCAGTGAACATGCAGATAGCACAAACCCGATGAGGCCAGCGCTGCTGATACGATACGATCACAACTGAGCTTGTGCTGGGAGTAGGAGAGGGTCTCTCGGCGCAGTGGGCGCAGAGCTAGACCAGATTACCCCTTTGGCAAGCACAGGAGACTTGTGTGGACTTGACTGGGTCTCTAATGGCCCCTAAACGTGTCTTGCAGATGCTATTTAACAACACCCTCATCTTCCTCCCTGTGACTTGAAGGCAGGGGTTGTAGTGCTTGGAGGGTGTCAGTAACAGGGCTTAGGGTGGGGGGAAGTCTTTTGGGAGAATTTAGCAAAAGGGGTGGATAGAAAGAGATCAGAAGACAATGCGGTCCAGGCAGGCTATCGAGCTCAATCTTTCCTAGCCTGTTTGCTCTGCTTGCCTCATGTGGCTGGCTTAGAGGTAGCGTGTGGGGAGGTACAGTCAAGCCCATGGAGTGCCCTGAGGGCATGCCTGCCTCTGCGCGGCTCTCCTCCAGTGCCTGCAGTCCCCCTCCTTGGTGGTTGCCCCATGCTTTGGCAGCAAGACCCCTCCAACCTTTCTCAGATGAGGCTGCACAGGGCCAAGGGGTGACCGTGCTGGCCCTGCAGCCTGTCCCACTAGCCCAGTGCTGCTGCCTGATTTTGTGAGGCTGGAGCTGCCTTTGTGTGGGGGCTCAGGGATCAGATTAGCAGGGTGTGCTGCTGGCCAAGGCTAAGGCACGTTGCTCCAAGCTGCAGAGGGAGTTGTGAGAAATTCCTGTTTGTCCTAATCCAGAGGCTGGGCTGCCGTGTCCGCTGCTTTGCCAATGGCATGTTCCCTGCAGAGCAGGAGGGAGAGGGTGAGGCAGGCCCTGTAGGAGAGGAAAACTGCCTTTCCCACAGTCAGAGAAGGTGCAGGGCAGGTGGGTTTTCCAGTGGATATTTTTTGTTGTTTTCACCCTGGCTCTGCAAGAGCAGCATGTCCTGTCCTTTCTGTCCTAGCAGGGTTTCCAAGCCTCTTGCTCATCGTGTATTACCAGCGTGTCAGGGTCTGATTGAGCAATGGCCGTGTTATGACAGTCCTCCCTTCTTCACAGAAGTGCCCATGAGTGACAGTGTGGCTCTGACTTGATTTATTTGTTTATTCTGAAGAGCTCTGGGTAGCCCATGTTTATTCTTTTCATCTCTTTATCATTTTGTGTCCTAAAAAACACACATGACCCAGCTTTGCAGGGATTGCATCACTGCTGCCTCGACTGGCAGCTAGTGTGTCTCTGCTCTGACCACAGAGAGGACACACAGTAGCTGTCACTTATCGTCCCCATGCTTTAGTAACATCTCCTTCTTGCCCAGGAGCACTTTACTGAGGCAGCTTTGTCCATTATATGTTTCCATAATATCACTGGCAGTGCAGGATTATTTTTTTTTTAATCTTCTGTGAGCTTCCCCAGTGTCCTAGTTTGCTAAAACGCAGGCTTGGTGTGCTCGTTACGCAGTTGCTCCTCAGTGATGGCAAGAAGAGCTAAAAGCGATTTCTACTGCTGTGTTGTTGTGCATGTTTCTGCCCATAAGCTGGCTGGAGAGCCTGGGGAGTCGAGCGAGCCGGCGTGGCTGACGGGGAGAGCTAATCTGAAACAGCTCTCCACTTCTCTCCTGCCTACAGGAATAGACGCCTCTTGTTTTTCCCACCCAAGGCTATTGGCTTTCATGCCGTGTGTCTGCATGTCCCACACGTCAGAGTAAGGGAGAACTTTGGTGTCCCCAGGGAGGCCCAGCTGCCCACCAGCATTGCCAGCAGCTCTGACTTACACCCCAGCCGCCCGCTCAGCAGTTTTCAAGTGAGGAGTCAGCGTTTTACGTGCCTTTGTGACAGTCCGTGCAGTGGAAAAGTAATAACCAACAGCTTCACAGCCCATGTGTCACTGGACCATGGCCTAAAGAGAACCTCAGCCCGTGACACTCCTGCTTTGTGGTTCTTCGTTGTCTGAACCCAGTTTGTCTTTTCTTGTCCAAATGTTACTCAGTGTGGCTGACTTCAGCAGGCGTTAGATGAGCAAAGATCAATCCCTAATATTACACGGCCCTTGAGAGGGACTTCTGCTTGCTGCAGTAAGTCTTGTCAACCTCAGATCAAAAATCTTGTTGGCAAATCATAAGACTGGCTGAAAACCATGGGATTTTTAAAATGAACTTGTATGTTTTTATTTGCTGTTTGATTTTCCTTATCATAAATTCTCAGTGTTTGGTTTTTCAGGCTTTTCTTTCTCCAGCTGAGAGAGAGGAAACTGTGTGCAAATAAAGTGAGCAAACCCATTTCTAACACCAGATCCTTATATCCTAGTAGGGCTGTTATGAAAGTATCATCATTAACCTTCTGTTATTTTAAATAACCATATTAGCAGCTCCTATCTGCAAGCAGGGGCAACTGATAAACACCATAATTGTGTATATTTGGTGTTTGGCTCACTTCCCATCTCCAGGGGTCATGCTATTTAGGGAGACTATCCTTTTTGTGTATGTATGAAACAAAATACAGAGAAAAACTAAACTTGCTACAAAATAACCTAAGCCATAAAACCCATTTCTTCCACCGGGAACATAAGAAGCTGTGCTTTCTCCCCTCGTGTGGTTTCGCTGGTTGTGGTAATGAAACAGCGTGACTGCTGCAGTGGGTGGTGCAAGCTGTGACCCAGATGTGGAGATGGTGTGGGTCTGAGTGGGGGCGAAATGCTGGTGTTTACACCTGACAGAAACAGGGTCCCAGCGTAGGACCTGATCCTGGAAAACTTGTTACCTGCTGCCATCTGCAAGTACTTTGCGGCACAGCATCTAATATTCCAGCAACAGCTTGTTACTTGTGACCGTGACTTGTTTGTGTGGTCACTGGGCTACTTTCACAGTCTGCTCTATCTACTGCTGCAGTTTTTATTTGCGGTAGGACAGTGTATGTCTTGAGTACTTGCCTAATCTAGAAAACCATTTTATTTTATCTTGTTTTGAAGCTAACTGGAGTAAGCAATTGTACAGGGACCATTTCCACTGTCCCAAGTGAGCCCTCCTGCATCTCCACTCATTGCTCAAGCTGACCTGGTCTGCACGTGCATGTTTCTGGAGGAAGGTCTGTTTTCACTGAGAGAGGTTTAGGTAAAAACAGTGTGATTAACCTAAAAATCCTGAGATACTTTAGAAATACATATAGGATCCTTCTGGCTTGTGTTTGCCAAAGGGTTTGGGTTGTCTTTCTGAGAACTGAACCCTTGTGCGGTGGCAGAAACCAAGGTTTTCGAGCAAACTTAGCACTTGCAGCTTTAAAACAAGCATCCCCGTGCTAGGAGGCCTGAGATAGCTGTGAGTCCTTGCCAAGCTAACTGTTATCTTTGTATTTGTACTATTGGTGATTTTTATTTTTGCTCCAAGCTCCCAAGGAGCAGAGTCACATTTGTACTTGTAGAGAAGCAGTTTTTAACAGCTGCCAGCGACTGACACTTAAAGGCTGTGATCACTGGACTGGAAAAGCACCAGGGAAAAACCCACTAAAGCTTTCAGTCCTTTAAATGGAAATACTGATGTTCCCCAAGCTACATCTTTGTGAACCTGTCTGTTTGAATGCTGCACTTGCCCTCCCTCCATAGCCATGTTGGTATCCCCCATGTGCTTTAGTGGGGGGGATTAGGATCAGTGTTGGGAGCTCTGTGTGTGATGAGCTGGTCTGGAGCCCACTGGCAGTGGCTGAGCTGCTGTTCAGGAGCAAGGAGAGGGGTCTTGTTGGCACTTGTGCGTGGTTCCCCCAGCTAAGCACTGGCACTTTAGGCAGAGGTGGTGTTTAAAATGGTGTAGTGGGGGCAGAGACTGTTTGTCATAGCTGGGTTGGGGTGTGAGTATTTCTCATTTACGTTCTGAATGCTTGTGCTCTAATTTTAAGAATGGGCAGGATGGGGCCAGTGGAAGAGCATCAGACCTGTCTGACTTGCCTCCTGGAGCTGAAGGTGGAGATCTCTCTCCTTGCAGCTCTCCCAAGCTAGGAGGAGGCCCCATGGGCTGTGCTCGCTGCAGGCCAGCACCGAGGAGCCCAGCCAGGCTGCTGTGAGGGTGTACAACAGCCATGGCGTAGGCTGGTCACCTGTCTTCTGGTCTCATGGCTTTGTTCTTATGCCTGCATGAAAACGTTGTTCCCTGAAGGCGCAGTCCCACCAGAGAAGTTTGCACACAGCAGCCTCCTGTGCCCTCAAAGCCTGGGATGTGTTCACAGGAGCCGTTCCCCACAGCGCTGCAGGGTGGGGAGAGAAGAACACCCCTCCTTTCTCACCAGGGAAGAGTTAAGGACAGCAGCAGCCAGAAGAGGAGGTGTATCCTCAGCCTAAGTTTAGCACTTTGGAGTCATGGAAAAACTTGCATTACAACATCGAGTCCCCAGAGAACGAGTCTGGCACAACTCTGCTCCTCCTGCCACCATGCAGGACCAGACGCTCTCCTCTGAGATGCACATCCCATTGCCTTCAATGAGACCAGTCTGTGCCGCCTGGGCAAACATTTGGGTCATTGATTGCTTGAGGGCTTATTGACTGTGGTTTACGTATCCTTCTGGAGAGGGCACAAAACGCTTGATTGTGGAGAGGCAGATGATACTTCACTTTGTTTTCCTTTCTCAGCTGGTTGCATCGATCGTCTTCATCAGCTTTGGCGTCATTGCTGCGTTCTGCTGTGCCATAGTAGACGGTGTCTTTGCTGCCAGACACATAGTAAGTGCTTCCAGGAAAACACAGGTCCTGCAATGCTTTGACTCTAGGAATACAGGTGATGGTGTCCGTAATCCTGTATCAGGCCACATCAAACCCTGTAAATATGTGTCATGTGATGAATGCTGCTTTAAATTATAAACTTTAGAAAAATGTATCAGTTCAAAAATATTTTTAAATTAGCAGCAAGCCTTAAGATCTTAAAACTTTGCTTTAGGGTTTGGTTTTGTGGGTTTTTTTGTGTATGCTTTATGTGTTTACTGAGTCTCAGAACTGCAAGATGTAATGTTAGCAGAGGTAGATCTTAATGCTGATTGAACCGCGGGATGTTGTGGTCGAATGAAGCCATTTGATACAAAGTTCATTAAAATGTTACAGAATAAACAGGAAGCACTTGCAGTAGGTTCTCAGTTTCCGTTTGATGACTGAAAAAAAATAACAAACTACTGCTGCCATGACCGATCGCTAGTACAGTGGGATGTGCAGGAGCTTCAGTTATTAATATAGACATATATATATATGTCTATATATAGATATTTATAATATAAACAAAGAAACACAATTCCATTTCAACTTTTTAATTGAAATTTATAACTGTGAACATACTTTTGCTTTGCAACTCTGCAGTTTGATGACTCTTTTTTAATTTTTCGCAAAATGGGATTAAAAAGGTTTATTTGCGATCAGAACGGAAAGAAATTTCGGAAGGTCAGAATCACCCATGGAGTGGAAGCTCCCCGTCTCAGGTGGCAAAGCCAGCTCCCCTTTCCCATCCCCAAGTGTCCCAGTGGTGGGAAGGCAACTGGACGGCAGGATCTGCTGGCAGAGCAAAGGGCAGCTCCACTCAGCTGTGTGAGAGGTCTCCGTCTGTCGGGGTGCCACCGACAAGTCTTGGCCATCTCTGAGCCCCCTTGCGAGGGCATGTGAAGCATTGGCTTTAATAAAATCATGGAGCTCCTTTCATTCCTGACCCTGCCAGTGTAGGTCTGAGCCTCATAGACTTGCTGTGGGATTTTTAGCTGCTGACCTCATGGGTCAGGTGATGGCATGAGCTGGCACCTCCTCCTGGCTGGCCCCGGGGATGTCTGCATGTCTGAGGCAGCCGGAGCTGAGCCATTGGGGTGACAAGGGCTCTGGTTTCTGCCTTTTGATGAGCAGACGTGATTTTGGCCTCGCTTCATCCCCTAACAGCCCAAAAATGTCACTGTCTTTCTGGAGACGTGCTCCTGTCACACTAGCACATAGCGTTCCCCCTGTCGCCTGCTGCTGCCCAGCCTTCCCAAGCTTCGGATCAGACGCCCAGAGAGCAAGTCTGGCTGCTTCTGGGAAGGGTTCACTGGTGCAGATACATCCCCAGCGTTTGGCCTGGGGACCAGGCTGCCCCGAAGTGAGATGTTAATGCATGTTTGCAGGCTGAGCCATTGGTAGTCCTCCAGAGCTTTCCCACAAGTCACTCAAGAGCCCAGAAAGACAAATTTTCCAACAATTTAATGAGAAATTGTTATGATTCAGCATAAAGAACCCTTAGAAACACATCAGGCAGCCCTGGGGTGTGTCTGGGGGGATGAGGAATGAATCATTCTGTTCAGGGTGGCTGCCCTCACCCAAACGAGCTCGAATTAAGAGCCTGCTCCTCCCGTGCAACAAATACCTGCCTCCAAGGACCAGGGTTAGACATCACCTGGGGCTCAGGGGGGCTGCCCTAGGTGGGGTGGTTGCAGAACAGCCACAGTATTGAGGAGCTGATGCGAGAGCAGGGTCTCTCTAAAGTCTGGCCCCTTTCCCCACACCAGCTGGCTCATTTTAATTTTGCTGCAATGCTAAGCCTGGTGCTTTTTCGTCGGCAGGATCTGAGGCCACTGTACGCGGGGCGATGTCAGTACTACTCCAAGAGCATGACCCCACCGGAGGTGAGAGCAGGTTCTGCTGTGCTATCTCCATGAAGGAGCTGGCTTTGTGGTGCAGGTGGAAGAACCTGCTGCCAGGCTGCTGCTCCAGTGTCCTGGGGGTCTGCAAAGCGAGGAGGGGGTGGGAGGCTGGGCCTGGGATGAGAGCAAGGTGCCAGTAGGACTCAGAGAGTGAATTCCTCCATATTGTCACATTAGTGAAGGAGCAGGTGGAGAGGAGGAGATGGAGGACAGGAACATGCACCAGTTTCTCTAGATCTTCAGCTGTGCATTCATTACAGGAGCAGGGTATTGTCGTCTCCAAAGAGAAGCCTGTTGGGGACAGGTGTTCCTGCCACATACTGATACCGTGTGTGGGCATCTTTGGCTGTCTTTGCAGTACACTGAGAGTCTCTGAGATTTTCCCAGAAGTTTTCAAGTAGTTTTGAATAACCGCTGTATTCCAAATTAAAACGCCTGCTTGAGATGCAAAGTAAGCGCTGCACAGTGGCATTGGTAGGGTCCATTCTCTTTTCAGCCCAAAGACCGTCCACGTGAATTTGGGTGTTACTGCCCACAGGCAGACAACGAACCGCTATAGTCAGTTATTCATCAATGTGAGAGTCTTGCTCTCGGTTTGTATCATCCCATTGACAGCTCTTTGCTCTGAGTTGCTGTGTGGTGAGGAGCGTTAGTTCAGCAAGGTCATGGCTGCTTGTTAGAGCTGCACAACGCCCTTCCTAGGCAGGCATGTGCTTATCTGTGACTTCCCTGTGGTGAAAGGAAATGCTGGTCTGTTCTAGTATAGTGTGTCTTTATTCCAGTGTAGCTGTGTACTTTGTAGGAGCAGTGCTGCAAAATGAGCACAGAAAAATCAGCCTGGGGCTAATCTGGAGATCAGTGCAAAATCTACATGTAGGGTAGGCCAAATAGCTGCAGAAATCACGTTTGGTGATTGTGTCCTTATGTTCCTCATCCATTTTTTCTGGATTCACACAGGCAATCTGTCACCCACAGCGCCGTGCACCCTGCACTCCGAAAATAAAGACCAACACCTGCTTCTGCTGTGACCTGTACAACTGTGGAAAGTGAGTAAGCTAAAAATACCATTCCCAGCCGTGGGAAGGACGAGGAGTGGTCATGCTGGTTTACAGGTGTCTGAAGGGCCAGGAGCAAAGTGTCGGTTAATGACAGCTGTTGTGGGAATGGATCTTAAGCTGTGGCTGCTAGCCAAAGGACTCCCAGGCAAAATATGATCAATTAGAGGGGTGTGTGAAATACACTAAAGCAGTCCCAGCTATGGGTAAGCATGCTCCAGACCAGCCCGGCTGGAAAAATGAAGAGGGCAGGAGTTTCCATTACTTTCATTCTTGGTGCCTTCCCCAGTTTTCCCTATTGCGCGTCCCTTGTCCTGACACCTTCCTTCTCTGTTGGCACTGCTTGTTCCCTGGGTTTTATTTTGTTTTAGAAGATTGAAGATGTGAAAACTGGGACACTGTTCTTCCTCACCTTGTCATGGTTTCATTCCCCACCCTGCTAACAGGGAGGAGAGTTCACAGGCTGGTGCCACCTGCCTGTTCATAAATCAGCATCCTCTCTGCCCAGTGAATGTCTTTCATGGCCACAAGAGGTTGGAAGATGTGCCAGCACTGTGCAAAGATGGGTCAGAGGGGTGGTTACCAATCGAGAACCACTGCATAGTGATCACACCAGCATTAGATCTGGCTACTGTGCCTAAGCCAACTTAATTTACAGCAAGAGCTGCTCACACCATTTGAAGTGTCAAATGTGTGTCAGCAAGCAATTAATAAATTGATTTTTTTAGTGCTGGCTCTTGCCTAGGGCTGTTTCAGGCGTAGCATTTCTCACAGTACTTAGTTGGGCTGGTCCCCACTTAAATCATTGGCTGTGGTGGAGGAAGATCCAAAACTGCTGTTGGGAGAGGGTGGTTCTGCGTGCTGGGAAGGGTAATCCCTGATCTCTGTAGGACTTTGTTTCTGCAGAAGCCAGTGCAGAGGGACGAAGCTCGCACTTCCCTTTGACAGTTTACAGAACAGGATGCCTTTTTCCTAGCTGAAGAGTGATACACAGAGAAGCAAATGGAATAGAAAAACTTGTAGCTTTTCTTCATTATTTTTTCTTTTTCTCCAGTCAGGCTGGTTCAGGGTCCTGCCTCTGACCCATTTTCCCATCTCTGTTATAAGTTACCATCTCTGTCTTGCTTAGTACCACGCAAGTGTTGTGCGCTGAGGAGGTGCTGGTTCTTTTGGGATCTCAGTAAGAATGGCACGGGCACTCAAGTCCGGTTAGCTCATCTATTGTGTAAAGGATGGAAATGATAGAAAAAGTGACAGCAATCTGGCATCCCTCCTGGTGCTGGGAGCCCCGGCTGTGGCAGCATCAGGGCCCCTTGCCATGGATAAGTACATGCTGTACTTATCTGTACAATGCTGAATGTTCTCAGTGGTACATCAAAGCTTGCTGAGAGCTCTACACTCTCAAACATCTCCATAGGAACAAGCTCTTGCAAACAGTACCTACAGGTCTTATTGTTAAAGGCAGTCATGGTACGTGCTGAGGTTATACAGAGGTCATGCAGGCTAACACAGACTTTTACAACCTGTGGTACACTCTGCCTTGATTCTGCTTGAAATCCCTGTCTCCTTGTTGCAGTGTCTTCTGCAGTGGCCTGATACAACAAGATATGGAAAAAAGGAAAAGAAGAAACCAAAATTGAGTAATAAGAATTGTGAAAGGGGGCAGGTTCCTGCAGGCCTTGTGGAGTCTGCTGGGGAACTGAGCCTGAATCTCCAGCTGCTTGGCTGGAGCTTGTTCTTCCCCATTGAGTTTGTTCTTCCCCATTTCCTCAAAGCTCCTGTGCAGTTTGAGCCTAACCCCATATGTGAGCTGGGAGACACGTCGTTCATAAGACTTTAGTATTATTTGTCCCCGATAAATATGTTTTCTTAAGGGAAACTTGCTGTAGCCCACTACATCTGGTAAGCTACGCCGAAGGCCAGCCTGTTCCCCCAAGCTGCAGTCAGAGAGAAGTCATTACTGAAGAATCCTGCATACAAGACTCCAGGCCACGTGTTGCAGGCGCTGCTCTTCCCTTTCCAAAATAATGACCTAAGTGGGTTCAGCGGAGTTTTCTCCGTCTCTTTTCTGCATGTGGAAAAGCTTAAAAACATGAGCAGAAAGACCTCTCTCTGCCAGAGTCCCAGGGGTCCTGCCAGCCCATGCCATAGCAGAGCTGCAAAGGGCAGGCAGCTGGGGCAGAGCAGCTGAGTTGGACGAGCTTTGTGGCCAACCCCTGCGGTGTCAGGAGGCCAGCTGTGCCCTCTCGTGCCTGTCCTACCCAGCTGCTTGTGTGCCTGTGAGGGGCAGCCAGCCCTGCCCTGGGGGGCAGCTGCCGCTCCTCAGGGCACGGGCTGATTTCCCTGGGTAATTCCAAGACCAGTTTGTCCTTGGGAAGCCTCCAGCATCTCTGTGGGGATTTCAGCTGATAGAAATAAGAGGCAGATCCAGACTCAAGGTCATTTGAGTATTTACAGGACTTGCAGGACTTGTTTGTTTCACAACAGATCAAGCCACCTTCTGCCGTTGCCATGCAGGGAGATGTCAGATGGCCCAAGCATGGGATCTAGTAGGCTTTATCCCCACTTCCTCAGTAGTTAGGTCCAGGCTTGTCATTAAATTGCAGAATGCATTTTACTGTCCAACAGAAGTGCTTAGGGTTTATGACGTGTGGTGCTTTTTTTTATCGTTGTTGTTTTTTTTCTAATCTAGCAGGGTGGAGATTTCTGGAGGCTACTATGAATACATTGACGTCAGCAGCTGCCAGGACATCATCCACCTTTACCACTTGCTTTGGTCAGCAACGATTCTGAACATAGTGGGGCTCTTCCTGGGGATCATTACAGCAGCGATACTTGGAGGCTTCAAAGATATGGTAAGATGGTACCAATTTCTCTGTGCATTAAACGAAACAAATCAGGCAAATTGCCTTTTAAAAATAATCATGAAAGCAGCTATTGGCATGTCAGCGCAAATGATCTATGCATCACTGCCATCAGGCTGGAAAGAAGGTCATGAGGTAACTGTGAGGAGAAAGTGGAAATGATTCACCTTTCTGATGTGGTGTCACCGACTGCACACAACTAGAAAAGACGAACAGAATTAGGAGATTGTATTTTCAAAAGGAATCTTCTCAGAGGTGTTGGCAATACCAGGATGAATACAAATAAGCTCCTTCTTAAAAATTGTTCTGTCTTTTCATAACATTGACCTTCTACAAGGAAATGTGTGGCGGTTGCTCATGAATTCTTGATTTTTGTAGCAGTAGTAGGGTTCTGAGCTTTACAGACTCTTTAAGCACCCCTGTCAGGCTGAAATTCTCCACCTGGTTTCTTCATGGTGCAGAATCTGAGGCAGTGAACTGAGGACCAAAACCAGTTGAAAGATTTCAAGCTTCGGATAATGAAAAAAAATGCTGTCCTGACAACATGAGCTTTGAAATACACTCACTTAACTAGGCTGCCTGTTGCCTTCCTTACAGTTTTGTTATGCAGGGGACAAATCAATGGGGAGAAATGAACACTCAACAGATACATTTGGGGTTTTTTTGCATCTCTTGTGACTCCTTCAGAATAATACAGAAGGAGACACCCAGAAAAAAAAAGGATTTGTTGTCCTGGCAATATATTTTTCTTACAAACAAATCTTGGGCCTGGCACTAAGGATGCCTTATTTCAGAACTCTGATTTTTTTCTGCACTCACCAAGATCTTCCCAAGCAAAACAGGAGACACATTCCCAGCCGTGCATTGTGGCCTTTTGAGATTTGATGCACACCAGACAGCCTGTAAAAGCTCTGCAAAAAAAACAGATGTATAGAAGTGTCTGTGAACAGCAGTACCAGAGGAGTTGAAATACGCTGATCTCAAAATGCACTGAAAAACAGAGTAATCAAAATTAATGGGTTCTTCTTCCTACTTGTGAGGATGCGATCTGAACGTTGTGTTGTTAGAGTACTGGTGTGTGCTGGGCTGTTGCCAGCTCGTGCTGTGGAACCCAAGAGGAAACAAGGGGGGTGGCGGAGGAATGAAATGACCTCGGGACTCACCTGCTGCCTGAGAGAGGACGGGACTGCCAGCTGCTGATTCGGCAGAGTCAAGCTCTGAAGACACTCGGTGCCCCTGTAGATCATTTCTGCTTTTGTTCAGCTGTCAGCTTTCTGTGACTTGGTTAGCAGACTGAGAGTCTCTCTTTTTTTTGTTTTCACAGACTCCTTCCCTCCCTACTCTGAACTGTACGGTTGAAAACGCACACCCTTCGGTCTCCTACTACTCAAGGCCGCAAGTGACATCTTACAACACCTACTACCACAGCACTCCTCACCTGCCTCCCTACTCTGCATACGACTTCCAGGTAGGGAGCGTTACAGGATGTTTTCTTGTTTCACAGCAAGGTTAAATCCAGCCGGTCCGCAGGACCTGTCTTCCCGTCATTCACACAGTTTAATTTTACTGTTCCTGCTGAGAATACCAAATCTTTCCTACTAGGCATTGGTCCTTGGCAGTGCTCCCTCTTGTTCAGGCAGTGTTTTCCTGAAAGCTGTCCTTGAAGAGCAGACCGCAGAACCTGCTGCCTGCCTGCCCCGTCCTTCACTGGTAGAGGCCACGTTACAAATAGGCATTGCCTCTGGCTCCTGCAATGCTCTCAGGGGAGAGGCAAAGCCAGGTGTTCGGGTGCTGGTTCCTATTAGGCCAACTGCTGTGCCTGAGGGAAACAGATGAGCTTCTGGAAACAAGCTGTTTCAGCTCCTGAAGTCACGTACTGACTGAAAAGCTGCTCCGTTATGGGTTTTTTCCACACACTTCAGCTGGTCTCAAAACGGTCCTTGCAAACATCACCTCTGCTGTAATGCGTCCCTTCCTCTTCTGAATTATGGAGCTGTGCTGTTGGAAATGCTGAATTCATGTGAACCTTGCTGTCAGCGTCAGCTTTTACTTGTCGAAGCATATGAGGACACTTCCTCCTCAGCTCTTCTGTCAGGTGGATGTTACCACAGTAGTGATGTTAACTTAACACGTTTTCATACGGTTTCTATGCAACCATCAGGGCTGGAAACTTTTTTTTATTAACAAGAGGTTAACGTTTTGAACATCAGGTAAGAGGTGTGTTCTGTGATGGCCACCATTTCCCTCATCAGAGCTATGCATTAGAGGCAATATGAATCTAAACCTTTCTGGTTTTACTGCTGGTGCCACTAGACAACATCGTTGTCAGGGCTTCCTAGAAATATTTGAATACTTAATCAGAATTTCTAGGACTTATTTATACAGATTCGTGACTCATTTATGAGGTTAACGCATCCTGAGACAGTCGCTAATGTTGTATAACTTTTTACAGTTACAAAAACGCCAACTTCAGTGCATACCAAACCAAGCTCTCCTGCAAAGTCCTCTTCTCAGCTGCTTGTCTGGTACAAAGCGCTGTTTAACTGGGGGTTTGTCTGTACTGCAGCCACAGCACCAGCAGGGAGCTCAGCACGGGTGGGTTTGCCCTGTTTTTCAGCTAGAAGTACCGCTGGGGCTGTGCTGACGCTGACAGCCCCGCCGGGCAGGTGGCAGTCTCTGGGTGTCACTGCTGTGAGCACAGGACATGGCTTAGGAGCCGGCTCAAAGGCTGGGCATCAGTTGAGGTAGTCTAAATTTAAAATAGCCAAGTCTCTCTTTCAAATGTAATTCCACGTCTGAGCCTTGTTTATCTTCCAGGGAACTGGAGGGCCTACATGAAAGCATTAGCTGGGGCCTCTGGCTGTGGAGACCCTCTCTTGCCTTGAGCCCTGCTCTGACCCGAGCAGTGTCCGTACCACCCTGACACCTTCTCCCCTGCTGTCCTACAGCACACGCAGCCAGCCCAGCCTCGCCGCTCAAATCCCTTTCAAAGGCTGGGCTTCCTCTGATGCAAGAGTTGGCCAAGTCACCACTGCTTCCTGCTCATCCCACACATCTTCCACAGGAAAAGAAAAAAAAAAAACGCACTCCAGAATTTCTAAGGAAGCCTCGGCCCCTGCAAGACCCTAGCTTTCACACACAGCTCTAAAATGGCAGACCCATCTTCCCAGCTGTATTTGCTAATGAGTGTTGGCACTGTGTCACCATGACAGTGCCCTTCCAAAGGTCTTTGCAGTCTGGGGACTCCTACTCATAGGGCTTTAGGTCAACTGAAGTGTGGTGGAAGAGCTGTTGTGTTGTTTGAAATGGGAACGATTCCTGTGGCTTTCTGTGAGGTCCTCGATGAGCGGGGTGGGCTTTGGTAGTCTGTACATCTGCTGAGTAAGCCGTCACAGGATGCTGTTAGGGGAGTGACACAAAAAAGAGATGCTGTTTGAAAACAACCCACTATTACAACCTCAGGGGGTGTCGTCCCTCCACCCACCGAGGCAGAATAACATGGTCACCTCCCTCCTTGTCCGTGGTGACCACTGCCTGCAGCGTGGCCTCGCTGTCCCTGCACGCTCTCGTGCCCCTTACAGCACGGCGCAAATCCTCCTCGCACCTCTCCCTCTGCCGGGGTCTCCAGCCGGGCACGTTTGGGGTTTGCAGGCAGCGCTGTATCATTTGAGGCTTTACACCCAAGGTGTTTTTGATAACAAAGGTATTTTGGAGAGCAGAAATTAATCTTTGGGCAGGCACAAATTTTGTTTCTCCACCTTTTCAAGCTTTTTACTTAACTGAAGGAATAAGTTATTTTGTTATCATTAATTTCTGGGTGGTTTTTTTTATTTGTGATGAAGTAAAAAAGTAGTGTAAAGAGGAATTATCTGCAGCCTGTTCATTGTTGCTAATGGCTGATGTGTGAAACCCGAGATCTGAGAGAGAGACTCATCAGTTTACAGGTGTCCACCTCTGGGAAATGCAGCAAGTACACTAAAGTGAAGAAAGAGAGAGAATTATTAATACATTTTTTTTTAAATGCCTCCCTCAGTTTCTGGTCTCAGGAGTTTCCTTATGCAAACCTGTTACTTACAGGCCGTGGTTACCTTGAACGCAACCAGTTATTTAAATGCTTATTTGAATGTAGGTACGTTTTGAGGAAGTGTGCCTTGAAATGTTAATCTTGTGCTGCTTGGTAGTGAAGTATCGCTTTGCCAGAGCCCTTTGCATTAAGAAGTGGTTGCATTACAACCTTCTTGCTGTCTCCCTGCAGCATTCCAGCGTGTTTCCAGCCTCCACTCCTTCTGGCCTCTCCGATGACCCCCAGTCAGTGTCACCATCTCCCAGCTATATGTGGTCCTCCAATGCGCCGCCTCGTTACTCGCCACCATATTTTCCACCTTTTGAAAAGCCACCACCTTATACACCGTAAAGAAAGTGGGAAAGAAGAAGAAGAAAATACTTGCCATTGAAATAATTGTGAACATTTTGTATTTATATTTTACTGTGGGAGGGAGCTGGGGGATAGATACAGAAGATAATCGCAAAAACAAATACTAGATTGGAATGTTCTTTCTTGCGAGACTTATTTCAGAGGTTTAACAACAGATATGAGGAAGGGGACAAACTGCTGATGCTTTGCAGTGTCAGTGAGTAGCAGGTGACCTAAATTCCAGTCTCCTTGTTTTACCGCGAAGTTCATGTAGTCCTTGGTTTTTAATAAAGCGATACAACACAGATGATAGATTCTGGCCTGCCTTACTCCATCTTGTGCCAAGCTGAAGTAAGGGTAGCCAAGGTGGATAGTTGCCAGAGAGTATCAGCCTGTTTAAGGTGAGGGTGCTTGACTTGATGCTCACTTTGTTTGGTTTTGGGGCTCCAGTTGCTGGGATTTTTGGGGGCCGCAGAACCTAGCTCATATCACTTATTGGTTACACTGGAAAAATCTTGGGGGAACCATGAGAGTGTCTCAAACTTAACACTAATTAAAAACAGTAACGTCATAGAATGTTCTCGTGTATGTCTAGCAAAACCATTGGGATATTGCTTTTTTGAGGGGAAAAGCTTTAATAGGCAAGCTTTTTTATTTCAGGATGCTTCTTAAGATAGAAGATGAAATGCAGTTGTCTCTCTCTGAATTCTGTGTAAGTAAACGCTGAAGTCAAACAGTTTGGGTGGTTGCACTGCCTAAATCTTCCTTGAATTCCTGTAAAGAACATCAGGAACTGTCCACAAGTCACTGAAACAGTGCAGTGAAAACATTTTAATTTTCTTTTTTCCTTCTGTTTGGTTGGGAATTTTTTTTAAGCTTGTACTTACAACTTTTTTAATGGACTGAATCAGCACCCTGAATAAGCACTGTTTTAGTAGCTGTATTATGGGCTGCACATAAGGAGTACCCCCTACCAGTTCTCCACGATGTAAGTCTCACATGGCTAAAATTCAACACCCTGTAATATAGGATGAAACTGATAGGAATTTGCAATTATTGTTGTGACTTTCATTTAATCTTCAGCTGATGACTGTGCTGATTGATCTAGATTCCAACAGATTTTGCATGCATCCTGCATAACAAAAGAAGGTCAGCTTTGTTGTGTGACACACTGTCCTGTAAAGTGTGGTTCTACTCCAGGAAGTGATTTCAGATGACAGCGTTCAGATCTGAGCTGCTCAACCTGAGCGTTCTCAGCTGCTTTCTTCAGGGATAAAAATAAGGTATTGACATTTTACTCCTTATTTCCTAAAGATTTAATTTCCTTGGCATCAGATTGTTGACACTAATCCTCAATTGTCTACCTTAACTTTCAACTGATGCAGACAAAAAAGTTACCTAAAAGCTAAATCTGGCTTTCAGAATCTAAAAGTGGAATACATCCTGGGGAAAAAAAAAATCCAGTTGGATTTTAAACTGTGGCATCTCTCTACTTTTAATCTAAAAAAAAATACTTTCAAAATGGAAAACAAACACCGAAGTCTCTGATCTCACTTTTCAAAGTACACCCACACTTTTTAATGCTGTTTTTAATCCTATGCATTTGCAAAGCCTTTAGGCTAGGCTATGTGTTCACCGTATCATTTCCACTGCCAAATACTAATCAGTATATTAGTAAGCTAAAGGATGATTCTGTTTGTCTAGAAGCAAGCATAACTTTTCTCCAGTAACAAAGAAAAATAAATGGCTGGAGAAAGGAATACAACTCGGGATTTAAAGCAGTAGTGTACACAGAACATATCCCGGTGACATTTTGCTTTACTATAGATTGTTGAAGTGCAGCTCCTGTAAATTTGCATACTGGAAATAAATGTTTATACTAGGGCTCCATCCACTTTGTATTACATTTTCCTGAATTAAATATCTCGATGAAGAGATCACGGGCATTTTCAAAATAGACAGTACTTCTCCTGATAAAATTCCCCACAAAACTAGAATCAGAAGGGCACATTCATTTAATATCAGAGAACATTTTATTGCTGCATCTTTGAAATAAAAGCTAACAGTCCTGTCCCACTTCTGACAAACATACCCTACCATTTGTGCCTGTCAACTAAACAGGGGTAGAAAGACTACGGGATGCTACAGGACAGGACTAAGAAACTCATGAGGGGAACATAGCTTAGTGGCAGAGAAACAATTAGGAAATTATTTGTCATTGGGTTTGAGTTGACAAATACTAAACTTAGGAAATTATCGAGATTCTCATTTTTTTGTAAGGAGTATTTAAGCAAAAATTACATTGCTGCTTTAAATTCACTACAAAAGGACAAGTCGATTTTCACATTTAAAAAATTACTGGTGGGATTTTCTGTTGCATTACCTGTTTCCTTCTGCTTGAGTAAAACTAAGCTTTTAATGTAAATGCAACATTCTGCACTGTATTCATCATTTCTTATGAGAATGTTAAGAGTGTGACTCATATGTACCCTTTTATTACTTTACCAAAGTTAAATAAAATTGTGTGACTTTTGTAAACATTTATAAATTGCATTTTATGTTTTAGCAACTTTCCTATTTTGCAGGCACCTTTAATGCTAGTTGAGGAATTCCACCATAATAGCATCATGCATTTAAAAAAAAACAGAAACCCAAGCAAAAAAAAAAAGAAAAACACCAACAAAACTGAATTTGCTATACTGCAAATTGGTATTTCTACCAGGATTATCCAGAGACACCTTTTTTGAGTTTTGTTTTTAAAAGCTCCAGATGCCCCCACACTTCATAATTCTGCAGTTGTACCCATATAACAGAGTGCCCCGACTTCAGTCACTGCAAAGTCATTACAGCTGATATTTTCCTTAACACAGAGGCGAATAATCCATCCAGTGCAGTGTCAGTGTCTCCTTTGCTTACTTTCATATTTACTGTATTATTTTGGGCCTAATTCTGTCCTGATGATGTCAGCTACTCTTTGATGTTAGCAGAAGTAGGTGGAAGCCCTAAGTCAAGGAGATAACGGCATCTAAAACATCATTTGATATGTTACTTATTAAATTGAATTCCTTGCTGGTAATAAGTTTATATAAAGGAACTAATTTTCTCCATGTTAGCCACAGTTCATCAACAATCTAACATTTCCAAATTATAACTAGTCAGCAACCTGGTAAGAAGAGGGGCCCTAACCGTGAGATAGCTGAAAGGCACTGCACTGTTCACTGTGTATGTTTTGTCTTGATTTGTAGCTCATCTGCAATGACAGTAGTAGTCAGACAGGCTGTTCCACAGCAGCTCCACCTGTTCTGAGAGTTAGTGTATATCACAACATTCAGCTCACAATACACAGTGGAGTCTTTCAGCTAATTTCTTGAAAAATGCTCAAAAAAACCCACCCCAAACCAAACCCAAAAAAACAGACAAACAAGAAACCCACCGGAAAAAACTAAGCCCCAGATGAACAAATAAGACCTGGGAAAGAAAGGTACAAACTGTGGGTAATCTAACCAGTTAGACTGTAGAAGTTGAGTTGTCATTAAAAAGAAACATGTTACACTTGTCTTTAGAATTATTTTTTTTATTATTTTTTGCCATAGAAAGCTCTAAGAACTAATATCAAGTATTGATTAATGAAAAGTAGAACACAACTTTAAAAAGTATGTTAAGGAAAGACTGTACAACTATATACATTACAGATCTTGCAAAAATGACGAATGTTTCACATGGAACAGTTTTAGGCAATAGCTGTAGGACCCAGTGTTCAATGTATATAGTCGTCAGCTTCTGCATCTTTTTATAAGCTGCATGCCTTAACAGTACAAAATAAATAAGCAGTCAATTGTTAACTCAGAATTTGTTTAATTCATACACTGGAATGCTATGGTATGAATCCCCAAAGAAACCATACAATGAGGACGCAGCCACCATTATCATATTTTTCAGCAGATTCATTAATGGTTTTATATGCATATAAATGACTGTGAGGTTTGCTACCATACTCTGTTGAAATTTTTAATTTTTATATAAATGCTTTTTCAGATTTAATCTTTTTCTTCCATTAGCCCAAAGCCAATTTCTTAATATTTACATAAGATTTTTCATTAAGTTAAACTGGAAGCTAAGTGTTTACAAAAACAAATAAAAAACTAAATGCAAATGCAATAGCTAGAAATCTAAATATAAAAGCTCATGGCCCCATAAAAACAGTTTTAAAAGAATGGATTTAACATGTTTCCAAACCAATAAATACTGTAAGTGAAATAAAAAATTGCTTTACATGACCTCTGGACTTCTGGTATTAAAAATCACTTCCAAGGAAAACTGAAGACCCTGAGACACATGCGAGCACGAGTCTTCTAGCAAAAATAGTTACAAAGCCCTAATTTTCCAGTTTTCCTCCAAAAAGAGGCCTTTAGTAGGCACAGTTTAATTTAAGGTTTTAAATATATCAGCAGCAAATATTGATAGCCATTATGCTTAATTATTACTGAATGTACACTTTGCAACATACGCTTAACTCCAGATGTGTCACATCAATAACAAAAATAACATTGTATTTTTCTTGTCAAGAGGTTCAGGAAGTCCCAATGTAGCAGGGAACCCGAAAGCCAGAGCTACCCGCGCTAACACCCGCAACCCATACTTATGTCTTGTGAGGATCAGCTCTGGCTGCTGAAATGTCATCTCAGATAACATCCAACCTGTAACACGTGAAAGCGTACCCCGTTATAGTCAAAGGGGTCTGCAATATGATCTGGAAATAATCAGGTATATCACGTTCTTGGCCTACAAAACAGAAGTGGTGAGCATTACATGCACAAGGTAAAAAAAGCCTCCTTCTCCCTGCATTACTCATACGGATTTCTGGTACCTTTTTTTTGTAGCTCAAGTTGTATTTGAACCATTTACCATTTAAATGTCTTTCTGTCTAGAATACTATATGTCTAAAACCTTAACCTTGAAGGTTAAGATCAAGATGATTACTGGAAATGTTAAAAAGAAAAGAAAAAGCTTTAACTGTAATTTAAACAACTAAAAGTGAGGATAACTAGTACTATGCACAACAATCTTTCTCAGTCATCTCTAGAACTTAAGCAGTTTTCATATTACCATTTACAAAAATTCAACAAGTCACTAAATCTGAAATGCTAAACTATGACTCCAGTAAAACAGCTGCTTGTTTTTCTCAGTTCTACTGTTTCCTGTTCAAGCTGGACATCTAATTTATCTTATAAGTGCCTAAACATGTACCAATTGCAAGCAGAAAAAAAAAAAAAGGACAATAGAATAAACCCAAAACTGAAAATAGATGACGACTAGACAACTGCAGAGAAATGATACTTTGGATTATGGTGGATGGAGGGTATTTTTTGATTGTTGGTTTAGGTCTCATGCTTCCACACCCTATAAATGGGGAAAAATTTCACTTTTTTTAAAATACCAGTCTGAAGCCCTTCTTGAAGAGGGAAAAAAAAGGAACATCACTTTATTCCAAACTAACTACTGGCATCTTTTCCAGAAGCAAGAAAACCTAACATTATTTCTCAAGCTTTGAAAAGGCAAAATTATCTCCTTCAGTGTTCTAAGCTTATTCACTATTGAGCTTTGTGGGCTTGGGTTTTTTTTTCCCCATTTCAAAAAGAGTAAAATACAATGGTCCGGACGTTGAATACTCTGCTCACCATACTGCCAAGTATAAATAGTTTGTTCAAGTTAGCCCTAACTGAGTATCTCTTGTTGGCAAGACTATTTGCATGAAGACAGATGATTCATAGTGCTTATAAAAGCAGAACTAAGATGCTAGTTCAGAAATACACTGCTCCAAACTACTGAATCAGTTATTTTGGACCCCTGCAGTAACGCATTGTTCACAGAAATAAATATGAGTTGTGCGATTTTTTGTTTTAATAAAAAATGGTTCCATATTCAAGAGACTATGATGATGAAAAATGTTACTGTTTTCTTGGCTAACATCTAAACACAATTCAGCATTAAAGTGCTAACATAAAAGAAATGGTTTAGATGGTAAGTATGGGTACGGGCAATACCTCAATTACTTTAAAAGAAATTGTACCTCTTCAAGCTACAAATCCCCACATTTTGATCAAAATTAACATACCAGAAAACACTGCCAGCTCCTTGGAAATGTCTTATTCTCTATTCAAGTAAACTTTCAGATGAATTGCTTCCACAAAATCACTTGCAGCTACTAATGATCCATCTACGTGCTACCATTTGATGACTTGGTAGAACAAGTTAACTTGTTTTCACTTTAACATTTGATTTTACAGTGATTTTAACAGTTCATTTAAAATAGCTGCAATATTTCTGCACTAAATCCTTTTTCCAGTATTTAATGTGTTTCAGTAAGATTCCGGAATTACAAACTCAAATTCAGTACTTCCCTCTGGTGGGTTTTGCTTAAAAATTGCTTCATTTCCCTGTGGAATGAAAATGTCATCCCAGGTAATTTGTTTGGCTGGAGGGTTAGATGTTGCTCCTTCAGTGCCATCCTTCCCTGTGCCAACACGATAAACAATTCCACCCTCGTTTATCACTGGTATACTGCTTGAGTGATTAGTAATGTATGCATACTGTCTGATCTGCAGAGACCTGCAAGGGTGCAATCGATAAAGCTTGGTGTCTCCGGAAGGGTCTTGGCTATGAACTGATCTTATGTGGGAGGCTGTAATTTGGTAGTTGATGAAAGATTTGCCACATGTCAAGCACTGGTACCTCCGCTCACCCGTGTGGTGAATTTCATGCTTCGTACGGTACTCTGCAAGAGCAAAAACTTTGTCACAATATCGACATGGATACTTTTTCTCCCAGGAATGAACATTAAAATGTCTCCGTAAACTTGTCAGACAAGCGTATGATCTCTTGCACACAATACAGATGTAGTAGACTCTTCCATCCACTATGAGCTCGTAATGGTCATCGTGCTTTACTTTCATGCGTTTCTTGTTCGGAGAATCATCACCAGATGTTCTAGGTGTTTCATCAAGCTTGGCTTCGCCTTCCTCGGAATCACCCTTTACAGGAATGACTATGTCATATGTATCCTCACCGATATTTGCATAAACCTTACAGCCTGTGGACAGGCCTTCTATTTCAGTTGCTGTATCTAATGTTATGATTTTCTGTCCTTCTGACACATTCTTTGATGCTATACCCGAACTGAATTCCTTGTTGTTTCCAGTAAGGACGTCTGAGATTTTTATTTTAAATTCTCCAGGTTTAGAAAATGGCTCTTGTGAACATGTAACAACCTGTTTTTTCTGTACCCCTGATCCTTCAGTGGTTGCTGCCTTGGGTTCAGAAGATTGCTGAACTGAAGAGCTACTGCTGACCGGGCCAGGACTAGAGGAGCTAATGATAGCGACATCATCTTCAACAACCTCTTCATCATCAACAGCAGTTGTTTTCACTTCAGTTAAGGAGCCATTATTAGATGGCTGCTGGTTCTCCTCCACTAAATTTATTGTAGGAGTCACATGTGTTTGATGCACGGAGCTGGCACTGAGAGTTGAGTTAAGCAGAGGCTTATTTAGCACAATGATATTAGGAGTCAAATGCTGCGGTGTTGCAGAGACAAGTGATTCGGCACTTGATTGTGGTTGGTTTGAGCTTAGCTGACTGGCAGAAGAGGTGAGTTTTTGAGCCGCTGTGGTGCTCGTCAAATGGGGAGAGCCACCACTGCCACATGATTTTTGGTCAGAAGCTCCAGTTGGACTTGGGGAAGGTTGGTTCTGCGTTGCAGCATTTGTATCTTTAGTACATTCTTTCGGAGGAACAATCTCAGAGCAAAAAATTACATCATCATCCTCATCATCTGAAACACACATTGTAATTTTTGTAGTCTCGTATTCTATGCCATGTAAGGAGAATGACTGCGTTATAACCGGCATCCCATCCGTCACCTCTTGACTCTCTGGCCTTATTACAGGTACTTGTGTTTCAGCATCCTTTTGAGCCGGGCTAGAAGTTGAAGTTTCTGAAGCACCATCTTTAGCCTCGCTCGGCATGTTTTTTCCTTCAGGTGGAGGTACACCCAGATCAGCTATGAATTTAATGCCCAGCTGTTGCCCTGATTTAATCAGTTCATCAAGTAAATCGGATCGAATGCTGATTATTTTGGAGCTATAAATATAGTTAAGAATTTCTGCAAAAATTTCTGCTCTTACAAAGCTCAGTTCAACCACTTGCCCAGCCACTGAGAAAAGCTGGTGAAAATATGTGCTTGAGGCCGAAAGGATGTTTCTGTGAGCTCGAAATTTACGGTCCTCCACGATGACAGTAACATCACAGAAAAGTCCATGGCCACGTTGTTCATTCAAAGACTGAAGGAGCACACTAGAATACTGCGTGTCTGTTGCAGAAATCAGTTTTTTGCCCTCCATTCCTACAAAGAGAAAGCAAAAGGCATCAAATTAGTAAAAATACAGATTTACCGTTTTAACTGCATGACAATGTTCCCCCATTTAATGTTTATTCATTCTTTTGAAAAAACGAATCAGAGATACTGTCTATAAGCTTATACGCTACAGCACTCTGCCACTTTGTTTCTTATTGTTAGTTGCCCCTTCACCTTCTACACAAGGGATGTGCAATTCTGCAGATATCCTCTCCTCTTACAAGGTGAGGAACAGAGAAACACCTGCTTATCTGATTTAAAAGCAAATAAGGTATTTGCTTGTATAGAAGATGCAAGCAGTCTTGTACAGAAGATGCAAGACGCGAGCAGATGCAAGAAGTCTTGCATAGAAGATGCAAGACTTGGGCCCCTCAAAAGGCTTTAAACATTATTAGAGATTTATTTTCAATTGTGAAAATATTCTGAAATTGTTATGAGAAAGCCCGATAACATCCAGGCTATTTACAGGCCAGACAAGAGGATCTGTGCATCCATCTATTACCAGTCAGCTGAGGTTAATGAAAACGCTACTGATACTTCACTTCCTTGCCCGCAAAAAGAAACATTTTTCTTTACCTCTTCTCATATATTTGTGAGGTTGCCTGGTGTTGGCAACCAGGATCCCGAGGCAGCACGGTAACAAAACAGATCGGTAAAGCCAATCTAATCCATTTATCAGCGCTTCCCCATGTTAGGGGGCATCCCCACTCGATGCCCCCTAACAAGATGCAAAAAAACCCCCAACATCAAAATACACAAACAACGAGTTATAGGCCGTTCATGTTACTCCTAGAAGTTTATTTCCACGCTCCCGGCAGGGCAGGAGGCGATGAGGAGGATGAGGAGGCCGAGGGCACCCCCCACCCCGGCCCCCGCCGGGCGGAACAGGGCAGCGGCGGCCGCAGCGCACCCCGCTCTCTGCCGGGGCCAACCGCCCGCCCCCGCCGTGGCCCCCGCTGAAGTTTACCATGAAAACGAGCGTTTCGAGCCGGAGACGGCACCGTGGCGGAGGTGTTTTCCGGGCTCCCGCCGCGGCGGCGCTGACAGGCGGCAGGCCCCGGGGAGCGGCCCCTCCGCGCGGCCAGGCCGTGCCCGCCGCCGCCGCTTCCTGCTCCGGGCCAAGCGAGCGGGGGCCGGCTCCACCGGCAGCGGGAGAGGGAAGGCGACCCGCGGCGCGGCAGAGGAAGGCAAGGGTCCGCGTTACCTGCGCTCCCCGCGGACCGACGCCGCACAACGGGCACCGGCTGCCGCCGCTTCTCGGGCTCCGACACCGCCCCCGCTGCGCGGCCGCCAGGGGGCGCTGCGCCGCGCTGCCCTCCCCTGCGGGGCCGCAGCGCTCCGCCCGAGCGCGATCGTCACCGTTCGACTCCCAGAACCCGAACGGACTCGGCAACATTCGGGACCGCTCGGGGCCGGAGGGCGGGGCGGGCCCCCGGCCGCCTCAAGCCGGACCCTCAGGCGGGGCTGGGGAAGCCCAGGGCGGGCAGGGACACGGCCTGACCCGGGCGGCCCAGCGTCCGGCCGAGACCCCCCCTCCCCGGCGCGCCGGGAGCCCCTCGGCCGCGGAAGCTGAGCTAGTTCGCGGCTCCCAGGAGCCTCCGGACGCTACCCGGGGCTGCGCCGTCCCCTCCTCCCCCCGCCCCAAGGTGTGACAGGCCCCAGGGCCCCGCTGTGCTGGGCCGCGGCGGGGAGGGCCGCACCTCGCAAGTCCCCGGCCTGGCTCCACCAGAGGCCTCGGGCCAAGCACATAGGCCTGGTTTCGGCCTTGGCAATCCCTGCCCGGCTCCCAGCTATCCCGCTCCCTCGCCCCAGGCAGAACCGCCTGTGAGCACCCCCAACACCTGCCTCGGGCCTGACCGTGTTGGATGCAGCTGTGGAGACGCGATGGCAGCAGGTTATTTCCCCCGGCGGCTCATTTCCTTCCCGGGGGCAGGGAGCTGGCTGGCACTGCGCTGCCCTGCCAACCGCTGACGCAGCCGGCACCCCCGCCCAACGGAGAGGAGATCTCCCGCGACCTGAACCTCGCGCGGCGGCATCGTTCATTTTGTATTCCTTGCACCACGGTGGCACATATCAGGCTCCAGCAGGAGCAGTACAAACGCAAGGCCTTTGGCAAAATGCGGCTCTGGGCACATTCGCCATGTGGTCATCAAAGTGACACATCCACAATGCGGTCTCTTGGAAACTGTCACTGCTCGCGAATGCTCAAAGAGCGCCAAGATCATAAAAGATATTTTTCATCTTCAGTTACTGATCTGTTCCTTTTCTTTTTTTCTATGGATTTTGTGGACTTGAACAACAGGGGTCTCTTGATTTTTTTGAAGATTCAAAAACTTTGCCAAGAACAAATGTCCTTCTGTCAAGTTCGACTGAAAACATTAACAGGCTACAGTCAGTGGCACAAATGACTGCAATCCCTTGCTGCATATATCAGCAACAAAATGGTCCTGCCTAGCTGTATGAGCCTTTCTAGCAAGAAAATCACCTGGCACGCTCCCTGTATTTGTGCAGCTAGTAGCAGAAGTACCTTTTTGAAGCAAGCCTTCAGATACGAAATGTTACAAAGCTGGTTTCTGATTATTTATAGGTTTTTCCAGAGAGCTGAGTAAAGAATAATCAGGGGAAAAGGTAGGCTTTTTTTTTTCTCATACAACCCTTCAATTGAGTTTTCTGCTTTGATATAGGTTCTAAGTCACTTTTACACAGGAGATTATATTAAATTAAAATAACACTGTAATTGTTTTAATTCTTAATGTATAATCCAGTCTTCTTTTTTTCTCCAGAAATGTCTGATGGTCCAAATTAAACCATTTCTTAGCCTTTCATCCTACGGCTTTAAGGACTTTTCTTCTCCTCATCACCTATCTCATTTCTAAATAACTAACAGGAAAATAATTTACAGATAAAGATGAGTACTGATTGGGAAGGAGCCCTGCTTTTGAAGCATTGTCATTTCTCAAAAATCATGTTTGAACTGCTTGCCCTTAGGTGCAGAAATGCTGGCTAACTTAAAAGATGGTGGGTTAGCTGTGAGAGTTGCATGACTTTTACCTTTTTGCAGAAGCTTCTCTCTATGGCAACTTCTTAGGTCAGACATAAAATCTGAACCCCACTGCCACCTTGCCATGGTCTGGGCAGAGTTAATGCTCTGACCAGCTTAAAAATTTTCACTGAAGCTGCCACTCAGTTGTCCTGCACCTGAATGCAGAATTTCAAGAGGAATATTTTTTTTTGTCTAGCATGCACCCTTTAGTTTTGGGGAAGGGAGTCCTCTTTTCTTTTTAGCTAAGCCTAGGAAGTGTTTGGTGATTTGACTCACATAAAAACTTGTATAGTGACAAATTAAAAGAACATTTCATCTAAGATATTGAGAAGAAACATCTAGAATATAGAACTAATGTGATGTTCTAGGGACTGAAAAAAATAGGTAAGAGACACAATAGCAACTTTTATTTTGATGCATAGAAGTGATCCAAAAAAACTCTGGGATGGAAGTTCTGAAAACACGAAGTACAAATTTAAAGAAGCGATGTGTAGGCTTTTGTGAGAAGACAAAAAAATAGGCAATTCAGTAACAAGTTTTCAGTTAAGCAATTTGAACAGTTCTCTTCTTTTTTAAAAATACAATCTGTGGGAACAGAAAATCCTTTTAAAGACTTCACAAATCTGAGAGACAAAGAAGCATTATCTGTCATGAAAAAAATGTATTTTACATTAAAATAAATTAGATTTGATATACAGGACAGTGAATTTTCCTTTGAAGCCTCCAGTAAAATCAAAATTCAACAGTTATCCTAGCTAAGGCTACTTTGAGGGACAGGAATATTATTCCACTGTGGAATTTCACATAAAACATCATTGCTTCTGAAGGATTCTAAAATACTAATTTCCATGATTTGTGCTTCAGGGAATTTTCAGAGAGCATTTCTCCTGTCAATCCCATTATATAAAGCCTCATATAACTGGATTTAAAGTCCAGTGATACCTTTTATTGACATTAGTAGTTGTTGTAGATGCTGTTAAGTACTGCGTATATGCGCATTTTATAACCTGTGTGTAAAAATACTTCAAATGACTTTACCATGTTAAGTAAGAGAGGTGCAGAGTGCTCCTGAGAAGCAGATGTTTCAGACCCTCAGGTGCAGACGTGAGTGGCCTTAGCAGGAGAGCTGCCTCACCACAGCCGAAGGCTGGTGGCAGCTGTGCCAGGCGCTGCAGTGCTCACTGCCTCTGAAACCCCCTGGCCTTCCACCTCCCTGCCTCAGCACTCAGTAAACCCAGGCTCCAGTGTATGGCACGCTGCCACCGGCCACCTTTCAGGGTCTTCCACCGCTTTTCTGGGGCAGCCCCAAGTCCTGGCAGGGGTGATCCTTGGGGAGAAACTAGGGAGGGCCACCTGCCCTCATGAAGGCCTCGGATGCTTTTACTTGCCACATGGATGGGTCCCTACATTACATGGATGGCCCAGCAGCTTCCATCTCTCTCATGGGTTGGTGACATGACCTCATGTAACCAGTGCTGGGAGCGCACAGTGGCCTGGACTTCTTCCTGGGGACATCTGGTTTCACATGGCATGGGGGTAAACGAGTGAGCCCGTGAGGAGAGCCGGGATATGGGCTGCTAAGCCTCAGGATCACCCTGGGTTTCAGGGTCTTTCTGCAACTGGAAGCTCAGAGAGGCAGTCACCGAGCCTTCATTCATGCAGTATGGGTTCAGCTGGCAAAAATACAGCCACTGCAGATTCCCAGCTGTCTCATTCAAATGACCCTACCACCCATCAAAACAACAAGCCTTTTAAAAGATAGCCTTATCTAGTTTAATTAGGCAAGCAGTAGTCCCTGATACTTAAAATCTGCACAAAGCCCTGCAGCAGGGAGGTACCCGGCTGTCCTCCACAGACACGGGATCCGGCGGTACACACACACACAAACCCCTGGTAACATCTTTTCCATCCCCGTTCTGTATGTGGTTACATGCACGCAATATAATATACAACTTAAATAGGCTTCCTCCCTCCCACAGATTTTTTTTTTTTTTTTAATGCTGCTTATGGTAAGTTTGGGAACCGAAACAGCATTTCATTTTTGGAAAAAAAAAAAAAGAGGCTGACATACTCAGACATCTTTTCTAGCCAGTATAAACCAGCATGGGGTTCCGGGAAGGAGAAGGCGTCTGAAGCCCCCCTCCCCGTCGATGCTGTGCTCGCAGGAGCCCGGCGACACCACGCTGCGCTTCCCAGGGCACAACAGACACTCGGGTGGCTTTTTTCACCCGCTGCGAGGTGCTCAGACCCGGCAGCCTGAGGGGAAGGGCGCTCGCAGGGGCGGGACAGCGAGCGTCTTGTTTCAGTACATCATTTGTATAATTTTCTCCCCAAACCGTTGCTGTTTCGGCTGCTTCTTACCCGCTGCCACCGAGGGCGGCCGGAACAGTGACAGGCCGCTCTGGGGGGTGCCGTGTTTCTTAATTTTAAAAGAAATAATAATATCGGCCGTGACGGTGCTGGGACCCGGTCCCCGGGGAAGGGGGAGCCCCGGTGCCCGCGGAAGGGGGAGCCCCGGCGCGGGGGTCCGGTCAGCACCGGAGGGATCGCTGCCCTCCCCCCGGCGGCGGGGCCGTGAGCTGTCCGCCGGGCAGTGCTGCTCCCGGGCCGCCCTGGACAGCTCCCGGGCTGCCCCGCACACCCCGGGCCGCTGTCGGCGTGTCCCCCCCCACCCCCGCCGCCGCCGCCGCCTTACCTGGTACCGCCGCCGCCCGGGCGTCCATGTTACC